>JBBDGP010002865.1:0-445000 GCA_037952835.1 Lithobates septentrionalis | reverse complement strand
TCAATTTTAGGTCTGGGTGAACATTTTAGCACAGACAGTGCACAACGCCTAATTGGTCAGATAATGGCCTGGAATGGGGAGATTGATTTAATGCGGAATTGGCTGGATCGTATGCAGCAGGAAATGAAGAACATGATCAATGTTTTGGGCCTTTTTCAACCAAAAAAACATTGATCATGTTCTTCATTTCCTTGTTTACTGACCCCATTCTGGGCCTTCTCTTTTAGATTCTTAAAATTATATGCCTGTTTCCAAAAATTAGATTCCAAAAAAAGGACGCCTGTTGTTTTTATTACCAAAAAAATAAAAAAAATAAAGGCCTGTTTTTAAAAAAAAAAAAAAAAAAATAGAGGCCTGTTTTTACAAAATAAAAAACCAAGAAAAAATAGAGACCTGTTTTCACAAAATAAAAAAGCAAAAAAAAAAAATATTGAGGCCTGTTTGTTAAAACAAAAATTAAAAAAAAATAATGTTCAAAAAAATGACATAATTATATTGTTGTAAATTTCTAAATATAGATATATTTTTGACTATCAACATTTTTTCAAAACGCACAAGTGAATGTACACCGAATGTTAAAAAATCCGTTTAGTAATTAACAAAGTGTGTGGTTTCTTCTTTCAATGCTCAATATCAGTTTGTTTAAAGTTAATAGTTGTTTACAGTGACAATGGTGCTTATTTACTAAAGGAAAATACACTTGGCACTACAAGTGCTCTACGATAACCTAGGAGAAAGCCAAAAAGAAAGGCAAGCAATAAATATAATTCAAGATTTGATCAAGATTTTTAATTTTAACAAATTAAATATTCTGGGGCATTGCAATGGCCCCCCTACCCATAAAATAATCGACATATTGATCACGGCCCGTCAGATTGTCACTAATAATAAGTCCGGCCTCAGGCCCAACTGGCAAAATATAATTTGGGGAATGTTTGTTCAAAAAGTTGTGCAGGATGCAGCACGCTAAAATGATGTAATTAAGTTTGTATTCTGCAAGGTTTATCGATGTCTGAAACAGGCGGAACCGGCTGGCCAGAATCCCAAAAGCATTCTCAACAACTCTTCTCGCTCTGGCCAGCCGGAAATTAAAAACCCTCCTCTCCGGGGTGAGGGTCCTTTGGGGGATTGGCCTCATGAGGTGCTTTCTCAGAGCGAAGGCTTCATCTTCTATGAAGACAAAGGGGAGTCCTTCCATGTTATCCGCATCAGGTGGCAATCCCAGGCCACCACTCTGGAGGCGCTGGTAGAACTCTGTCTGGGCAAATACTCCTCCATCCAACATCCGGCCATTCTTCCCCACGTCCACATACAGAAAGTCATATTGTGCCGACACCACCGCCATTAAGACAATACTATGGAACCCCTTATAATTAAAATAGTATGACCCTGAATGGGGTGGTGGCACGATGTGGACGTGTTTCCCATCTATAGCTCCTCCACAGTTGGGAAAGTCCCAACGGGTGGCAAAATGGGATGCCACAGTCTGCCATTCCTGTGGCATTGAAGGAAACTGGGGAATCAAACAAGAAACCAAAACTCAGTAATTTGGAAACGAACATTGCAAGAACAGTACACTTAAAACATTATTGCCCAGCATCAGTATAACATTAAATAATTGAAATCTTCTTTAATAAATAATATGGAAAGGCACACTTATCAGATTGCTAACCCCCCTGATGGCACATTGTTACATTTTAGGGGGTGGTGAAATTAGAAATTAAGTTTAAGGACACGCAGGGTTTGATTTACTAAAGGCTACAAGACTGTGCAGTTTGAAAAGTGCAGTTGTTGCACTCTGCAAGTGCAGTTGCTCCACAGCGTAGTAAATGAGGTAAGGTAAAGGCTTCATGTTGCAAGGAGTACCCAATCACATGCAATGGCAATTAATACAAAAACTTTGTGGCTTGCACATGATTGGATGATGTAAATCAGCAGAGCTTCTGCTCATTTACTAAAGCCCTGGAGCAAATGCACTTGCAGAGTGCAAATGCATTTTGCAAAGTGCAACATATATTTGCTTTTTATAAAATCAACACCGCAGAACATTATAGCAAATTATTAGGGGGGGAGGGGATTGGAAATCGAGTTAATGACACACACACTATTTGGATGGAGTTTAGGGGGGGAGGGGATTGGAAATAGAGTTAATGACACACACACACTATTTGGATGAAGTTTGGGGGGGGGGGGGGGATTGGAAATTGAGTTAATGACACACACACTATTTGGATGGAGTTTAGGGGGGGGATTGGAAATCGAGTTAATGACACACACACTATTTGGATGGAGTTTAGGGGGGGGGGATTAGAAATCAAATTAATGACACACACACTATTTGGATGGAGTTTAGGGGGGGGATTGGAAATCGAGTTAATGACACACACACTATTTGGATGGAGTTTAGGGGGGCGATTGGAAATCGAGTTAATGACACACGCTATTTGGATGGAGTTTAGGGGGGGGGGGATTGGAAATCGCGTTAATGACACACACCCTATTTGGATGGAGTTTAGGGGGAAAAAACTACAACTACACTACAATGACAAAATACATTCAAAGTGAGTAGACTAGGTGGATATGTGCCCAGCATTGCATGCTGGGGATGTTAGTGAAGGCAAATATACATGCAGGACAAAAAAGAACATGAAAAAATTACAGCATGCATGAGGACAAAAAGGGGACATTCACACTATATTGCAATGATGGTAAGTAGTGTTTGAGTTAAGAAATACATTACATTATCAAACATTAAATAAAATAACATGTGATTCTAATAAAGAATAAAAATGTATACCTTAATATAGTCCTTCTGCAGGACCTGAATGATGGCAGAACAGGTCTCTGGGATAATGATCCCCAGAGCCTGGGGGGAGATGCCTGTCGAGAACTTAAGGTCCTCCAGGCTTCTCCCTGTCGCCAAGTACTGCAACATGGCGACGAGCCTCTGCTCCGGAGTGATTGCTTGCCTCAAGCAGTTATCCTGCCTGCTGATATAAGGGGTGAGCAAAGCCAACAAACGGTCAAAAACGGGGTCCGTCATCCGGAGAAAGTTCCTGAAATCCTCAGGATTATTCTCACGGATCTCACGGAGCAATGGCATGTGAGAGAATTGGTCACGCTGGAGCAACCAATTCTTCGTCCATGAACTCCTCCTCGCCCTGTTCATGGACTGGTCTTGGGCTGAAGAATTAACTACAGTACCAAGCACATACAATGCACAAGCTCTACAACGAGTACGTACACGTAACATGGCTTCAAAACAGTCGGCTGGTCAGAACGCACTTAACAGAACGCACTGAAGAACAGCAAGGCCTGTGAAGAGTGACCTGAAAATCAGCAACGAGTGGTCAATAAAACAAAGATTGCTCAATGCCAACTGACCAAACGCACTGAAAAGCAGATACAAGCCTCACAAGCACAGACTGAACAACAGTTAAAATGAACTGAAAAATACGATTCTCACAAGCACAAATCGTCTCTCACCAAACTTCTACTAACACAAGATAAACACGAGATTAGCAGAAGGAGCCCAAAGGGTGTCGTACGGGCTATTAAACTTCTGTTTTATAGTCTCGTCGGACTTAGTGTACGTCACCGCATACTAGGCTGTCGGACTTTTGTGTGATCGTATGTAGGCAAGTCCGTTCGTTAGAAAGTCCGCCGCAAGTCCGCCAAAAGTCCATCCAAAGTCTGTCGGACAGGCTGTCGGACTTTCGTAGACGAAAAGTCCAACCGTGTGTACGCAGCATTAGGTTTGTTTCAGGTATAGTGCAATGACAGCAATTAGAAATGTCTTCCATGTGTTCCCTTTCTTTTATAAAACTTAAAATGAATGTTTCCTCACTACCTCGTTTTGGATTTTAGGTGTTTACATGTTTAAAACTGTTTTTTTTGCTAGAAAATTACTTAGAACCCCCAAACATTATATATTGTTTTTTTTTTTCTAACACCCTAGAGAATAAAATGGCGGTCATTGCAATACTTTTTTTTTGCACCGTATTTGCGCAGCGGTCTTATAAGCGCACTTTTTTTGGAAAAAATTCACTTTTTTAAATAAAAAAATAAGACAACAGTAAAGTTAGCCCATTTTTTTTTATATTGTGAAATATAATGTTACGCCAAGTAAACTGACCCAATATGTCATGCTTCAAAATTGCGCCCGCTCGTGGAATAGCGTCAAACTTTTACCCTTAAAAATCTCCATAGGCGACGTTTAAAAAATTCTACAGGTTGCATGTTTTGTGTTACAGAGGAGGTCTAGGGCTAGAATTATTGCTCTCGCTCTACTGGTCGCGGCGATACCTCACATGTGTGGTTTGACCACCGTTTTCATATGCGAGCGCTACTCACGTATGCGTTCGCTTCTGTACGCGAGCTCGTCGGGACAGGGCGCTTTAAAAATTTAAATTTTTTTATTATTTATTTTACTTTATTTTATTTATTTTTTCACTGTTTTAAAAAAAAAAATTTGGATCACTTTTATTCCTATTACAAGGAATGTAAACATCCCTTGTAATAGAAAAAAGCAAGACAGGTCCTCTTAAATATGAGATCTGGGGTCAAAAAGTCCTCAGATCTCATATTTAGACTAAAATGCAAAAAAAAAAAAGTTGTTTAAAAAAATGACACAAAAAAAATGTGCCTTTGTGAGAAGTGGGCGGAGCCGACGTAATGATGTCGCTCCGGCCGTCCTATGGTATAGAGACGGGTGGGCGCCATCTTAGCCTCACTTGTCTCTATACCCAGGCACAGAAAGGAAGCGATCGCCTCCGCCACTACCGACGGCTCCAGTAAGCGGCGGAGGGTGCGGGAGAGCGGCGGGAGGGGGTGGCACCTTTCCCGCCGCCGATAACGGTGATCTCGCGGCGAACCCGCCGCAGAGACCACCATTATCGTGTACAGAATCGTCGGCCCTAAAGATGGATACCTTGGTTGTGGCAGCAGCTGCTGCCGTTACTGAGATATCCATCTTTAAAGTGATGACGTATATATACAGTGGCTGGTCCTTAAGTGGTTAATGCTAGCCACAAAATATTGAATATGTGCATGGAACATAACCATCTAGTTTTCTAAAAAAAAAAATTATGTCATTATTTCATACAATGAGCCAATCACCCACAGTCTCAAATATTTGTCTTTCTACAACAATTGTCTGCTGACCACATACATTGAAAATCTAAAGCTGAACAACTGTAAAATTCATGCTAAAAATGATATATAATTGAATATCCAGTAATCGCAAAACTAGCACATACACATACATACACTGCAATATTATTGTAGAAGAGGAAGAATATTTTCTTACCATTATATTCACAAAACTTCACCAGAACATTTAAGAATATAGCACAACTGATTTACAAACTTTTTTAACAATAAACTGTAGACATATATTCTGTAATATACAAACTGGGAGTAGTAAAAACACAATAATTGGCATGAATCAGTTAATTATTTAAGAAATCAAATCAGCATTGCCAGCAAGGTCAACTAGAGGCAGCTATATGTTAGTCTAAATAAGTACCACATCCAGTTACTATGTGATGTTCAAGCCTCTTTAGGTAAGCAAAAACTTCCTCTACCTTCCTTGAGCCAAGTCCTCATTCGGTTGTGTCCCACTTGCTCTTCAACTCACAGACATTGCAGCTTACAGTGGGAGGGTTTCAGCAACAGGAGTGGTGCTGTCAATCCTGAAAGCAGTGGACTGAACTAGGTATGATCAAGTGCTTGTAAATCAGCAATGACAAAGCTGGTATCCAAGTAATGCCCCACTAAACTTTTTTTGTCTCACTGTATTTGTTAGAAATTCTGTACATAGCCTTACAGAACAGACAGTACACAGTCCACATGGAATGCTTAGCTTATAGGAACATAGTGGTAACAATATTTATGAGGAACACTGAGGTGCAAAGGGATCCTAAGAAATGGTGCACAGGATATAGTTGAGGTAGGTCTAGGAGTCTAGGACAGAGAGAATACCTATTGGAACTGACTGGAGAGAAGTCAGCCTGACTGCACGTACAGCAAAGGTGAAGGTCCTCGGAAGGGCCAAGGTGTAGAGTCCAGGAAGCTGCCTGGTCTTCTACAGGGCCCTTATGTGTGTAGATGGGTTGTTATGCAGACAACTGCAAGGTAGCAGTTCTGTGACCTACACTAACAGGCAGCTACTGGGAACTAAGGGAAAATACGCAGGCAAGAGTCCCCTGGAGCACTGAGGTGCAGGGATCAAAGGGAAGTAGAGAGTACAGCCCAAGCTGGCAGATGTATACAGGGATCACACTGGATGGCACCAAGAGATGCTTGGAAACAGACACTTGGAACAAGTAGGATCTGGCCAAAGAAAGATTTTTGGGGTCATGAGGAGCTTCTAATGCCGCATACACACGATCGGACTTTACGGCATACTTGGTCCGGCGTACCGGATTTCGTCGGACAATTCAATTGTGTGTGGGCTCCAGCGGACTTTGTTTTCTCAAAAGTTTGACGGACTTAGATTTGAAACATGTTTCAAATCTGTCCGACGGACTCGAGTCCGGTCGAAAAGTCCGCTCGTCTGTATGCTAGTCCGACGGACAAAAACCGACGCTAGGGCAGCTATTGGCTACTGGCTATGAACTTCCTTGTTTTAGTCCAGTCGTACGTCATCACGTACGAATCCGTCGGACTTTGGTTGATCGTGTGTAGGCAAGTCCGTTCATTCGTAAAGTCCGTCGTAAAGTCCGTCGAAAAGTCCACTCGTGTGTACATGGCATTAGAGCTTCTTAGAGCGTAGAACACTAGCTGTCTAGGGGTCACTAGGGATCCAGGAAGCCAGGGATACAAAGAAGCATTGGGGGGGTCAATAGGAATCTTGGAATTTTCTCAAGAAACCAGGGACACAAGGTAGGAATGGGCATCATAATTGGGGATCTGGCACTAGGAAAACTTGCTGTTGTTCAGGCAATGCCTGAGGGAATCAGCTCATCTTAACAAGAAAGGGAGATGATCAAGCAGGGCATGTAGCTAAATTAATCAAGACAAGTTTTGGAGGATAAAAGGTAACAGCAGAACCTTGCAAGTTTAAGCTTATTAACTAAATGTACCAGCATGCCTGCTGGTCTTCTGGAATAAAAGTGACATATCAGCAGCAAAGCTACAGATATGTGATAGACTGATAGTTTTGAGATTAGGAGCAGACAGCTTGCATCTGGAAATAAAATAAAATCATTTATATTTAAATTGAATACAGAAAAATGTTGCAATTTCAAGCATGCCTTTTAAAGTATAGGCAAACTATAGGTTGTTTTTTTTTCATTTCATCTGTGTCCTATTGGGGAGATTTTACCTTCACTTCCTGTCTCATAGCTAAAACAGGAAGTGAGAGGAAATCCCTCTAAATTTGGGGAATCTTTTTGGATCCCCCAGGTCCATAACAAGTATTTCCTTTGGAAAATTTAGCCTCTATTACTCTTCTAGGGACAACCAAACATTTGGGATTTTCTTTTACTTTTACTTTTCATGATAATAGTAAATAGGACAAATAGGTAGAATGAATATCCCTAACAGAGGCTTATGCCGCGTACACACGGTCGGACTTTTCAGCTACAAAAGTCCGACAGACTTTCGACGGACTTTCGACGGACTTTTGGCGGACTTTCGACGGACTTGCGGCGGACTTTCTAACGAACAGACTTGCCTACACACGATCACACAAAAGTCCGTCGAATTCTTACTTGATGACGTACACCGGACTAAAACAAGGAAGTTCATAGCCAGTAGCCAATAGCTGCCCTAGCGTGGGTTTTTGTCCGTCGGACTAGCATACAGACGAGCGGATTTTTCGACCGGACTCGAGTCCGTCGGAAAGATTTGAAGCATGTTTCAAATCTAAAGTACGTCGGATTTGAGGCTAAAAAAGTCAGTTGAAAGTCCGGAGAAGCCCACACACGATCGGATTACCAGCCAGCTTTAGTCCGTCAGCGTCCGTTGGACTTTTGTAGACAAAAAGTCCGACCGTGTGTACGCGGCATTAGACAGCAATAAAACCCCAATAGGTATTCTAATCTATCTCCATTCTGTCCAAGAAACAACTAAACAAAAACAATATTACAAACGGACTTTTAAGGCACCCACCATTCACTGGGCTCGGGAGACTCTAATGCCGCATACACACGAGCGGACTTTACGGCAGACTTTGTCCGGTGTACTTTTCGACGGACTTTACGACGGACTTTCTGAATGAACGGACTTGCCTACACACTATCAACCAAAGGTGATGACGTACGACCGGACTAAAACAAGTAAGTTCATAGCCAGTAGCCAATAGCTGCCCTAGCGTCGGTTTTTGTCCGTCGGACTAGTATACAGACGAGCGGACTTTTCGACCGGACTCAAGTCCGTCGGACAGATTTGAAACATGTTGATTTGATTTGAAAATTTTTTACAGCGCACACATGCAAAAAAACATTCACCTCCAGCAAGGCTAGTTTAAAAACACCTAAACATTTTCAAAAATACATTATCAAAAATATGGGGATTTGGTCACACCATATTGCTATATGGTGCTAAGCCCACTTATTGCGACAAAGTACCCACTAATCATGGGGTACTTTCTACTGTATGGTCTTATGGCTGCACCAGCTTTAATGAGAGGGTGTGCCCCCAAATTACTTGTTTGTCTATTGTATGGATTCTGACCAAATCCTTTTGGGATAGGAGCACCCCACACCCTCATTAAGTACCTCTCATTAGTGTCCACTTGTGTCATAGGTGGAGTCCTCAAGATTCTCACATTTAGAAGAGTGTAGCTCTCATGGTTCAGAGAAGCAGGATCTCCCAAATCTATGGATAGTGTAGGACCCACTAATCATGGGGTACTTTGTCGCAGTATGTGGGCTTAGCACCATATAGCAATATGGTGTGACCAAATCCCCATATTTTTGATAATGTATTTTTGAAAATGTTTAGGTGTTTTTAAACTAGCCTTGCTGGAGGTGAATGTTTTTTTGCATGTGTGCGCTGTAAAATTTTCTTCTACTGTATGGTCTTATGGCTGCACCAGCTTTAATGAGAGGGTGTGCCCCCAAATATCTTGTTTGTCTTTTTATACATTATCAGTAAAACTGTTATTTTTCTCAGATACTATAGTTCTACATGACATTGCTTTGCTGCCCAGAACTTGCTGTACAAAATCAATTTATTTTTCATAGGTGGCAATTCAAGAGGGAGAGAGCAGGCAGACTTCATCTTTGACAGCTTGCCCCCAGTATTACTTACTTATACAGCAGCAAGGTGGCAGTGCTGCACTGGATTACATACCTAGTAGGTGATCTGACACTTCAAGGTCTGGGGTGCGAATACGTGCTGCCGGTGACCTACTTCTGCTGTGAGCGGATGTCCGCCAGCACCCACTGATTACCCAGCACAGAGGCAGAATGGCGATCTGCCTATGTAAACAAGGCAGAATGCCATTCTGTCAGTAGGGAAGGCACAGATCCTGTGTTCCTGCAAAGCAGGGACATGGATCCATGCCTTCCCCTAGTAAAAGCACCTCCCACAGTACACAAACATAATAGCTAGACACACAGTTAACCCTGTGATCGCCCCTGATGTTTAACTCCTTCCCAGCCAGTGTCATTAGTACAGTGTCAGTGCATATTTTTAGCACTGATCACTGCATTAGTGTTACTGGTTTCCAAAAAGTGTCAAAAGTGTCAGTTAGTGTCTGACTGTCCGCAGCAATATTGCAGTCCCGCTTTTAGATGCTGATTGCCGCCATTACTAGTATAAAAAATAAATACATACAAATTCCATAAATATATACCATGGTTTTGTAGACACTATAACTTTTGTACCAACCAATCAGTATACGCTTATTGGGATTTTTTTACCAAAAATATGTAGCAGAATACATTTTGGCCTAAATTTATGAAGAAATTAGATTTTTTCAATTTATTTATTGGATATGTTTTATAGCAAACCGCACAGGTGATCAAATGCTTCCAAAAGAAAGCTCTATTTGTGCGAAAAAAGCACTTACATTTTATTTGGGTACAGCGCTGCACAACCGCGCAATTGTCAGTTAAGGTAACACAGTACTGTATCACAAAAAATGGCCTGGTCATGAAGGGGAGTAAATTTTCCGAAGGTCAATGGTTAATTACAAAAGATTATGTTCTCCTAGTGACAAAAAAGAAAATGTACAAATGATCAGCACAGATTCTAAAGTTGTTTTAAAGGCCACAAATTTCAGAGGCAGAGAGCGAGAACAGGCAGTTTCTATTTACGAAATCACGGTTAGTCCACACCACTTAAAATAGTGTGTATCCCCAAAAAATTCAGATCATGCTAGAGGTAGGGCCAAAAGATTGATACAAACAACATGATGTAGCCTGCGTGAAAGCCAAAAAATTGCCAACCATGGAGCAGCATGCAGAAATATTAAGTGTTGTCCAATTTTAATGATCATGCACCATAAAATGCAATATGAACATTAAAGCGGTTGTAAAGCCTGCTTTGTGATTTTTAACTACAGATAAGCCTATAATAGGGCTTACCTTGAGGTAAAATGATTATCTCCTAAACGTGCACTGTTTAGAAGATATTCACCTGGGATGCAGTCTGTGACTTCACCAGTGCATGTGCTCTAAAGGTCCGGCATACCTTGCTGGAACTTCAGAGCTTCATGCCAGAACCAAGGGCTCCTGCGCGCATACGCAGAAGTGACATCATCGTGGCTCCGGCCAATCACACAGCCGGAGTGTGTGAACGCGGAAGAAAGACCGGGGGAAGATGTCAGCCCTCTCAGCGGTAACAGCGCCCTGCGAGAGGGCTTTGTTCTAAGGTAAGTATTTCATAATGTACTTGTCATGAGCAGGTGTGACCAGAACCGTGTGATCTGCGACAGAGGACACCAAAACGTATGTAAGTGAAAATATATTAATTTATTAAAGAAAGTGAATAATATAAATACAACCAACCAACTCCAATATGCAAATAACAATAGACAGATAAGTGTAATAAATCGGAAATACCAGGTTCATAAACGTAAGCCAGGCCAAGGTCATACACAGGGAGAGCAGCAGATGGGGTAAGGAACACAGGACAGGGAGAGGATGGATGGGTCAGACTGCAGGCAGGGATGCAAGGTAACAGGTGGGACAGGATAGGGTCCGAGACAGGGAGACAGGTTCAGGGCACAGGATCAGATCACAGGTTCAGGTTACAGGATCAGATAGCTTGCGGGTCAGGAGGCAATGACGAAGTCAAGGCAAACATGTAAATGTTTGCCGGGTATTTATAGGCCTACGATTGGCCTCAAGTGACACCTGATTGTAGGAGGTACTGTCTGCTCCACACTGCCAGGATCCATCCGCTGGTGGACGCCAGTACTGCGGCCCAAAGATGATATATTATAAACAGGGAAAAGCTCTCCTGACAGTTCCAAACTGCCAGGAGACACCTGCTGGTGGGCCTCAGTACTGCATGCCAAATAACAGGTCTTACCAGCGGATGGAACATTTCCTGACAGTACCCCCCCTCAAAGGAGCGACCCCCGGGCGCTCCAATTGGTTGTAATTGTCCATAGTCTATGGTATTAAGCAGAACAACAGATGGTGGCACAACAGGCAGAACAGGTGGTGGCACAACAGGCATGGGCACTTCAAGCTGGGCAGCGGGCTCATCAAGCTGGAGGGCAGTCACCGAGACATCAGGCTGGAGGGCAGACACCGGGACATCAGGCTGGGCGGCAGCAGGCACCCGGACATCGAGCTGGGCGGCAGCAGGCACCCGGACATCGAGCTGGGCAGCAGGCTCCGGGTCATCGAGCTGGGCAGCAGGCTCCGGGTCATCGAGCTGGGCAGCAGGCTCCGGGTCATCGAGCTGGGCAGCAGGCTCCGGGTCATCGAGCTGGGCAGCAGGCTCCGGGTCATCGAGCTGGGCAGCAGGCTCCGGGTCATCGAGCTGGGCAGCAGGCTCCGGGTCATCGAGCTGGGCAGCAGGCTCCGGGTCATCGAGCTGGGCAGCAGGCTCCGGGTCATCGAGCTGGGCAGCAGGCTCCGGGTCATCGGGCTGGGCAGCAGGCTCCGGGTCATCGGGCTGGGCAGCAGGCTCCGGGTCATCGGGCTGGGCAGCAGGCTCCGGGTCATCGGGCTGGGCAGCAGGCTCTGGAACATTGGGCCGAACAGCGAGCACCGTAAGGGCAGGCCGGATTACAGGCACCGGCTCAGCAAGCTGGGTAACGGACCCCGGCCCAGTGGGCTGGGTAACAGGCCCTGACTCAGCGAACTGGACACCGGGCACCGGTTCGGCAAGCCGGATAACGGATACTGGCTTGACAGGCAAAGTGATGGACTTCGGTTTAGCAGACTGGGTAACGGGCACCAGTTCAGCAGACCGGGTAACGGGCACCGATTCAACAGGCCGAGACACGGGCACCGAAACTCCAGGCTGAAACACGGGCACCGAAACTTCAGGCTGAGACACGGGCACCGAAACCTCAGGCTGGGATACCAACATCACGACATCAGGCTGGAAGACAGATACCAGGATATCAGGCTGGAGGATGGACACATCAAACCGGAAAGCAGGCTCATCAGGCTGAACAGTGGGCACATCAGGCAGAACAGCAGGTACATCGGACTGGTCAATAGTCGCTGGAGCGTCAGACTGGAACATGGACACTGGGGTTTCGGGCTGGAAGGCAGGCATATCAGACTGGAGAGCGGGTGCATCAGACTGGAAGGCTGGAACATCAGACTGCAAAGCTGGAACATCAGACTGCAAAGCTGGAACATCAGACTGCAAAGCTGGAACATCAGACTGCAAAGCTGGAACATCAGACTGCAAAGCTGGAACATCAGACTGCAAAGCTGGAACATCAGACTGCAAAGCTGGAACATCAGACTGCAAAGCTGGAACATCAGACTGCAAGGCTGGAACAACAGACTGCAAAGCTGGAACATCAGACTGCAAAGCTGGAACATCAGACTGCAAAGCTGGAACATCAGACTGGAAAGCTGGAACATCAGACTGCAAGGCTGGAACATCAGACTGCAAGCTGTAACATCAGACTGCAAAGCTGGAACATCAGACTGCAAAGCTGGAACATCAGACTGCAAAGCTGGAACATCAGACTGCAAAGCTGGAACATCAGACTGGAAGGCTGGAACATCAGACTGCAAAGCTGGAACATCAGACTGCAAAGCTGGAACATCAGACTGCAAAGCTGGAACATCAGACTGCAAAGCTGGAACATCAGACTGCAAAGCTGGAACATCAGACTGCAAAGCTGGAACATCAGACTGCAAAGCTGGAACATCAGACTGCAAGGCTGGAACATCAGACTGCAAGGCTGGAACATCAAACTGCAAGGCTGGAACATCAGACTGCAAAGCTGGAACATCAGACTGCAAAGCTGGAACATCAGACTGCAAAGCTGGAACATCAGACTGCAAGGCTGGAACATCAGACTGCAAGGCTGGAACATCAGACTGCAAGGCTGGAACATCAGACTGCAAGGCTGGAACATCAGACTGCAAAGCTGGAACATCAGACTGCAAAGCTGGAACATCAGACTGCAAAGCTGGAACATCAGACTGCAAAGCTGGAACATCAGACTGCAAAGCTGGAACATCAGACTGCAAAGCTGGAACATCAGACTGCAAAGCTGGAACATCAGACTGCAAGGCTGGAACATCAGACTGCAAGGCTGGAACATCAGAATGCAAGGCTGGAACATCAGACTGCAAGGCTGGAACATCAGACTGCAAGGCTGGAACATCAGACTGGAAGGCTGGAACATCAGACTGGAAGGCTGGAACATCAGACTGCAAAGCTGGAACATCAGACTGGAAGGCTGGAACATCAGACTGCAAAGCTGGAACATCAGACTGCAAATTGGGAGCAGGTTGGGTTACTGGCAGGATTGTGTGAGTGGGGAAGAACTTCCGTTTCTTCTTGGGCTTAACTACTGAAGATCTGTAGGTGAGGGGTGCAGCAGACTGGAGAGGAGGATTGGGATATGGCAGGGAAGAGGTAACAGTGGCTGGAGGAAGTTCGTGTGGGTTTGCAGGCAGCAGGGAAGAGACAGGTGGGTTGAATGCAGGATAGGTACAGGGAGCAGAGACTGGATATGAGTATTTGTTTGGCAGCAGCGTATACTGAGCTGCAACTGTGGTTGACATGGGTGATGGGGAAACATACATTTGGGTAGGCTGGTGTTTGGTGGCAGGGGTGGTTTGTTTAACTGGAGCTGCTTGCATCATGTCAGACCATGCTGAAAGTATAGGTTGTACAAACTGTGCTTTTAAACCTCCCTGTCTAACAAAAGACTGAGCAGACACAATGCACTCAGCAATCACCTGTGAGGGACAGGCTGAATAGTGCTCACAAAAATCGTCTGGATCATCTTCACAAAGCCAAACTAGTGATACAACCTGATTTATATCAAAAGGAGGAGTGAAATCATCATGGCCCTCAGGAATACAGGGCAGGGCCAGCTCAGTACATAGTTTGATCAAAGGCTGCACCTCCCCAAACAAAATATAACCCTGATCGACCAGGGAGTGAGCCAAACGTATAGTGGCAAACAACTGATCACTAGACCATCCTTTCAAAGCCTGGCGGCAATAATCACCACTTTCAGATGCCAGCAGAGAAAGATAAATAACCTCATCGGCATTCATGTTTGCAACCAACTGAATCAAAATGGTTCCCCTGTGCAGCCACTTCTGGTCAGGGATGGCCTTGACTTACTGTCATGAGCAGGTGTGACCAGAACCGTGTGATCTGCGACAGAGGACACCAAAACGTATGTAAGTGAAAATATATTAATTTATTAAAGAAAGTGAATAATATAAATACAACCAACCAACTCCAATATGCAAATAACAATAGACAGATAAGTGTAATAAATCGGAAATACCAGGTTCATAAACAATAGCCAGGCCAGGGTCATACACAGCAGATCAGCAGATGGACAAGGGATGTTCCAGAGACATAAACGTAAGCCAGGCCAAGGTCATACACAGGGAGAGCAGCAGATGGGGTAAGGAACACAGGACAGGGAGAGGATGGATGGGTCAGACTGCAGGCAGGGATGCAAGGTAACAGGTGGGACAGGATAGGGTCCGAGACAGGTTCAGGGCACAGGATCAGATCACAGGTTCAGGTTACAGGATCAGATAGCTTGCGGGTCAGGAGGCAATGACGAAGTCAAGGCAAACATGTAAATGTTTGCCGGGTATTTATAGGCCTACGATTGGCCTCAAGTGACACCTGATTGTAGGAGGTACTGTCTGCTCCACACTGCCAGGATCCATCCGCTGGTGGACGCCAGTACTGCGGCCCAAAGATGATATATTATAAACAGGGAAAAGCTCTCCTGACAGTTCCAAACTTCCAGGAGACACCTGCTGGTGGGCCTCAGTACTGCATGCCAAATAACAGGTCTTACCAGCGGATGGAACATTTCCTGACAGTACTAGTATGCGATGCATACTAGCACATTATGCAATTGCTTTACAAGTGGTTTTTTTGTTCTGTTTCTTTTTAAATCAGCCGTGGTTTACAACTGCTTTAACTGCTTGCCTCCTGCCAACCCTCATATGATGGCCAGGCGGCGCGGCACTTGTTTTGGGCGGGCGTCATATGACGTCCATCCATTTAAACAGGGCATGCGTGTGATCGTGTGCGCGCAGCCCTGTACTATCGCTGGTGGCATGTCATGGAGACACCGCTCGTCACCGAGGAGGGTGAACAGCCATTGGGCATGTCTGTTTACCACGTGCTCGGCCGTGATGAAGTCACGGCAGAGCACAGATGGTACCTTCCCAGTTTTGAGGGCACATGCGTGCGATTGTGAGCTCGCTGCGCGTGCACGTTGGTGGCAGTGTGTTCCCGGGAACACTGCTCGTCACCGACGCTGGTAAACAGCCATTGGCCGGTGGCTGTTTACCACATGATCGGCTGTGATCCTTTCACAGACGATCACTAAATGTAAACACAGAGTGGTAACGAGATGTTACCGGGTTCTCCTCCTCACACACCGATCGTGTGTGAGAAGGACATTGCAGTAACATCTTGTTACCACTTACAGTGTACACCAATCACACTGATTGTCCCCCCAATAAAGAGGACCTGTTATCACCCATCCAAGTGCCTGTCACTACCCATCAAAGTACCTGTCACAGTCCATATGAGTACCCGAGTACCTGAGTACATGTCACAGTCCACATGAGTACCTGTCACAGTCCATCTGAGTACCTGAGTACCTGTCACAGTTCATCTGAGTACCTGAGTACCTGTCACAGTCCATCTGAGTACCTGTCACAGTCCATCTGAGTACCTGAGTACCTGTCACAGTTCATCTGAGTACCGAGTACCTGAGTACCTGTCACAGTCCACCTGAGTACCTGTCACAGTTCATATGAGTACCTGTCACAGCCCATCTGAGTAACTGTCACCGCCCATCAGAGTATCCAAGTACCAGTCACCACCCATCAGAGTACCCGAGTACCAGTCACCAGCCCATCAGAGTACCCAAGTACCTATCTGTAGCCCATCAGAGTACCCGAGTACCTGTCACCAGGCCATCAGAGTACCCGAGTACCTGTCACCAGGCCATCAGAGTACCCGAGTACCTGTCACCAGCCCATCAGAGTACCCAAGTACCTATCTGTAGCTCATCAAGTTACCCGAGTACCTGTCTCCAGCCCATCAGAGTACCCGAGTACCTATCTGCAGCCCATCAAAGTACCCGAGTACCTATCTGCAGCCCATGCCTCATAGAATATACGTTGGGGTGTTTGCTTTCCAAAATGGGGTCATTTTGTGGGTAATTCCACTGTCCTGGTGTTCAAGGACCTTCAAAAGTGTGATAGGTAGGAATTAAATGAGATGTGTAATTTATGCTCCTAGAACACCTGAAGGTACTACTTCAATGTTGGGCCTTTGTATGTGGCCAGGCTGTGGTATTGCCATACTCAGGAAGAGTAGCAGAATGTATTTTGGGGTGTAATCTGTTGTATGCATATGCTCTGTGAGTGAAATAACCTGTTAATATGAAAATTTTGTAAAAAAAAAAAAAAATCTTCATTTTGCAAAGAATTGTGGGAAAAAAATTACAACTTAAAAAAACTCATCATGCTACTTACTTAATGCCTTGGAATTTTGCTATATACATGCTGTATGTTAGAAATATCTTATAAATTGACAACTTTTTGTAAAAAAAAATGCGTTTTAATTTTTTCCACATTTTCCAAAAACTTCTGGAAAAAAATGAACGGTTCAAAAGACTCATTATGCCTCATAGATTATACGTTGGGGTGTTTGCTTTCCAAAATGGGGTAATTTTGTGGGCAATTCCATTGCCTGGTGCTCCAGGGCCTTTTAAAGTGTAATAGGTGGTTGAGAAATGAGATGTGTCATTTATGCTCGTAGAACGCCTGAAGGTGCTACTTTAATGTTGGGCCTTTGTATGTGGCCAGGCTGTGTAAAAGTCTCAAACATCTGGTATTGCCATACTCAGGAAGAGTAGCATAATGTATTTTGGGGTGTAATCTGTTGTATGCATATGCTCTGTGAATGAAATAACCTGTTAATATGACAATTTTGTAAAAAAAAAAAAAAAAAATCTTAATTTTGCAAAGAGTTGTGGAAAAAAAAATTACAACTTAAAAAAACTCATCATGCTACTTACTTAATGCCTTCGAATGTCTACTTTCTAAAAAGGGGTCATTTGGGGGGTATTTGTACTTTCCTGACTTGTTAGTGTCTCAAGAAATGAATTGGCCTTCAGTACATCAGGTGTGATCAGATGTGATCAATTTTCAGTGACTGGCACCATAGTTTGTAGACTCTATAACTTTCACAAAGACAAAATAATATACACTAATTTGGGTTATTTTTACCAAAGATATGTAGCAGTACAAATTTTGGCCAAAATTAATGAAGAAAAATTACTAATTTGCTAAATTTTATGACAGAAACAAAGAAAAAGGCCTTTTATTTACAAAATTCACAGTTTTTTTTATTTATAGCACAAAAAATAAAAAAACCACTACTGATTAAATACCACCAAAAGAAAGCTCTGTTTGTGTGAAAAAAAGGACCCAAATTTCATATGGGTACAGTGTTGCATGACTGAGTAATTGTCATTCAAAGTGTGAGAGCGCTGAAAATTGGTCTGGGCAGGAAGGGGGTGTAAGTGCCTTGTATTGAGGTGGTTAAGGCCAGCAAAGAATTTACCCAGAAAAAAAATTGAGCAACAGCAGCAGAAACATTAGGTGTTGAATATTATTGGTGCCAAAACACCATAACCCAACACAAATATTCATGCAGAACACAGGATGGACCTTGGTGCAAAAAAAAAATGTTACATTGGGCAGGTCCCTGCTGAACCGGATGGATTTCAATCCATCTATAGCAAGCTTTAGGCTGCCACTGCTAAAATGGTATGCTGCCAGCCTCTAGAGATGAGGGTAACAGGTTCCTTCACAGCACATCCTCCAGGTGTATCAACTTTTGCTCCCTCTGCAAGGGCGGGATGAGCTTTGAAATTATTTTCTTATAGCAGGGATCCAGGAGAGTTGGCAACCAATAATGGTTCCTCTCTTGTATGCCACAAATCCTGTGTCTTTTTGAAGGCTTTTGAGCATGAAAGGGCTCATCTGCCACCCATGTCTTCAGCTATCTTCCCCAACCATGTATATGTCCCAGGGTTTGTGAGGGATGAAACTCGCTCCTGAAAGACTGCTCTATGTTTTTCTCTTCCTCCTTCTCCTCCTGCTCCTCCACTGCCTGCTGTGGCCTAACAGGAAAGGAGTCTGGATAAAGTAGATCTCGAAACACTAGGAAGTCCTCTTCCTCTTCTGCTTCTTGCTGTGCCTTCAGTGCTTGGTCTATTATCCCATGCAATGTCGCTTCAGTGGGAACAATGCTGCAATAGAGACACTAATTCCCACATTGCCACAGCTGACCATTCTGTTTGCCTCCTAAAATGGGTATGATACATGGTATATGTGTTCTGAATCAGGAGATACTGATTTGGAGGGAAAAATATTGGCTCCTTATGCTATGCTCACATAGGTACTAGTGTATGTCCTATTGATCCATGTGTGGTGGGTGGACATATCAAATATCAGGTGGTATACAGGCAGGTGGTTGGGCATTCACACTGAATCTCACTCACCCAATCATTTTCTGGTAACCAGTGTTTTAAAAATGTTATAGATAGGCAAATCCTATCCTCATATTGATCAGTGGTTCCAGTTTCATAATAACTACTGCAATAGGAAACAGATACAAAAAGATATACTCAGCATCTTTCCAAATCACTGTTCTGTTTATTCAGAGCAATTGAAGTTTTTTATACACATGTATAGGAATCACATTAATTAATTGTATTTTTAAGGTAAGAAGGAGTATAACACTGACAGGCTAAGTTCTTATCTGGACTCGAAAGAATGTGAATACATAATCAAAACATTATTAGTGCCGTGTGCACAATGAGTGCATTGTGCAATACATAAGCAAAGTATACAAAATTTACAGTTTTATACAAAATTTACAGTTTCTTTCACACTAGGAACAATGATAACTGCTGATGGCAAGATTGTTTGGTTGAAACTTTTGTCCAAATGTTTAGGGCATTCACATAGACAAATGTGACAGCTTTCTGCGGTCAATGGTTGCTAAGGAATTAGCAGATGCTTGCACCTACCACATCCGTTCACTTACATGGCCGGAAATCCCAAGCCACATAAACAAAGGGTTGGGGACAGGCCACACAGCCACACAGCCAAAATCAAGCAATGATAACACCACTGTCCCTGCCCCTTCCCTGGGTGCCCTGGGCTTAATTTGGTGTGGCGTAACCCCACCCCAAAGCATCTGGTATAGAATTTGGGGGACCTTACACTGGTGATGACCTATATGGTCAATGACATAACATGATCCCTTCCCAGGCATTACAAGGAGCATCAAAGCAGGGGTTTGAAAGGAACCAGATGGATTTTTTAGTTGTACACATTAGCCCCTAGAGGGGATGAATAATGATATTGAATTGTTCACCCTTGACTGATTTTAATGGGAATATTTAGATAATTTTACTAATATTTTTAATTAAATTACTACATCCTTGTGATTTGTAGCACATATTTGTTTTTAATGTTCCTCAATAAATTGATTACTTTATATATAGTAATTGTTTTACAGTATATACATTGGATTTGGCCTTTTTTCACCGCTGTTACAGTTGTAAATGGCGCCAGATTGCTTTGACTCCCCATCGGTCCTGTTTGTACTTGTTGAATTTTTCTACAATATATTGCTATTGCCAAATTTGGACTCTGTGTGTTCACTGCCTCCCGCACAATGCTTCACCTAGCCCACACTTGGTGGCAGTTGGCAGGATATGCCCCTTTTTAAAACTGGTGTGGGAGGAAGAGCAGGAAACACTATGGCACCATTAAGAGCGGCCTTGGCATAGGTGCCTACGTTTAATGGGTCTAACATCTCTCTATCAGAATGGGAGGAGAGGCTGGAGAGCACTGCTTGCCTGGACCAGGTCCCCACCCAGCTAATCGTGGAGCCAGCCATTAACTCCTTGGAGGATGATGCCCGTCGAGTGGTGATGATACTACTGAAAGACTCCCAGGCCAGCCTAGAACATATTGTGGTGTGCCTGGAAGGCCTGTTTGGGGAAAATGTAACAATCCTGGAGCTAAGGCGAAGGTTCTATATCCGCAGACAACAGGAGGACGAAAGCCTCACTCACTATTCAGCGGCCCTCTGTGGAAACACCTGGAGAGGAAGGATGTACACGACTGTGCCAACATAAGCGCCTCAGATAAGATAAGATAAAGGACACCTCTATCCTTAGGTTTGAATTTTGCTCCGTCTATTTCTCCCAATCCCTTTGTGCTCTTCAGAGATTTAAATAGTTTTACTCATAAATTAACGCTAAAACGATTCTTTTACATAAAGGATTCTTCTTCCTCCTCTTCTAAAGATACCCCTGCACCTCCTTCTCCCACTACCTGTTCTGGAGTGTGGAATGAGGAGGATATTAAAATCCTTGAGATTCTTGAAGAGCTTCAGGCAGAACAAATATGTGAGGAATATCTCCCTTACATATACATATCATATGCCCCGATTGCACATACAACTTTCAAACCACCGTGCAGCTTGCAAGATACTTTTATGTAAGTGTATCTGAATAAATTGTTACTTGCTCTTACTATCACACTGAACCAGGCGCCCTCTTTCTGCTGTTTTTGTTTACCACTAAACGTAAGCTATTCTACTTAACCCTTGCTTTTATTTACTATGTGTAGAGTGACTTGGAAGACTCTTTAGGCTGATTACCCACTTGCCGACTGGCTCACGCCGATATAAATCGCCAAAGTGGCAGGGGTGCGCAAAATGACATAAACATACGTCATTCCGTCATCGGAGGCTAGCGGGCTCGCGTACGCCACTGGCGGTGCGGGAGCTTGCCCGCGGGTCCTGCGGACTCAATCTCAGAGGCAGAACGGGGAGATGCCAATGTAGACAAGGCATTTCCCTGTTCTGCCTAGCAACATGACAGGGATCTACTGCTCCCAGTGATCGGGAGCAGTGATCTCTGTCCTGTTCTAGTGAGCCCATCCCCCCTACAGTTAGAACACACTGAGGAAACACACTTAACTCCTTGATCGCCCCCTAGTGTTTAACCCCTTCCCTGCCAGTGACATTTACACAGTAATCAGTGCATATTATAGCACTGATCGTTGTATAAATGCCAATGGTCCCAAAATAGTTTCAAAAGTGTCCGATCTATCTATCGCAATGTCGCAGTCATGATGAAAATTGCAGATCGCCGCCATTACTAATAAAAAAAATTACAAATAAAAATGTCATAAATCTATCCCCTATTGTGTAGATGCGATAACTTTTGCACAAACCAATCAATATATGCTTATTGCGATGTAGAAGAATACATATTGGCCTAAACTAAGGAAGGAATTATTTTTTTTATATTTTTGGGGGGGGAAATTTATTATAGCAAAAAGTAAAAAATATTGCTTTTTTTCAAAATTGTCGCTCTTTTTTTGTTTATAGCGCAAAAAATAAAAACCGCAGATACCACCAAAAGAAATCTCTATTTGCACGACCGCGCAATTGTCAGTTAAATTGAGGCAGTGCCGTATCGCAAAAAAGGGCTTAGTCAGTAAGGGGGTAAATCCTTCCGGGGCTGAAATGGTTACAGAGGATTGATTATGAGTTGTAAACTAGCCTGCATTTATCCAGCAATATTCATCGCGTTTTGGGCTCATATTGATTGCTTTTTCTTAAGGAATTTGTTAACTATACTTATACTATAGTCAGCAGCTCTCCAAAATTGACAGAAATGAATATGTACTAGAAGATGAGTTCTGACTGATAGAAATTACTAAGACTGACTGACTAGGATTTACAAAAAGAATTGAGAATGTTCACTCAAAAAAGGGTGAAGATTGACTTTATTTATTCAATTACGTACTGTAAAGATGAAATGTATAAACAGGCTTTTGCTTTTCCCATGAATTAATAATTGAAGTGAATCTATTTTGTTGGTAATTTTGACTAGAAATATCATACAATCGTTTAATTTGTGTAGAAAGAATTTTTGTATATTTGTTGCCCAACAACAACAGTTATTATATCTAGATTTTATTTTATGTTATTGGTACGCAAGTAAACACTGAATTGCTAAGACTGGCACAAGTTTAATAGCTTTTGTCACTGCAACATAAAACATCTGGACAAGATTTTATCCAGCCAACAATACATACTGTATGTTTTTTATCTACTAAAAAATAGCAGATTGCTTTTGAAGATTGCTTTTTTGATTGATGGGACACTGCAAGAATAAAAGAAAAGATTTTGTCACTGCATACAATGCCTAAGTACATGTAGGACAGAACATTTTTATTTCATGTTGGATAGACTTTCAGAAAAAATGCAGTATTGGACAAGATTACTAGCTCAACAACAATGGTGTATAAGAGCAGAAGAGTTTGCTTTGATAATTGCTGACAGAGACTGTTCAGTTTTAAATGTTGCTTTATGCATTGACATACTTTCATAGACCCAGTCTGTTGACTTTGCACTATCCACAGGCAGTCTTATGCAGGCCATACATGGGTCAAATTCCGAACAAATTTTCTATAAAAAAATCTGAAATTTGGTGCTTTTTGTGATCCGATAGTGCCACCATTGATTTCGAAATTCGACCAACCATGTCTTTAATTTGCCCTCATGTTGCTACAGAAAAGAACTTTTGTGGCCGAGAATCTTCTTTTCTTTCCGGGAATTTTCTTTTCTTGTGCTCATGCGCATTTTTTTTTATTACATTTCTTACATGATTCTCCCATCATTGATTAGAAAATTGTTCATTGTTTTCAAAAAATTTCCAACATGCCTGATTATTCAAATTCGGTGGCCAGATGAAAATCGCCCATTATTGCAACTCACTAAAATTCTTTCTGATTTCAACCCATGTTTGGCCGGCTCTTGAATAAGACAAAGAAGTTCAATCCAATGCATTTTTACTTAAGACAATTGCATTACAGAGGATGTGCTGTCTTTTGATGTGTAAGAAGACAATGACTTTCTCATGCCCTGTGTTTGCAAAGTACTGACATTGATTGTGAGAAAATGAAAGAAAAAAGCAATTGTCTAGCTTGTACTAAACCAACTAGCACTAAACAGGAGATGAGAACAGTTTTTTTTAATGGAGTTTTTGAAGAGCATAAACAATTCTGAATAACTAATAGCTGATGTGTATGTATGACAGTACAACAAAATGATCCAGCGCTCAATGGGCTGACAGAGAAGGCAGTGGAACGTAAACATAAATAGTTTATTCAATAATATACACATGAACAAATCCTGTTCTCAATGCAAGAAGAGGTGGAGAGAGAAGAAAGGGAAAGTAAATGGATAACAGGGTCACTGGAGGTCCTCAGAGCAACGGGGGGCTGACAGCATCCAAGTGTGGGGAAAAACCCTCGCAGCAGGGGAAGCACCAATGTCCCTGTTGCACTTCAGCTGAATGGGAGACCCACTCACCGGCGTGTAGAGGACAGCTGGACGTGCTGGAGGAGGGAGCGGAGGCAATGGTCAGTGGGAAGATGGAGAGCCAAACTCTGTGCTTCATGTGTCAGGGACGCCAGACCAGCTGGTGTGCTGACAGGAGGTGGGAAGGTGCCGTGATACATGGAAGGATCCAAGCCGCTCTCTTCTGATGGAACCAAACACATTTGTGGCTGCTCACTGCTGGGTAGGAGTGTCCTGGAAGGATGCAACATCTGGGAGGGTGGAACCAGAGCTGGCTTGGCTGGCGTGGATGGCGGTAAACGCTGATGGAGGCTATGGTGACTGGATCTACTGGAGGACCAGTGTGACCCGCAAGCTTCTCGGTTGCCATGACAACGTGTTTCGTGCGCATGCTCCTTTTCATAGTCACGGGAGTGGGCAACCAGGAAGTTTAAATAGTGTGTAAGAGCGGGGAGTAAGCAGAGCAGTGGGGCAGGACAATTTGGTAACAAGCGTTAACCCCTCATTGCTCAGAAGAGAAACATTGAGAATATACATAATTATGCAGATTAAAATAATCCTTAGTGTTATATATGAACATGATAAGCTTAAAAAATAACAATCACAACAACACAATAGTAAAATAAAAATTAGTAGTGACAATTAGAATTTAAGAAAGAATAAAAAATTAATCAATCCCAATTGTCAACACAATATATATGTATCTACAAATAAATAAATAAATATATGGAGTACACCAACGATTAAATGAAAAATATATGTATAAATGCAAATTAAAAAATGAAAACAAATATATATATAAATAAAATATATTATATATATATATAAATAAATAAAATAAATACCTATTAAAACATTTAAAAAATGAAAAGAAAAACATAAAAAAAGAAATAAATACAAAAATAAAAATAAAATATAAAATAAAAAATGTGCAACGTATATTGCATTGTATGTTGTGTTCATACATTGCACTGAATAATGACCAAACAAAATGAATTGCCAAATATGTATATAAATAA
This sequence comes from Lithobates septentrionalis, assembly GCA_037952835.1. Taxonomy (NCBI): domain Eukaryota; kingdom Metazoa; phylum Chordata; class Amphibia; order Anura; family Ranidae; genus Lithobates; species Lithobates septentrionalis. The sequence goes on along the minus strand of JBBDGP010002865.1, from coordinate 419,915 downwards.
CCATAAATAGATACTGTGGCCACTAAAATCAAATGTTGAGGGGGGAGGAAGAGAAAGTGGGGAAAGGAAAGGGAAAAGGGGGGGAGGGAAAGGGGAGAGAGGAGCAATGGGAAAAAATAGAGAGGGGGAAGAAGGGGAAGGTGGAAGAAAGTGATAAGGGAAGGAAAGGAGTGGGGGAAAGAAGGAGGAACGGGAGACTGGGAGGGGGGAAGGGGATATATAAAACGAAAGGAGGGGGGAAAAAAAAGTGGGAATACAAAGGGGGGGGGATGAAGAAAGAGGGGAATGCTATGAAAGGAACTAGACAAAACTGCATGCTTCTAATTCCTTGTTTAGCCCTTTGGGGGCAAGAAAGTCAAACATATAAATCCAAAATACTTCCCTTTTGCATAATAGGGAAAATTTCTTATTTGCAGACAAGGTCCCATTAGGGATAGTCTCTATAACAAAAACTTCCAAGCATTTAATATCATCATTGTGCATACGACAGAAATGCAGTGGGATGCTATGTTCATCGCATCCTTTCTTTATGAACCTGCGGTAGTCACTAATTCTTGCACGTAGAGCACATATAGTGCGACCCACGTACACAAGGCCGCAGGGACACCATAAAACATATACAACAAAATCTGTAGAACACGTAATGAATTGTTTAATTGTGAAAGTTTTACCTATGTTGGTGGTGATCTTATTGCTACCATGAGTGATAAATTGACAGGTCAGGCATCCTCTTTTTTTACACTGAAAAATGCCTGTCCTGTTATCAAAATACGCTCTGATGTCTAATGCCGCGTACAGATGATCGAAATTTCCCACAACAAATGTTTGATGTGAGCTTGTTGTCGGAAATTCCGACCGTGTGTATGCTCCATAGGACATTTGCTGTCGGAATTTCCGACAACAACTGTTTGACAGCTGGTTCTCAAATTTTCCGACAAAAAAACTTGTTGTCGGAAATTCCGAGCGTTTGTACACAATTCCGATGCACAAAATTCCACGCATGCTCTGAATCAAGTACTAGATGTAAGCGCTCGGTCTGGTAAAACTAGCGTTCGTAATGGAGATAGCACATTCGTCACGCTGCAGAGTTTTTCATCTTTTAATGCAGCACATTCTCTTGTTTTTTATAATGCTAGAATAATGAAGTTGTTTTGCTGCTGATAATCACACAGAGTTCTGACAAACTGATTTATTTATTATTTCTCGTGATCTCCTGAATAATAATTTATTTTATTTTTCGCCAGATCTCCTGAATAATGTTTAATTTTTTTAATAGTGATCTACTTTCTATTGATCTCCATAATATTTTTTTGTCGTTTTGTGTGTCAAATTACCACAACACCATTATTATTTTGTATTTTTGAACCTCAAAGAGGTTGGTTGGTGTTGGCGTCCCTTGTTAATTTCACATTGTATTTTTGAAATCTAACTGCCTACTCACAAACAAACTGTCCTTTTTGAACTAAAACACATAGCCAAGGATTTTTCCAAAAAAAATTTGAAATTTATTAGGGGGCATAACAAAATAAAGAGGAAGGCAATGCTGGAGAAACAGTTGAAATTGGCGAAGCCTTTGTACCCCAGGGCAGACATCAATTATTTGACAGGCCAAATTGGTAACCTGAGGAGTCCATTTAATAGGGAGCACAATCCGGTCCAGGACTCTGAGAGATCGAGAGCAGCAGCAGATGACATATATGTCCCAACAGCCTGTGTCTTTTGCCAGACCAGACCGAACCCAGGCCATCACACTCTTGTCTTCCTTCCACACTTCCTTCCAGGCTGTGGCTGTGATGTTGGAGTTGTGGCAGCAGGTGGAGGAGGAGTATGGTCCAACTCACATATGTGACTTTTTTTGTGAGTTCGCCCATCGCCCCCTTATTTAGGAACTGAAATATGAGCTCCTCACTGATGATGCGTTGGCCCACCTCCATTTCCTGCATCTTACTGGCCGTCATACAGGCAAAGGCCTCCTGGACATTAGGGGTGGTTGTGAGGACCGCAGTAGCCTGCCGAATCAAACCAAGCGCTGACTTCTCCACGTTCATCCCCTTCCTGGGCCTTTTTGTTGGAAGGCGGAGGGGAGGAACCTGTGATTCGGTCAGGCTACTGGGCCCAGCCACCTCCTGGCTAGGGATGAGCCGAACACCCCCCTGTTCGGTTCGCACCAGAACTTGCGAACACCGTTAAAGTCTATGGGACACGAACATGAATAATCAAAAGTGCTAATTTTAAAGGCTTATATGCAAGTTATTGTCATAAAAAGTGTTTGGGGACCTGGGGCCTGCCCCAGGGGACATGGATCAATGCAAAAAAAAGTTTTAAAAACGGACGTTTTTTCGGGAGCAGTGATTTTAATAATGCTTAAAGTGAAACAATAAAAGTGTAATATCCCTTTAAATTTCATACCTGGGGGGTGTCTACAGTATGCCTGTAAAGGGGCACATGTTTCCCGTTTTTAGAACAGTCTGACAGCAAAATGACATTTCAAAGGAAAAAAGTCATTTAAAACTACTCGCGGCTATTAATGAATTGCCGGTCTGACAATACACAAAAGTTCATTGATAAAAACGGCATGGGGAACCCCGAACCAACATTTTTTTTAAAAAATGACTTGGGTGTCCCCCTAAATTCCATACCAGGCCCTTCAGGTCTGGTATGGATATTAAGGGGAACCCCAGCCAAAAAAAAAAAAAAAAGCATGGGGTCCCCCTAAAAATCCATACCAAACCCTTATCCGAGCACGCAACCTGGCAGGCCGCAGGAAAAGAGGGGGGGACGAGAGAGCGGCCCCCCTCCTGAACCGTACTAGGCCACATGCCCTCAACATTGGGAGGGTACTTTGGGGTAGCCCCCCAAAACACCTTGTCCCCATGTTGATGAGGACAAGGGCCTCATCCCCACAACCCTTGGCCGGTGGTTGTGGGGGTCTGCGGGCGGGGGGGCTTATCGGAATCTGGAAGCCCCCTTTAACAAGGGAACCCCCAGATCCTGGCCCTGCCCCCTGTGTGAAATGGTAAGGGGGTACAAAAGTATCCCTACCATTTCACAAAAAAACAGTTAAAAATGTTAAAAATGAAAAGAGACAGTTTTTGACAATTCCTTTATTTAAATGCTTCTTCTTTTTTCTATCTTCTTTCGGTTTCTTCCTCCATCTTCTTCTTCTTCTGGTTCTTCTGGTTCTTCCTCCAGTGTTCTTGTCCGGCATCTTCCTCCGCGGCGGCGGCGTCTTCTTCCCTTCTTCTCCTCAGGCCGCTCCGCATCCATGATGGCATGGAGGGAGGCTCACGCTGTGTGACGCTTCTCTCTTCACCTTTTTCTCTTCATCTTCTCTTCATCTTCTTGTCTTCATCTTCTTTTCAGGCCGCTCCGCATCCATGATGGCATGGAGGGAGGCTCCCGCTGTGTGACGCTTCTCCTCTTCTGACGGTTCTTAAATAACGGGGGGTGGGGCCACCTGGTGACCCCGCCCCCCTCTGACACACAGGGACTTGACGGGACTTCCCTGTGGCATTCCCTGTGACGTCAGAGGGGGGCGGGGTCACCCGTTACGTAACCTCGCCCCCTTCTGATGTCACGGGGAATGCCACAGGGAAGTCCCCGTCAAGTCCCCGTGCATCAGAGGGGGCGGGGTCACCGGTGGCTCCGCCCCCCCCCCCGTTATTTAAGAACCGTCAGAAGAGGAGAAGTGTCACACAGCGGGAGCCTCCCTCCATGCCATCATGGATGCGGAGGGGCCCGAAAAGAAGATGAAGACAAGAAGATGAAGAGAAGAAGATAAAGAGAAAAAGATGAAGAGAAAAAGATGAAGAGAGAAGCGTCACACAGCGGGAGCCTCCCTCCATGCCATCATGGATGCGGAGCAGCCCGAGGAGAATAAGGGAAGAAGACGCCGATGCCACGGAGGAAGATGCCGGATGAGAATACCGGAGGAGAACCAGAAGAACCAGAAGAAGAAGAAGATGGAGGAAGAAACCAAAGGAAGATAGAAGAAAGGAGAAAGAAGACAGAAGAAAGAAGAAGCATTTAAATAAAGCAATTGTTAAAAACTGTCTCTTGTCATTTTTAACATTTTCGACAGTTTTTTTGTGAAATGGTAGGGGTACTTTTGTACCCCCTTACCATTTCACACAGGGGGCAGGGCCGGGATCTGGGGGTCCCCTTGTTAAAGGGGGCTTCCAGATTCCGATAAGCCCCCCGCCTGCAGACCCCCACAACCACTGGCCAAGGGTTGTGGGGATGAGGCCCTTGCTACCCCAAAGCACCCTCCCAATGTCGAGGGCATGTGGCCTGGTATGGTTCAGGAGGGGGGGCGCTCTCTCGCCCCCCCCTCTTTTCCTACGGCCTGCCAGATTGCGTTCTCGAATAAGGGTCTGGTATGGATTTTTGGGGGGATCCCATGTTGGGTTTTTTGGCGTGGGGTTCCCCTTAAAATCCATACCAGACCTGAAGGGCCTGGTATAGATTTTGAGGGGGACCCCACGCCATTTTTTTTTTAAATTTTGGCCGGGGTTCCCCTTAATATCCATACCAGACCTGAAGGGCCTGGTATGGAATTTAGGGGGACCCCACGTAATTTTTTTAAAAAATTTGGCTCGGGGTTCCCCTGTGGGGAAATGAATAAATAAAATACCGCGCCAATCTAATAAAGTGAAACAGCAGCCAACACTACAGAACGACTGAGACTGTGTAGAATATGTAAACAAAAAAGTGTAGCGCTAAAGTAAATACAGTGAAAAAAGGTTTTAGAACAGGGAGAGGTGAAACCACCTATCAAGTGGCACGTAACCTCAACCAGGTCAAAACCAAATGTATGTGTACACAAACAGTGTAATATCATCACCTAAATCAAAAAGGTGCAGTGCTCTTTCTTTTGAGAAAAGTGCAAACATACATAAAAGTGAAAACTGAAGTGAAAGTAAATCAACAAAGGGTAATCTCAAAAGTCCTGATATGCGTCCCGACCGCGCCCATGCACTGTCGGCCCGCAGCGTGACGTCGGTGGCAATCATTGGCGTGGTCGGGACGCATATCAGGCGTCGCCCCGGGCACATCCTCCCCTCTCCTTTCTACACCTATGCAGAAGCCACAGTGGTGGTTAGCTCTGGTTTCAAGCACCTCCAAGGTAATACTCTATGACCATATCACTATTCCTTACTCCCCTTACTCTTAAGTGCCAGCATTTTGATCACCTTCATGGATTTATTCATCCACTTTAGATCTTTGTCAACCACCCTGACCCATGATTGGCTTTGTTGTGGAGATGATGGTTGTGCTTTGGGGATGATGCCGGTGTGCGCCTGTCCTGCGCTTAAGTGCCTGCCACCCCAGCTCCGGGGGGAGAGCATATTCCTTGCCCAGTCCCTGCCGTGTACTACAGTCTGGCTACATCGTGAGTACCCAGAAATTGACACATTGTCCTTTCTGGTTGTATTTATTTTTATTTTTTATTTTTTGATGGCTTCATATTTTGTAATTTCAGAAATCCTGTAGCATCCGCCCCTGAAGAAGTGTATTCACAGAAACGCGTCGGGCACCAAGAATGCAGCCACTGGGCTTTTAATTGGATCTGATATTGATCAATTTTTTGATGTACCTCATCATTTTATTTTTTATTTTTCATACTCACCTTTTACATCATGTGTTTTGTGCTCCCCAGCATATATCTATGCATCTATTGTACAGTGTATATTTGCTACAGTTATATATGGTTAGATACACTTTCTTTGATTGTTGTCTACACATGCATCCATGTAGGCCACGGTTTGTGCACATGCACACGTAACCCTTCACACGTGCTGTATACCCGGAATTTTTTATCAATAAACTTGTACACATTTTTGATCTTACTCCAACCTGTCTACTGCCTCATTTAAAGTCCCATGTGGCCTCCGGCCTCACCCTCCCTCTTTTTCATACTATGAATATAAGCCTTTAAAATTAGCACTTTTGATTTCTCCCATAGACTTTTAAAGGGTGTTCAGCGGCATTCAAATTTGCCGCCAACACCCCAAATTGTTTGCTGTTCGGCGAACTGGTGAACAGCCGATGTTCGAGTCGAACATGAGTTTGACTCGAACTCGAAGCTCATCCCTACTCCTGGCTGCCATTTTCCACGGCCACCTCCTGGCTGAGACTTTCCATGGCCTCCTCCTGGTTGAGACTTTCCTGTGCATGAAAATGGGACATAGTTTTAGTTTTGTGGTCATCAATCACACACAATTTTTTGAGCTCATAACTGTTGCAAATTGAATGTTAACAAATAGAAAAGACTATCCCTCTGACCCCAGCATTTTTCATTCTTGTCCCAATCATTTTTTTGGCTACTACTGTCTAGTGATATGTAAACCACTGTGTTAAATCTGAAATCAGTGATCAATAATAATATATAATAGTTAACATCATTCATTTTTTGACAAGAAATATGTTGAACAATGCTATACCTGGCTCAAGCTGGGCTCCTCCACATCTTCCTGGGTGGAACGCCCAGGTTGTACGTTGAAGGCCTCATCTGATGTGGAAGGAAGAGTGGAAGGAAGGGTTGAGAGTGATGGCCTGATTTCAGTCTGGTCTGACAAAAACTGCAGTCTGTTGTAGTACCAGAGCCTGGGGACATAAATGTCATCTGCTGCTGCTCCTGATCTCATGGAATCCTGGACCTTTTTGCGCTCCCTATTATATGTGCTACTCAAGCCATCAATTTTGGCCTTCAAATAGGTGATGTCTGCCGGCTTCACCAATTCCAACAGTTGATCAAGCGCTGCCTTCCACTTTAGTTTGTTATTATAAAATGGGTGTTTCACTTGCCACAGACAGGGCAGCTCCCTGTATTTATCAATGAAGTTGGAGAGGAAGTCATGGTCATTGAATTTATCCATATTCTCTGCAAGACACAACACAAGACAAACCATAATGTCAGGCTAAACTCTCCTAATCTTGTCCCAATATAGGCCTCAATCTATAAGCAGAAGTTAAAATGTTACCTTTGTTAGCACGAGCGACGCTTACGCTACTCCGTTCTCCGCTCACAGATCATACATACGACACACGTGTTTTATGCTTTATATACACTGCGCATGCGTGAAACTCCGCCCCTGACCTTCTTTATAGTATATTCCCCGCCCCTTTTCTTTCGGCGCAGTGGAAGAGCACATGGCCGAGACAGAGCAGGTGCATGAGAGTTGCAGCAACGACAAGGAAAGCCTGGAGCCACAAACATCCTGATTCAGGAGATTTAAGGCCTCAAATATGTCCTTTGTTGAGATGGTGGAGATGGTGGACATCTTGAAGAGGGCTGACTATGACGGGAAATATGGACCGTACAAAAACCCAAATGTGAGAAAGGCCAAAATCATGACTAAAGTTGTGAAAAGTCTGCAGAAGAATTTTGGGGTACGACGTTCCAAGGATCAACTGAGGAAACGATGGTCAGACCTCAAATTGAGGGAGCAGGATCAGTACAGAAGGATCAAGAGAGTGCTGTGAAAAAGTAAGTATTTTGTCGTGTGATCCTATTTTATTATTACTTGCATGCTGCTCCATGTGCTTTTCTTTACTGTTGTACAGTTTAAAATGGCGATTAAAATGGCAAGTTTCAGGTTTGTGGGCACATTAATCGCCCGTAGTAAACATTGTTCGTTCGCCCACTAATACAATGTTTTTGGCAGATGCAGGTTAACTACATTTGTTCAGGCCTATTTGTATTAAAATAAGTTTGTTGTCTATATGTGTTTGTAACTAGAATGAAATGAAAACTTGATTCAGTGTAAGGAGAGGACACTCAGCAGCTGTTTACACATCCGGACGCAGGAACACTAGTGTGGGACACCAGAACACCCTTTTTAGGGTGTCCCACACAGGTGCTCCAGTGGATACTAGGGGTCTCTACATGTGTGATACTTTACCAAAAAAGGTAAATATTCAAGCTTTAAGAAAGGGAAAACATCATGTATTCAGCTTGGAACTCTTCCAAAACAGACAATTGTACGACACTTTCAAGCAATGTTTCATATTACTATTTCTTGCCTCAAATATCTGTGTTCTAAGTATACCTTTTTTTAATTCACATAGGAGAGAAAAGACTTGGGACATCAGAGGACACCAGGGACCCCCAACCTCCTAAAGAAGGGAAGTCACCACACCACAACCTGAGGATGTGGAGGGAGGAGAGGTTCATGATGTGGTTGAAATAGTGACCACAACAGGTGAGTGTCTGAGACCACAGCTTCAGGTAATAGATGTATGCCTGCATATTTATAATACATGGTGTGTTTTATTCTTTTTAGGTGATGTGGATGTTGTGGAAGAAGTAACTCATTTCACCAGTGCACATGTCCTCATCGAGGAGATCATGGTGTGTAATCGTGATTTAGAAAAGATAAAGGAAAACATTGATGATGTTCAACAAAAATTGAAGAACATCATTGATGTTTTAGGCAGAATCTAAAACACACAAATATTGTACTGTTTTGTCGTGGAATTTGTTATTTTAAATTCATTTTTAAAGTATTTTTAAAGCCAAATTTAGAAGATGATTTTGTATCAGTGTATGCGTTTTGTGGGTACAACCCCTTCCTCCCAACTCAAGTAGGTGAGAGGAAGGGGTTGCACCCCCGAAAAACACGTCCATTGATCCCCCATGATGGGAGCTACAACATGTTGACATTAGTCATGGAATCAGGAGTGAAATCCACATTTGACTCCCAATTTGTGTGCATTTTTAAAATGTGTTTTTTACAGTGGATTTGCCTTCAGTAAATAACCCCCACAGTGCTCTAAAATTTGCCCTAATCAGGCCATTTAAGGGACTCAAAACAATGAATTCATGGTGCTGAGAAGGATGATTATTTTTATCATTAATACATTACATAGATTAACAACAAAAACAAGGTGTGTGTGTAGCAGACCCGCAACATAATAGTTAGCTGAAGAAGAGATTGTCACCTCATGTATCAAATAAATAATGTTTGCACTATTGAACAAAATGGCCAAAAAGAAAAGCCCATTAGAGAACCTAGGAGACAGCTAAAAGAAACACAAGCAGTAAATCAAATGAAATTTTAGTTCAGTTTAAAATAAAAATTTATTTTAAAAGTGTTTCACACATTTGCTGTCTCATCAATGGCTCCCCTACCCGCAAAATACAGATATTTTTGTCTCACTTCGCAGGCGCTTTGGGGGGACAAGCCAGGATGGCCAGCTTCAAGTCTCGTCAGGGTTGAATGATCAGGAAAGCCAGACTCAGTCCCAACTGAAGCCACATAGTTTGTTGCATTTTTGTGTACATAATTGTGCATAATGCAGCAAGCAAGCACAATATGGTTCAGTTTATATTCCGCCATGTGGATTGGTGTCAGAAATAGGTGGAACCGGCTGGCCATTATGCCAAAAGCATTCTCCACCACTCTTCTGGCTCTGGCCAGCCGGTAGTTAAAAACCTTCTGGTCCGGAGTGAGGGTCCTCATCGGAAATGGCCTCATGAGATGGTCACCTAGCCCAAACGCTTCATCCGCGACGGACACAAACGGAAGACCAGCCACTTTGTCTTCCGCAGGTGGCAAGCCCAAGCCACCATTCTAGAGCCGTCTGTAAAACTCCGTCTGGGCGATGACTCCACCATCCAACATCTGGCCATTCTTCCCCACGTCCACATACAGGAACTCATATGTCGCCGACACCACCGCCAACATCACAATACTATTAAATCCCTTATAACTATAATAGTATGACCCTGAGTTGGAGGGTGGGATGATGTGGACGTGTTTCCCATCTATTGCCCCTCCACAGTTATATAGTCTGCCATTCCTGTGGGTTTGACGGAAGCTGTGGAGTCAAACAAGAAAAAAAAAATAGTACTTTTGCATATAACATTGCAAGCAGATTAGACACAAACATTCTTGGCCAACATCAGTATAACATTTATTGAAATGAGTATTTAAAGACAAAAGTATAAGGCACTTATCAGATTCCTCACCCCCTCTGATGGCCCAGTGTACAAATTTTAGGGGAGGGGGGGTATGTTTTGGTCAGGTAACCCTCTCCACTTCATTGAGAGCTGAATGCAAAAATAATGTGTGTTACTTTGGCCAGCCCCTCATTTCTTACACTATTGGCAGCCCACTGGACAAGTAAGAAGTGTCATAATAAAAAAATATGAATACACACTGTACAAATTGAAGCATATTTTTACATTCTGCAATTACCTATCAAAACAATAGGAGAACAAAACTTTCAACAGTACCATTTGAAAGTATTCAGGCATGCCCTTGCACTACATGCTTTGGTGAATTCATGCATAAATATGACCACAAAAGAGGTAGGTATAGTGTGTATGGGTTTGGCAAAGTCAACAGATAGAGGATTGTTATTGGTTGACTTAGCGGTTGGGGGGGTTACAAATGAGTTTGGGCCCCCCAAAAAAACTTGCATTCTGCCTGAATTTAAGGACAAAAATAACATTTAAACACATTTTAGGGGGTCTTTAGGGTGAGCACTACAATGGAGCAGACATTACATTGTTAAGTGACTAGGCTAGGTGTGTATGGGCCCAGGATAGCATGCTGGGGAGGTTAGTGAAGGCAAATATGCATGAAGGACAAATAAGGAACTTTAAAAGCTTCTAGCATGCATGGGGACAAAGAGGACATTCACAGCATATTACAATCATGATAATTATGGAATGATGAAATAAATACAATACATTAGAAAACATTAAATACATAGAATGTCATGTTAAAGGAGAAAACGTACCTTAATATAGTCCTTCTGCAGGACCTGAATGATGGCAGAACAGGTCTCTGGAATAATGATTCCCAGAGCCTGGGGGGAGATGCCTGTCGTGAACTTGATGTCCTGCAGACTTCTCCCGATCTCCAAGTACCGCAAGGTGGCGACGAGCCTCTGCTCAGGAGTGATGGCTTGCCGCATTCAGGCGTCCTGCTTGGTAATATAAGGGGACAGCAAAGCCAACAGACGGTGAAAAACAGGGTCCGTCATCTGGAGATAGTCCCTGAAATCATCAGGATTATTCTCCTGGATCTCCCGAAACAAAGGCATGTGAGAGAATTGGTCACACTGGAGCAACCAATTTTTCGTCTATGAACTCCTCCTCCCCCTGTTCATGGACTGGGCTTGGGTCAAAGTAAGAACCCCAACACCAAGCCCCTGCACAGCACAAACGCTACAATAAGTACATACCTGCAACATGGCTACAAAACGGACGGCAGGTCAGAACGAACTAACAGAACACACTGAAAATCAGAAAGAACCTGAGAAGAACGATCTGAAAATCAGAAATGAGCGGACAAGAATGCAGTGAAGAACAGATATGAACTATTAAATAGAACAACTGAAAGACAGAAACGTACTGACAAGATGCACTGAAGAACAGATACGAACCCACAAGCACAAACTGAAGAGCAGTAATGATCTGAAAAGCACGAGGCTGAAAAGCGCGAATCGTCTCTCACCAAACTTCTACTAACACAAGTTTAGCAGAAGGAGCCCAAAGGGTGGGGCACTGGCTATTGAACTTCCTCTTTATAGTGCCATCGTACGTGTTGTACGTCAGCACGTTCTTGCCGATCGGAATTTTCCGACAACATTTGTGCAACCGTGTGACCGTGTGTATGCAAGACAAGTTTGAGCCAACATCCATCGGAAAAAAATCCACGGTTTCGTTGTCGGAATGTCCGATCGTCTGTACGCGGCATAAGGGGGATCTAGTGGACTTTTTAATCATTTTGCTTGGTGCTAATATATTTTTCATAGTCCGTGCTCTTCTAAAGGTTACTTGAGGAGCTGCTGGTAACTCAGGGGCCAGCCAGACATTTGTCTAATAAGAAAGCTATTATAGTTACATAGTTACATAGTTAGTAAGGTTGAATAAAGACACCAGTCCATCCAGTTCAACCTGAGTGAGTGTGTGTCTACAACCCTGACCCTTGTCCCTAACCCTGTACATCGCACACTCACATCAGTCCCTACCCTCAATCCAAGGTCCCCATTCATATACTAGGGACAATTTTGGACAGAAGCCAATTAACCTACCTGCATGTCTTTGGAGTGTGGGAGGAAACCGGAGCACCCGGAGGAAACCCAAGCAGGCACAGGGAGAACATGCAAACTCCAGGCAGGTAGTGTCGTGGTTGGGATACGAACCAGTGACCCTTTTTTACTGCTAGGCGAGAGTGCTAACCACTACACCACTGTGCCGCCCACTAATTATAATTTTTTTTTTATTATTCTGGAGACTGACTTGAATTTATTATTAAAAGATGACACGAATCTGACTGTATGATTGTCATTCACCTCAGCTGGAATTCATATGTGGCAGGAAAGCATCTTGAACTAAATCCAGTAGTAGCCCTTTTCTTCAAATTTTTTTATCATAGAGCCACCCTGTATGACATAGTCATTCACTCTCAAACAGTTTCTCCTAAGTCTGTTAAACTGTCCACTGGGAATGTTCTGCTTCCATGTGGGATGGTGGCAGCTGTTGAAATGCAGGTAAGAGTTCCCACTGGTGGGCTTAACATGGTTTTTGGTAACAATACCACTATGATCATGGGTCAGCACTAAATCCAGCAACACCAACTCCTTGGAGTCAAGTACGTGTGTAAAGGACAGGCCAAAAGGATTAGCATAACAGTGTGCCACGAAGGAGAGGAACACATCTGAGCCACCACTCCAGATGAGTAGGATGTCATCAATATATCTGCTGAAAAAAACACAATGTGTTCAGCAAACGGGTTGTTGGCCCAGATGTATCCCTCCTCCCAGTAGCCCATCGTTAGATTGGCATACACAGGGGCAAAATTCGCCCCCATGGCTGTGCCCCTTCATTGTAGATAAAAATGTTCTAAAAATGTAAAATAATTGTGTCATAAACAAAGTTGAGTTGATTTGATCAGAAATTGTGACTAAGAAATTGATATCTCCATTCTGGGGGAGGAAATGTTGTATGGCCATAAGGCCTACCTCATAGGGTATAGAGGGAAGCGACATCGAGAGATGCCCACATGTATCCCTCTTCCCAAGTTTAGTGTTGGAGAGCATCAATAACTTGACTTAAATGCCAAACCAAGGGTTGTATAAAAAAATCAATGTACACTGATAAGCCGTTGGTGAAGCTATTGGTACTAGCCACTACGGGTCATCCCGGAGTATCTATCAGAGAGCTGTGTACTTTTGGAAGATGGTTAAAGTACGGTGTGCTACACTCAGGTGGAAGCAGAAATTGTCTTTCCTTTTTGTTGAGCACTCCGTTTTTCCAAGCCTCATAAACCAGGGTCTTGAGTTCTAGTTGATATCCAGGGAGAGGGTCAGCAGAAAGTTTAAGATAGGTATTGGTATCAGCTAGTAGCTGACTCGCCTCTTTAGGGTAATCTGCTTTGTTCTGTACCACTAGACTCCCACCTTTGTCAGCTTGTCTGATAGTAATATCAGTATTAGCTGTCTGATCTTTTAAGGCCTGACTTTCTTGTTAACCCTTGTTAGGTTGTGGTGTCTATTGGTGGTGGGAGTGTCACAAAGTGCTAGAAGATCTTTATAGACTGCTTGATAATAGGTCTCTATATAGGGGCCCTTTGAATGTGTTGAGAAAAACGTGGATTTGGGTCTGAATGTTGTGTGTGTAACTGATGGTTCTAAAACTGGTGTTGGGATGTGTCCCCCTGTATGACCCTCTTCCCAGAGTTCTTCCCGAATGTGGAGCATGTTGTCATTAGATTCAGTGTGGGGCACCTCATCCAACTTGGAACAAGGTTCATTAATGCCTACCGTGGTCTTTTTGTGATTGGCCTGGGGTTTGTTGGCATAGTGACATTTCAATGTCAAAGATCGTATAAAACGATGTAAGTCTTTAAACAGGCCAAATTTTTTAGGCCCTACTGAGGGGGAGAAGCTAAGTCAGTTTTGAAGCAGTAGACATTCAGAGGGAGTAAGGGTATGGCTTGACAGATTGTAAATTTTTATTGTACTGACTCCTGTGTTAACTCTGTCCTTTGTTTCTTGTTGTTTCTTCCTACCTGTTCCTCCTCTTCTTCCTCGTCTAATTTTCTTTTTTCTTTGTATGCTCCCTTTGGAGGCGACGTCTGAAAACTTTGATTGGGAAAAGTCGTTGCCTGACTGTCATGCTCTAATGAAGAGGGATGATGGTCTGAGTTTTCTTGGGATTTAGGCCTTGCAACTAATAGAATGTAACTCTCCAGATCTCGAGACAGGGGACTGTAACTGTTACATGTTGATGCATTAAATATTGGGAGTTCAGATGAAATATGAGAGGATGGTGCAGAAATAACTGCATGTTCCCGAATAGATGGAGTGATCACCCCTGGGAAGGAGGTTGGAGGTGGAGATTGATCTAGAACAATGGTGACTGGTATGGTGTCAGATGAATTGATGATACTAACCAAGTTGGGTGGCAATGTGTGAGAAAGCGTGGAACTGGGAATGAGCTCATGTTGGCAGGGACGAGTGTCCCTCTGTGGGTGCGGAGATGGATACCTATGTCTATTATTGGATATGGTAGATTTATTGCCCCTGGATTTGTTTGTTTTTTTGCGGTTGTTATTTGTGTTTTATGTATTATTGAACCTATGCCCGCCTGAGAGGGGCACCTCCAATCAAATGCTTGGTCATTGCTATAATCAAAGAGGTCGCATTCTAATTTATTTTTTGTCTTCAAAATGAGGTTATCTTCATCTTTCTTAACCACTTCAGCCCCGGAAGATTTTACCCCCTTCCTGACCAGAGCACTTTTTACAATTCGGCACTGCGTCGCTTTAACTGCTAATTGCGCGGTCATGCAATGCTGTACCCAAATGAAATTTGCGTCCTTTTCTTCCCACAAATAGAGCTTTCTTTTGATGGTATTTGATCACCTCTGCCGTTTTTATTTTTTGCGCTATAAACGGAAAAAGACCGAAAATTTTGAAAAAAAATGATATTTTCTACTTTTTGTTATAAAAAAAATCCAATAAACCAAATTTTAGTCATACATTTAGGCCAAAATGTATTCGGCCACATGTCTTTGGTAAAAAAAATGTCAATAAGCGTATATTTATTGGTTTGCGCAAAAGTTATAGCGTCTACAAACTAGGGTACATTTTCTGTAATTTACACAGCTTTTAGTTTATGACTGCCTATGTCATTTCTTGAGGTGCTAAAATGGCAGGGCAGTACAAAACCCCCCCAAATGACCCCATTTTGGAAAGTAGACACCCCAAGGAAATTGCTGAGAGGCATGTTGAACCCATTGAATATTTATTTTTTTTTGTCCCAAGTGATTGAATAATGACAAAAAAAAAAATTTACAAAAAGTTGTCACTAAATGATATATTGCTCACACAGGCCATGGGCATATGTGGAATTGCACCCCAAAATACATTCAGCTGCTTCTCCTGAGTATGGGGATACCACATGTGTGGGACTTTTTGGGAGCCTAGCCGCGTACGGGGCCCCGAAAACCAAGCACCGCCTTCAGGATTTCTAAGGGCATAAATTTTTGATTTCACGCCTCACTACCTATCACAGTTTTGAAGGCCATAAAATGCCCAGGTGGCACAAACCCCCCCCCCCCAAATGACCCCATTTTGGAAAGTAGACACCCCAAGCTATTTGCTGAGAGGCATGGTGAGTATTTTGCAGCTCTCATTTGTTTTTGAAAATGAAGAAAGACCAGAAAAAAAAAAAAATTCTTTTTTCAATTTTCAAAACTTTGTGACAAAAAGTGAGGTCTGCAAAATACTCACTATACCTCTCAGCAAATAGCTTGGGGTGTCTACTTTCCAAAATGGGGTCATTTTGGGGGGTTTTGTGCCACCTGGGCATTCCATGGCCTCCGAAACTGTGATAGGCAGTGAAGAGTGAAATCAAAAATTTACGCCCTTAGAAAGCCTGAAGGCGGTGCTTGGTTTTCGGGGTCCCGTGCGCAGCTAGGCTCCCAAAAAGTCCCACACATGTGGTATCCCCGTACTCAGGAGAAGCAGCAGAATGTATTTTGGGGTGTAATTTCACATATCCCCATGGCATGTTTGAGCAATATATCATTTAGTGACAACTTTGTGCAAAAAAAAAAAAAAAAATGTCTCTTTCCCGCAACTTGTGTCGCAATATAAAATATTCCATGGACTCGACATGCCTCTCAGGAAATAGCTTGGGGTGTCTACTTTCCAAAATGGGGTCATTTGGGGGGGTTTTGAACTGTCCTGGCATTTTATGCACAACATTTAGAAGCGTATGTCACACATCATCCACTCTTCTAACCACTTGAAGGCAAAACCCTTTCTGACACTTTTTGATTACGTGAAAAAAATATATTTTTTTGCAAGAAAATTACTTTGAACCCCCAAACATTATATATTTTTTTAAAGCAAATGCCCTACAGATTAAAATGGTGAGTGTTTCATTTTTTTTTTCACACGGTATTTGCGCAGCGATTTTTCAAACGCATTTTTTGTGGAAAAAACACACTTTTTTAAATTTGAATGCACTAAAACACACTATATTGCCCAAATGTTTGATGGAATAAAAAAGATGATCTTAAGCCGAGTACATGGATACCAAACATGACATGCTTTAAAATTGCGCACAAACGTGCAGTGGCAACAAAATTAATACATTTTTAAAAGCCTTTAAAAGCCTTTACAGGTTACCACTTTAGATTTACAGAGGAGGTCTACTGCTAAAAATACTGCCCTCGATCTGACCTTCGCGGTGATACCTCACATGCATGGTGCAATTGCTGTTTACATTTGACGCCAGACCGACGCTTGCGTTCGCCTTAGCGCGAGAGCAGGGGGGACAGGGGTGCTTTTTTTTTTTTTTCTTTATTATTTTTTTGCTTTTTTATCTTATTTTTAAACTGTTCCTTTCATTTTTTTTTTTTTTAAATCATTTTTATTGTTATCTCAGGGAATGTAAATATCCCCTATGATAGCAATAGGTAGTGACAGGTACTCTTTTTTGAAAAAATTGGGGTCTATTAGACCCTAGATCTCTCCTCTGCCCTCAAAGCATCTGACCACACCAAGATCGGTGTGATAAAATGCTTCCCCAATTTCCCAATGGCGCTGTTTACATCCGGCGAAATCTAAGTCATAAAATGCTCGTAGCTTCCGGTTTCTTAGGCCATTGAGATGTTTGGAGCCACTCTGGTCTCTGATCAGCTCTATGGTCAGCTGGCTGAATCACCGGCTGCATTCTCAGGTTCCCTGTTGAGACAGGAGAGCCAGAGAAAAACACGGAAGACGGTGGGGGGGGGCATTCCCTCCCACTGCTTGTAAAAGCAGTCTAGAGGCTAATTAGCCGCTAGGATTGCTTTTACATGAAAGCCGACCGCTGGCTGAAAAGAATGATACCAAGATGATACCTAAACCTGCAGGCATCATTCTGGTATAACCACTCAAAGTCGTGAATGGTGTACCTGAAGACCAAAAAATGGTTAACAATAAAGCACAGTAAACGGTAAAGTATAAAAAATTGCATACCTGAAAAGCAAACATGATAAAACATAATAACAATAAAATATTGCAGAATAGAATACAGTAAAAAAGAGCAGAACAATAGAGAGAGAATAGAGAGAGAGAATAAAACAACAACTATTTTTTTTATTTTTGTTTGTGTTCCAGGTTCGGGTCTCTCAAAATGCGATGGCATCTTGGGAGACCCTGTGAAAGTGTGCCTAGTCTGTGCAATGCTGTACCCTACGCTAATACTCAACTAGTGAATGGTAGCGTTCAAAACATTCACCAATGCAAAGACCAGGATTGTCAGGACAGGAGGGACAATAATAGCGTGTGTCACGCCTATATCCGCGCTTGCTGCAGACACGGCATCTTTTTGGGGGGGTTTGTTGGGTAGGGGTACTCGGGAGGACATAAAAATGCCTCTCATGCAGCCGACTGCATTTGGTTGGGGATGTGAATGGGGGAAGTACGGGCGCTGCAGAAGCGGTGGGTTCCCAATTAGGATTGGCGAATGCAGTAGGAAGGGCATTATGGGCACGACGGGCCTGTGTTTGTCTTTTTGGTGGCAGCGGGACACTACTTGTGCTTGCCACCTCACCAGCTTGAACTGCACTTATGGGACTCGCCACGTCACCAAGTGTTACTGCAGTGCTGGTTTGACTACGACTGGGGTGTACTAGGCCGCTGGCGCTTGCCAGTTCACCAAAACGCTACCAAAAAAACTGTTAGCGATCGCAGGGATCAGGCCTGACTCTGCGAACGCTGCAGTTATGCGTTTAGTGTTCTGTAAGTGACAGTGATCGATCGATACTGCACTTGGGTGGGCTGGGCTGGGCCGGGCGGAGGGGCAAAACGCAGGTGCTAGTAGGTATCTGGGCTGATCCCGCTAACACTGCGTTTTTGGGAACCCTAAACTGCTGGGGACGCCAGTATAGATCTGATCGGATCAGATATTGATCCGTTCAGATACTATACCACTAAGGGAGGTGTACGGTGCGTGCGTGGGTGTTAGCGGTACTGGCGCTAACCTGACGCTGCCTGGGGCTGGTGCTTACCAGTTCACCAAAACGCTACCAAAAAAACTGTTAGCGATCGCAGGGATCAGGCCTGACTCTGCGAACGCTGCAGTTATGCGTTTAGTGTTCTGTAAGTGACAGTGATCGATCGATCAATACTGCACTTGGGTGGGCTGGGCTAGGCTGGGCGGAGGGGCAAAACGCAGGTGCTAGCAGGTATCTGGGCTGATCCCGCTAACACTGCGTTTTTGGGAACCCTAAACTGCTGGGGACGCTAGTATAGATCTGATCGGATCAGATATTGATGCGTTCAGATACTATACCACTAAGGGAGGCGTATGCTGCATGCGTGGGTGTTAGCGGTACTGGCGCTAATCTGACGCTGCCTGGGGCGACGCATATCACCGCCGGGCGATCAGGGGGCTAAACCTTTATTCGGTAATAAACGGCGGGTGCCCTGACACTATAAAAAATAAACGAACTAACCAGCATCACCCGTAACAGTTATACGGTGATCAGTGGTGAAAGGGTTAACTAGGGGGCAATCAAGGGGTTAAAACATTTATTAGATAGTATATGGGGGTCCCTGTCGCTATAAAACGCTGACGGCGAACCTAAATATTTACCTCACTAACTAGCGTCACCAGCGACACTAATACAGCGATCAGAAAAATGATCGCTTAGTGACACTGGTGACGGGGGGTGATCAAGGGGTTAAAACTTTATTAGGGGGGGTTAGGGGGGTACCCTAGACCTACAGGGGGCTAACCCTAATTGTCCTAACACTGTAACTGTCACAAACTGACACTATGCAGTAATCAGAAAAAAAAAAAAAAAAAAAAAAACCTGCTTGGTGTCAGTTTGTGACAGGGGGGGGATCGGGGGGCGATCGGGGGGGGATCGGGGTGTTTAGTGTGCCTGGCATGTTCTACTGTGTTGTGTGTGTGTTGTGCACTTACTCACATGTCGTCTCTCCTCGGGCCGGAACGGAAACTCCCGGCCAGAGGAGAGATGACATCACATCCTCTGCCTCTGTGTACTATACAGAGGCAGAGGATGTTTCTCATTGGCTGGGAGCGATCGCGAGGGGGGGGCCACGATCGGATGGCCTCCCCCTCGTCTCTGACTTCTCCCAGCCAAATGCCGACCGCAGCTGGCACCGGGGGGGGGGTCCGATCGGACCCCCCGCCCGCGGGAAGGCAATCACGTACCAGGTACGTGATTTTGCCTGCCCGTGCCATTCTGCTCACGTATATAGGCGTGAGGCGGTCGGCAAGTGGTTAATATTTTTATTTAAATTTACATTTTATTTAAAACCTGTAACCATTTTGGGTATAGGCAAGAAGTACTGAATTGCTTCTTTTTCTTTAGCTTGCTGTTGTGCCAACTCTAATTTTCTTTCCCTCTGTTGGACCAAGATTTTGATCCATTTTATAGTACAGATTTCGGGCAATAATCACCGTTCTTTAACTGCTACTGGACCAGCTGCCGTAGTTTTACTGCGGCAGGCTGGCTCCCCTGTGCGAAATCACGTTACTGTACGTGATCTCGCGGGGTCCGGATAGCAGGCGCATGCCCGCTGCATAGCAGGAGTGCCGATGCTCGTGGCCGACGGTCCCGATGATCGCTGGCCAAGAGCAATCGTGACCAGGAGACACAAAACAGGGACGAGTGTGTGTAAACACACACTTCCCTGTTCTGTTCTGACAGGAGTGGCAGATCGTAGTTCCTATTAGCTAGGAACCACGATCTGTCACTTCCTGTAGTTAGTCCCTCCTCCTTCAGTTAGAATCACCTCCCAGGGAACACAGTTAACCCCTTCACCGCCCCCTAGTGTTAACCCCTTCACTGCCAGTGACATTTTTACAGTAATCAATGCATTTTTAAACGCACTGATCGCTGTATTAATGCCAATGGTTCCAAAAATTGTCCGATGTGTCCGCCATAATGTCGCAGTCACGTTAAAAATCGCAGATCGCCACCATTGCTAGTAAAAAAAAATAATAAAAATGCAAAAGAATAAATATCGGCCTAAACTGAGAAAAAAAATAGTTTTTTTTATATATTTTTGGGGGATATTTATTATAGCAAAAAGTAAAAAAATAATGTGTTTTTTTCAAAATTGTCGTTTTTTTTGTTTATAGCCTAAAAAATAAAAACCGCAGAGATGATTAAATACCACCAAAAGAAAGCTCTATTTGTGGGAAAAAAAGGACGTCAATATTGTTTGGGTGCAATGTCGCACGACAGCGCAATTGTCAGTTAAAGCGATGCAGTCCTGAATCGCAAAAAGTACTAGTTTAAAACATCTAGACAATCTAAAAAATATTAGCAAAAATATGGGGATTTGGTGCTAAGCCCACTTACTGCGACAAAGTACCCCATAATTAGTGGGTCCTACACTATCCATGGATTGGGAGATCCTGCTTCTCTGAACCATGAGAGCAAACACTCTTCTATATGGGAGAACTTTGAGGTCTCCACCCATGACACAAGTGGACTTTAATGCATCTTTTAGTGTGTGCCCCCCAAATAGCTTGTTTGTTTATTGTATGGATTCTGACCAAATACCTTTGGGTGCGGAGCACCCCACTCTAATTCATTAAGTGCCTCTCATTAGTGTCCACTTGTGTCATGGGTGGAGACCTCAAAGTTCTTTCATTTAGAAGTGTTTGCTCTCATGGTTCAGAGAAGCAGGATCTCCCAATCCATGGATAGTGTAGGACCCACTAATTATGGGGTACTTTGTCGCAGTAAGTGGGCTTAGCACCATATAGCAATATGGTGTGACCAAATCCCCATATTTTTTGCTAATATTTTTTAGATTGTCTAGGTGTTTTAAACTAGCCCTGCTGGAGGTAAATGTCTTTTTTTGATGTGTGCACTGTAATATTTTGCTCTGCTGTATGGTCTTATGGCTGCACCAGCTTTAATGCATCTTTTAGGGTGTGCCCCCCAAATATCTTGTTTTTTTAGGGTACTGTGCATGTCGCGCTGGCTCACTCACCGGGAAAGGAAAACTTTGTTTTCCTTTCCCGATGAGTGACAGGCAGTGCTGACAGCTGTCTGGTATGAATCCTGTGGGGGAACGCCGCGCCAAATTTTAAATGAAAAAAACGGCATGGGTTCCCCCCTAGGGGTATACCAGGCCCCTTAGGTCTGGTATGGATTGTAAGGGGAACCCCCTATGCTGGAAAATCGGCGCGGGGGTCCCCCCAAAATCCATACCAGACCCTTATCCGAGTATGCAGCCCGGCCGGTCAGGAAAGGGGGTGGGGACGAGCGAGCGCCCCCCCCCTCCTGAGCCATACCAACCCGCATGCCCTCAACATGGGAGGGTGGGTGCCTTGGGGGAGGGGGCGCCCTGCGGGCCCCCCCACCCCAAAGCACCTTGTCCCCATGTTGATGAGGACAAGGGCCTCTTCCCGACAACCCTGGCCGTTGGTTGTCAGGGTCTGCGGGCGGGGGGCTTATCGGAATCCGGGAGCCCCCTTTAATAAGGGGGCCCCCAGATCCTATACCCCCACCCTGTGAGAATAATTATGGGGTACATGGTACCCCTACCCATTCACCTAGGGAAAATTGTCAATAAAAAAAAAACACAGTACACAGGTTTTAAGAGTAATTTATTAGGCAGCTCCGGGGTCTTCTTCCGACTTCGGGGGGGGTCTCCTTCCGACTTCTCCCGGTGTTCAGCCTCTTCTCCCGGTGTTCGGCCTCTTCTCCCGGTGTTCCGCCTCTTCTCCCGGTGTTCCGCCTCTTCTCCCGGGCCCCGCCGCTATCTTCTTCCAGCTCTTTTGCCAACGAGGGGCCCGGTCTGCTGCCGCTGTCTTGTGGCCGCTGTCTCGTAGCTTCTTCTCTTCTTCCAATGTTGGCACGACGCTCTCTCCGGCTGGAATGCTTTGTGCAAGCTGCGGAGCCATATAGGCGGTGACCCCGCCCCCTTGTGACGTCATGGTCCCAGCATGCGCAGGGACTCTGGCGTCATAAGGGGGCGTGACCCCAGAGTCCCTGCGCATGCTGGGACCATGACATCACAAGGGGGCGGGGTCACCGCCTATATAAATGGCTCCGCAGCTCGCACAAAGCATTCCAGCCGGAGAGAGCGTCGTGTCAACATCGGAAGAAAAGAAGCGACGAGACAGCGGCGGAAAGACAGCGGCAACAAGACAGCGGCCCCCCTCCCCCAAAGCATCCACCCCCCCATGTTGAGGGCATGTGGCCTGGTACGGCTCAGGAGGGGGGCGCTCGCTCGTCCCCACCCCCTTTCCTGACCGGCCGGGCTGCATGCTCGGATAAGGTCTGGTATGGACTTTGTGGGGACCCCCACGCCGATTTTCCGGCGTAGGGGGTTCCCCTTACAATCCATACCAGACCTAAGGGCCTGGTATGCCCCTGGGGGGAACCCACGCCATTTTTTTCATTTAAAATTTGGCGCGGCGTTCCCCCACAGGATTCATACCAGACAGCTGTTAGCACTGCCTGTCACTCATCGGGAAAGGAAAACAAAGTTTTCCTTTCCCGATGAGTGAGCCATCTCGGCGCTGGCTCCTGCGACGGGGCTCGCAGGTGTCAAACCTCGCTGAGAAATGCAGCGAGATTGACACAATATCGCGGTCACTTACTGTAGCTGGAAGATATGGATAAAACAATGTACAACAAAATGATCTAGCGCTCAATGGGCTGACAAAGTGGATGGTGATCAGCGCTGATGGGAGCTATGGTGACTGGATCTACTCGAGGACCAGTGTGACCCGCAAGTTTCTCGGTTGCCGTTACAACGCGTTTCACGTGCATGAGCTTTTTCAAAGTCATGGGAATGGGCAACCAGGAAGTTTAAATAGTGTGTAAGGGCGGGGAGTAAGCAGAGCAGTGGGGCAGGATGATTTGGTAACAAGCGTTAACCCCTCTTTGCTCAAAAGAGAAACATTGAGAATATACATAATTATGCAGATTCAAATAATCCTAATGCCCTGTACACACAGTCGGATTTTCCAAAGGAAAATGTGCGATCGGAGCTTGTTGTCGGAAATTCCGACCGTGTGTGGGCTCCATCTGACTTTTTCCATCGGACTTTCCGACACACAAAGTTTGAAAGCAGGCTATAAAATTTTCCGACAACAAAATCCGATCGCGTCAATTCCGACCGTGTGTGGACAATTCCGACGCACAAAGTGCCACGCATGCTCAGAAGAAATTCCAAGACGGAACTTCTCGGTCTGGTAAAATTAGCGTTCAGAATGGATATAGCACTTTCGTCACGCTCAAATGTTTTAAATTGTTTAATGCAGCGCACTCTCTTCTTCTTTATAATTCTTGAAGAATTAAGTAGTTTTGCTGCTCATATTCACACAGACTTCTCACAAACTTCTTTCTTTATTATTTTTCGGTATTTCATCAATATAATATTTTTATTTGTCACATCTACCGAAAATAATTTTGGTTTTTGATGTTTTTAGATTACAATTTTTTATTTTGTTTTTTTTTAAATCCTGATCTTGTGTTTTTTTTTATTTTTTTAACTCCAGAATTGTTTTGGGTATGTTTTGTGTGTCAAGTTACCACAACACCATTATTATCTTGTATTATTTAATCTCAAGGAGGTTGCTTGGTGTTGGTGTCCCTTGTTAATTTCACATTGTATATTTGAAATGTACCTGCCTCCTCACAAACAAACTGTCCTTTTGAAGGAAAACACACATAGGCGAGTATAATAAAACAAACCAAAAATGTATTAAGGGGTCCTAACCAAAGAAAGAGGGAGGCAACGGTGGAGAAACAGCAGAAATTGGCGAAGCCTTTGGCCCCCAGGGCACACATCAACTATTTTACTGCAAAATTGGTGGCCTGAGCAGTCCATATATAAGGGAGTACAATCTGGTCCAGAAGTCCAAGAGATCATGAACAGCAGCAGATGACATGTATTGTCCCCAGACTGTGGTCATACAAGAGCCTGCATCTTTTGTCAGATCAGACTGAACCCAGGCCATCACTTTCTTGTCTTCCATCCACTCTTCCTTCCATGCTGTGTCTGTGGTGGTGGAGTTGTGGCAGGAGGTGGAGGAGGATGATGCAACTCACACAGGTGGGTATTGGGTGTGATTTCGCCCCTCACCCCCTTAGTTAAGGTTTTATAAATGGTGTCCTCACACATGAGGCGTTGGCCCTCCTGCATGTCCTGCAGTTTTGTGGCAGCCATGCAGGCAAAGGCCTCTTCATGAGTGGGGGTGGCTCTGAGGGCCGCAGAAGCCTCCTGAATCTGCCTGAGCGATGACTCCTCCACGTTACTCCCCTTCCTGGGTCTTTTTTTGGAAGGTGGAGCGGAGGTACCTGGGATTCTGTGAGGCTCCTACTGGGCCCAGCCTCCTCCTGGTTGCCACTTACCCCGAACACCTCCTGGCTGCCACTAAGCCCCGCCTCCTCCTGGCTGCCACTAACCCCCACCTCCTCCTGGCTGCCACATTCCACAGCCTCCTCCTGTGTGCCACATTCATCAGCCTCCTCCTGGCTGAGGTCTTCCTGTGTATAAAAAAGGGACATAGTTTTAGTTTTTTCTTCATCAATCACACACAATTTACATCTCATGACTGTTGCAAATTGAATGTTAAGAAATATAAAAGATTATCATTCTGAGCCCAGCATTTTTCATTTGTGTCCCAATTATTTTTGCCCACTACTGTCTATTGATATGTAAACGCCTTTATTAAATCAGCAATAAGTGATCAATAATATCTAGTAAACATCATTTATTTATTGACCAAAAATCTGTAGAACAATGCTATACCTGGCTCAAGCTGGGCTCCTCCACTTCTTCCTGGCTGGAAGTCCCAGGTTGGACATTGGACATTGGAAGCCTCAGCTGGGGTGGAAGATAGGGTGGAAGGAAGATTGGAGAGGGATTCAGTGACTTCAGTCTGGTCTGACAGAAATCAGTCTCTCATAGCACCAGAGCCTGGGGACATAAACATCATCTGCTGCAGCTCCGGATCTCAGTGCAGTCTCAAGTGCACTTGTAGTGCAAAGTGTATTTTCCTTTAGTAAATAACACCCAACAGTGCTTTCTAATTTTACACAATCACGCCATTTTCAGGACTCCCCAAATTTCGGTCATGGTCAGCTAAAAGAAAGCCAAGCAGTACATCTAAGCAAATATTTGTTCAGTTTAAATATATATTTTTATTTTAAAAATGTCTCAGACATTGTCTGGCATATTGATGGCCCCCCTACCCACCAAGTATTCCATGTATCTTAGACGAACCTTGCGGGCACTCTGGGGGGGGCAAGCCAGGACGGCCAACTTCAAGCACCATCGGGTTTGGTTCATTTATATTAATTCCGGCTTCAGGCCCAACTGAGCCAGCAAAGTTCACAGAATTTCTCCTTAAAAAGTTGTGGAGAACACAGCAAGCCAGAATGATGTGATTGAGTTTATATTCCGCCATGTGTATCGTTGTAAGAAATAGGTGGAACCGGCTGGCCATTATTTCAAACGTGTTCTCCACCACTCTTCTGGCTCTGGCCAGCCGGTAATTAAAAACCCTCTGGTCTGGGGTGGGGGTCCTCATAGGGAATGGCCGCATAAAATGGTCCCCCAGCGCAAATGCTTCATACGCAATGAAGACGAATGGGAGTCCTTCCGCATTGTCTTCTGGAGGTGGCAAGTCTAAGCTGCCATTCTGGAGATGCTTGTAGAACTCTGTGTGGGTGATGACTCCACCATCTGACATCCGGCCATTCTTCCCCACGTCCACATACAGGAACTCGTAAGTTGCCGACACCACCGCCAACATCACAATACTATTGAACCCCTTGTAGTTGTAATAGTATTACCCCGAGTTGGGTGGTGGGACGATGTGGACGTGTTTCCCATCAATTGTCCCTCCGCAGTTAGTAAAGTCCCACCGCTGGGCAAAGTGGGAGGCCACAGTCTGCCATTCCTGTGGGTTGGAAGGAAACTGTGGAGTCAAACAAGAAAAATAAATTAATCATTTTGCACATACACATGGAAAGCAGATTAGACACAAACATTCTTGGCCAACATCAGTATAACATTGATTTTAGGGGGTATTTAAAGACAAAGGTATAAGGTCCATCTATCAGATTCCTCCCCCCTCTCATGGGCCAATTTAAAAATTTTAGGGGGAGAGATGTTTTGGCCAGGTAACCCTCTCCACTTCATTGAGAGATGAATGCCTAAATAGTGTGTATTACTTTGGCCAGCCCCTCCTTACTTACACTATTGGCAGCCCACTGAACAGGTAAGAAGTGTCATAATACAAAGAGATAAATACACTCTGTACACATTTTAGTACATTTTTACATTCTGCTATTACCTATCAAGATAATAGGATACAAAAACTTTTAACAGTACCATTTGAAAGTATTCAGGCAGGCCCTTGCACTACATGCTTTGGAGAATTCATCCAAAAATATGACCACAAAAGAGGTGGGTATAGTGTGTATGGGTTTGGCAAAGTCAGCAGATAGAGGATTGAGGATAGATAGAGGATTGGTATCAGCTAGCAGTTAGCAGTTGGGGGGGGGGGGGGGGGGTTGCAGATGATTTTGGGACCCAAAAAAAAAAATCTGGTACTCTGCCTGAATTTCAAGCACAAATCACATTTTAACACATTTTGGGGGGTGTTTAGGGTAAAGCACTACTATGGAGCTGACAAAATATATTGTTAATCGAGTAAATGAGGTGGATATAGGCCCAGGAGAGCATGCTGGGGAGGTTAGTGAAGGCAAATATGTATGAAGGACAAAAAAATTAAAATAATTTCCAGCATGCATGAGGACAAAGGGGACATTCACAGCATATTACAATCATGGTAATTAGGGAATGAAGAAAGAAATACAATACATTATCAAACATTAAATATAATAAAATGTGATGTTAAAGGATAAAAATCTTACCTTAATATACTCCTTCTGCAGGACCTGGATGATGGCAGAACAGGTCTCTGGGATAATGATCCCCAGAGCCTGGGGGGAGATGCCTGTCGAGAACTTAAGGTCCTGCAGGCTTCTCCCTGTCACCAAGTACCGCAGGGTGGCGACTAGCCTCTGCTCTGGAGTGATGGCTTGCCTCATGCAGGTATTCTGCCTGCTGATATAAGGGGTCAGCAAAGCCAACAAACGGTGAAATAGGGGGTCCGTCATCCTGAGAAAGTTCCTGAAATCGTCAGGATTATTCTCATGGATCTCACGGAGCAAAGGCATGTGACAGAATTGGTCACGCTGGAGCAACCAATTCTTGTTCCATGAACTCCTCCTCACCCTGTTCATGGACTGGACTTGTGTCAAAGTAAGGACCTCAACACCAAGCCCCCACACAGCACGAACTCTACGATGAGTACGTACACGCAACATGGCTAGAACGGTCGGCTGGTCAGAACTAAGTAACAGAACGCACTGAAGAACAGCAAGGCCTGTGAAAAGCGACCTGAAAATCAGTAACGAATGGACAAGAACACAATGACAAGTCAATGGTAACTCGCTGCATGCACTGAAGACCAGATACCATCCCACAAGCACAAACTGAACAGCAGAAATACGATCTGAAAACCACGAGTCTGAAAAAGCGCAAATCATCTCTCACCAAACTTTTACTAATACGAGATTAGCAAAAGGAGCCCAAAGGGTGCCGCGCTTGGTACTGAACTGCCCTTTTATAGTCTCATTGTATGTGGTGTACGTCATCGCGTTCTTGGCATTTGGAAATTCCGACAACTTTGTGCGACCGTGTGTATGCAAGAGAAGTTTGAGCCAACATCCGTCGGAAAAAATCCATGGATTTTGTTGTCGGAATGTCCGATCAATGTCCGACCGTGTGTACAGGGCATTAGTGTTATATATGCACATGATAAGCTTAACAAATAACAATCACAACAACACAATAGTAAATAAAAAATTTGTAGTGGCATTTACAATTTAAGAAAGAATCAAAAATGAATTTATCTCAATTGTCAACACGTGTTAAAAATATATATGTATATGTATCTACAAATAAATATATATATGGAGTACACCAACGATCAAATGAAAAATATATGTATAAATGTAAATTTAAAAAATGTAAAAATATACATACATACAGTGGAAACTAAAAGTATTCAGACCCCCTTAAATTTTTCACTCTTTGTTATATTGCAGCCATTTGCTAAAATCATTTAAGTTCATTTTTTTCCTCATTAATGTACACACAGCACCCCATATTGACAGAAAAACACAGAATTGTTGACATTTTTGCAGATTTATTAAAAAAGAAAAACTGAAATATCACATGGTCCTAAGTGTTCAGACCCTTTGCTGTGACACTCATATATTTAACTATTTAATGCTGTCCATTTCTTCTGATCATCCTTGAGATGGTTCTACACCTTCATTTGAGTCCAGCTGTGTTTGATTATACTGATTGGACTTCATTAGGAAAGCCACACACCTGTCTATATAAGAGCTTACATCTCACAGTGCATGTCAGAGCAAATGAGAATCATGAGGTCAAATAAACTGCCTAAAGAGCCCAAAGACAGAATTGTGGCAAGGCACAGATCTGACCAGGGTTACAAAAAAAATTCTGCTGCACTTAAGGTTCCTAAGAGCACAGTGGCCTCCATAATCCTTAAATGGAAGACGTTTGGGACAACCAGAACCCTTCCTAGAGCTGGCCGTCCGGCCAAACTGAACTATCGGGGGAGAAGAGCCTTGTTGAGAGAGGTAAAGAAGAACCCAAAGATCACTGTGGCTGAACTCCAGAGATGCAGTCGGGAGATGGGAGAAAGTTGTAGAAAGTCAACCATCACAGCAGCCCTCCACCAGTCGGGGATTTATGGCAGAGTGGCCCGACGGAAGCCTCTCCTCAGTGGAAGACACATGAAAGCCCACATGGAGTTTGCTAAAAAAAAAACACCTGAAGTACTCCAAGATGGTGAGAAATAAGATTCCTTGGTCTGATGAGACCAAGATAGAACTTTTTGGCCTTAATTCTAAGCGGTATGTGTGGAGAAAACCAGGCACTGCTCATCACCTCTCCAATACAGTCCCAACAGTGAAGCATGGTGGTGGCAGCATCATGCTGTGGGGGTGTTTTATAGCTGCAGGGACAGGACGACTGGTTGCAATCGAGGGAAAGATGAATGCAGCCAAGTACAGGGCTATCCTGAAGAAAACCTTCTCCAGAGTGCTCAGGACCTCAGACTGGGCCGAAGGTTTACCTTCCAACAAGACAATGACCCTAAGCACACAACTAAAATAACGAAGGAGTGGCTTCACAACAACTCTGTGACTGTTCTTGAATGGCCCAGCTGGAGCCCTGATTTAAACCCAATTTAGCATCTCTGGAGAGACATAAAAATGGCTGTCCACCAACGTTTACCATCCAACCTGACAGAACTGGAGAGGATCTGCAAGGAGGAATGGCAGAGGATCCCCAAATCCAGGTGTGAACAACTTGTTGCATCTTTTCCAAAAAGACTCGGCTGTATTAGATAAAAAGGGTGCTTCTACTAAATACTGGGCAAAGGTTCTGAATGCTTAGAACCATGTGATATTTCAGTTTTACTTTTTTAATAAATCTGCAAAAATGTCAACAATTCTGTGTTTTTATGTCAATATGGGGTGCTGTGTGTACATTAATGAGGAAAAAAAATGAACTTAAATGATTTTAGCAAATGGCTGCAATATAACAAAAAGTGAAAAATGTAAGGGGGTCTGAATACTTTCCGTCCCAACTGTATATATATATATATATATATATATATATATGAAAAAAATAAATAAATAAATAAATAACTATTAAAAAATTGAAAAAATGACAAACATGAAAAACATAAAAAAAAATAATAAATAAATACATAAATAAAAATAAAAAATAAAATAAAAAATGTGCAATGTATAATTGCATTGTATGTTGTATTCATACATTGCACTGAATAATGACCAAACAAAATGAATTGCCAAATATGTATATAAATAATCATATAGATACTGCGGCCACTAAAATCAGGTGGGGGGGGGAGTGGGGAAAGGAAAGGAAAAAGGGGGAGGGGGAAAGGGGAGGGAGGAGCAATGGGAAAAAATAGAGAGGTGGAAAAAAACAAGAGGGGGAAGAAGGGGAAGGCGGAAGAAAGTGATAAGGGAGGTAAAGGTGTGGGTATGTTTTTCTTGGTATATATATGTATATATATATATATATATATATATATATATATATATATATATATATATATATATATATATATATATGTATATATATATATTGTTCTCATTTTTTAATTTGCATTTATACATATATTTTTCATTTGATCATTGGTGTACATCATATATATATATATATTTATTTGTAGATACATATACATATATATTTTTAACACGTGTTGACAATTAGGATTGATTATTTTTTGATTCTTTCTTAAATTTTTAATTTATTATTGTGTTGTTGTGATTGTTATTTGTTAAGCTTATCGTGTGCATATATAACACTAAGGATTATTTGAATCTGCATAATTATGTATATTCTCAATGTTTCTCTTCTGAGCAACGTGACTTTGAAAAAGCGCATGCGCACAAAACGTGTCGTCATGGCAACTGAGAAGCTTGCGGGTCACACTGGTCCTCTAGTAGATCTAGTCACCATAGCCTCCATCAGCGCTGACCACCATCCACGCCAGCCAACCCAGCTCTGCTTCCACCCTCCCGGATGTTGCATCCTTCCAGGACACCCCTTCCCAGCAGTGAGCAGCCACAAACATGTTTGGTTCCATCAGGAGAGAGCGGCCCAGATCCATCTGCGGATCACGGCACCTTCCCACCTCCTGTCAGTACACCAGCTGGTCTGGCATCTCTGACACGTGAAGCACGGAGTTCGGCTCTCCATCTTCCCTCTGACCATTGCCTTCGCCTCCTCCTCCAGCATGTCCAGCTGTCCTCTACACGCCAGTGAGCAGGTCTCCCATTCGGCTGAAGCGCAGCAGGAACATTGGCGCCTCCCCTGCTGCGAGGGTTTTTCCCCACACTTGGATGCCATCAGCCCCCCATTGTTCTAAGGGCCTCCAGTGACACCGTAAGCCATTTACTTTCTTTTTCATCTCTCTCCACCTCTTCTTGCATTGACAACAGGATTTGTTTATATGTATATTATTGAATAAACCATTCATGTTTACGTTCCACTGCCTGTTGTGAGACTGCCTTCTCTGTCAGCCCACTGAGTGCTAGATCATTTTGTTGTACATTGTTTTATCCATATCCTCCAGCTATGGCTGTTGTCCAGCTGCACTGGGTCCAGACCCCACATTACTAACTGTGATCCCTTCGTATCCACACATGGTCACGTTTTAGCGCTGGTGACAATTGCTATCTATGACAGTAGCCAGGTCACCTTGAGCCACTTACAATAAGGTGAAATTATAAAGATAGCACTGTAAGTTAGCAGATGCCTGCCTTTGATAATATGGAAATAATGAGTAAAAAAGAGACACAAGTTTGTGACAGTTGTTACAGAATAAACTCAGTTTTAAGCAGCATTACTAAAGTGCTGAAAATTATAATGAGAATGTGACTAGTTGTGAAGACTAAGGTACATACAGTGGATATAAAAAGTCTACACACCCCTGTTAAAATGTCAGACTACTGTGATGTAAAAAAAGAGACAAAGATAAATAATTTCAGAACTTTTTCCACTTTACAGTAGTGTGTCCTATAAACTGTACAACTCAGTTGAAAAACAAACTGAAATCTTTTGCGGGGGGTAGTAAAAATAAAAAACTAAAATAATATGGTTGCATAATGCCCTGTACACACGGTCGGACATTGATCGGACATTCCGACAACAAAATCCATGGATTTTTTCCGACGGATGTTGGCTCAAACTTGTCTTGCATACACACGGTCGCACAAAGTTATCAGAAAATCTGATTGTTCTGAACGCGGTGACGTAAAACACGTACGTCGGGACTATAAACATAGCAGTAGCCAATAGCTTTCGTTACTTAATTTATTCTGAGCATGCCTGGCACTTTGTGCGTCGGATTTGTGTACACACGATCGTAATTTCCGACAACGGATTTTGTTGTCGGAAAATTTTATAGCAAGCTCTCAAACTTTGTGTGTCGGAAATTCCTATGGAAAATGTGTGTTGGAGCCTACACACGGTCGGAATTTCCGACAACAAGGTCCTATCACACATTTTCCATCGGAAAATCCTATCGTGTGTACAGGGCATAATTGTGCACTGCCTCTTATAACTGGGGATGTAGCTGTGTTCAGAATTAAGCAATCATATTCAAACTTGTGTTAAATAGGAGTCAGTACACACCTGCCATCATTTAAAGTGCCTCTGATTAACCTCAATTAAAGTTCAGCTGTTCTAGTTGGTCTTTCCTGGCATTTTCTTAGTCGCATCCTACAGCAAAAGCCATGGTCTGCAGAGAGCTTCCAAAGCATCAGAGGGATCTCATTGTTAAAATGTATCAGTCAGGAAAAGGGTACAAAATAATTTCCAAGGCATTAGATTTACCATGGAACACAGTGAAGACAGTCATCATCAAGTGGAGAAAATATGGCACATGGAGAAAACAGTGACATTACCAAGAACTGGACGTCCCTCCAAAATTAATGAAAAGACAAGAAGACAATTGGTCAGGGAGGCTACCAAGAGGCCTACAGCAACATTAAATGAGCTGCAGGAATATCTGGCAAGTACTGGGGGGGAAAGGGAGGAAGGGGGTAGAGGGATGAGGAAAGGAAGGGAGGGAGGAGAAAAAGTGGGGAGGGAAAAAAGGAAGGGGGGAGGGGCGGAAGAGGGAGTGAAAAAGGACTATAAGCTAAAGTACCTATTGAGTATATATATACACCCTGTTCCAAATTATTATGCACATTCTATTTCAGTGTCACAAAGATTAAATATTTTGTTTTTCAGTTTAACTCATGGTTAGCATTGTGTCTCAGGGCTCTTTTGATCATTGAAAACAATCTCGGACAATTATAGTTAGATTGCCAGGTGAGCCCAATTAAAGGAAAAACTACTAAAGGAAGGTGTTCCACATTATTAAGCAGATTACCATTTTCAAGCAATATGGGGAAGAAAAAGAATCTCTCTATTGACAAAAAGAGTGAAATAGTTCAATGCCTTGGACGAGGTATGAAAACTTTAGATATTTCACAAAAACTTAAGCGTGATCATCGCATTAAGAGATTTGTGGCTGATTCAGAGCACATTGGGGAAGATTTCTGCCAGATCCATGCATCGGATCAAGAGAGCAGCTGCTAAAAGACCATTAGATAGCAGCAAACAGATATTTGAAGCTGCTGGTGCCTCTGGAGTTCCACGGACATCAAGGTGTAGAGTCCTCCAGAGTCTTGCAACTGTGCATAACCCTTCCATTCGGGCCACCACTAACCAATGCTCACAAGCAGAAATGGCTGCATTGGGCAGAAAAATACATGAAGACTAATTTTCAAACATTCCTGTTCACTGATGAGTGCCCTGG
Organism: Lithobates septentrionalis; assembly: GCA_037952835.1. Classification (NCBI taxonomy): domain Eukaryota; kingdom Metazoa; phylum Chordata; class Amphibia; order Anura; family Ranidae; genus Lithobates; species Lithobates septentrionalis. The sequence continues at coordinate 385,943 of JBBDGP010002865.1, read as the reverse complement.
ATGAGTGCAACCCTGGATGGTCCAGATGGATGGAGTAGTGGATGGTTGGTGGACGGCCACCCTGTTCCAACAAGGCTGCGACATCAGCAAGGCGGAGGTGGAGTCATGTTTTGGGCCGGAATCATGGGAAGAGAGCTGGTTGGCCCCTTTAGGGTCCCAGAAGGTGTAAAGATGACCTCTGAAAAGTATGTGGAGTATGTACAGCAACATTAAATGAGCTGCAGGAATATCTGGCAAATACTGAGGGGAAAAGGAGGAAGGGGGTGGGGGCGGGTGGGGGAAGGAAGGCAGGGAGGAGAAAAAGGGAGGAGGGAAAAAAGGAAGGGGGGAGGGGCGGAAGAGGGAGGGAAAAAGGTCCATAAGCTAAAGTACCTATTGAGTATATATACACCCTGTTCCAAATTATTATGCAAATTCTATTTCAGTGTCGCAACCCTGGATGGTCCAGAAAGATGGAGTAGTGGATAGTTGGTGGATGGCCACCCTGTTCCAACAAGGCTGCGACATCAGCAAGGCGGTGGTGGAGAAGGTGTAAAAATGACCTCTGCAAAGTATGTAGAGATCCTGACTGACCACTTCCTTCCCTGGTACAATGCATCATCTCATGCTGCAAAGAATACCTCTGCATCAATGGCTGCTATGGGAATAAAAGGAGAGAAAGTCATGGTGTGGCCTCTGTCCTCCCCTGACCTCAATCCTATTGAGAACCTTTCGAACATCCTCAAGCAAAAGATCTATGAGGGTGGGAGGCAGTTTACACCCAAACAGCAGCTCTGGGAGGCTATTCTGACATCTTGCAAACAAGTTCAAGCAGAAACTGTCCAAAAACTCACACGTTCAATGGATGCAAGACTTGTGAAGCTGCTATTAAAAAAGGGGTCCTATGTTAAAATGTGACGTGACCCGTTAAAATGTTTAGAAAGTTAAAATGTTGTTCAATTTACCTCCCGCAAACTCTATTTGTGTTTTCCTCTTTAGGTTTATCCAGATCTGTTTTTTTTCTTCCCATTTTTCGAAGCGTACTATTACATCTCTAGGTGTTTCCCTTGCGAACCTTTGAGGTTTTTTTACTCGAGAGACACTTTCTATTCCTATTGTGTTAGTTGTTTCCTTTCCCAAGATTTGGTTGAAGAGATTGTTCATTTTTTCTATTAGATTTTCTGCTTGTTCTGTTTCCGGTAACCCACGTATTCTCAAGTTTTTCTTTTTATCTCTATTTTCTTGCTCTTCTATTTTATATGATTGTTCCTGTTGTTCCCGTTTTAATTTCTTTATTTCGTCTTCTAGTTCCTTTATGTTTTTTTTATGTAGGTCTACTTTGATCTCTACTTCTTCCACTCTGTTTAACATATATCCCATATCTTTATGGAGTGTTGACATCTCTGCTTTTAGGGAATTCTCTAGTGCCGCGAACATTTTTTCCATATCCTGTTTTGTTGGCAACTGTGGCCCTTGTTGTCCTTCCTCCTTTCCTCTGTCTTCCTCTCCCATTTCTGGCTCCATTCTGGGTTCTGAGAGGTGGCTGGTTTCTGTTTGTACTTTATACTGGCCTTTTTTATCCTTGTTGTCCTTCTCTTTTGTATCTGTTTGTCTGCCCTTTGAACCCACTTGTTTCTCTCCTTCTCCGATTCCTTGCTGTATATACTTGTTCATAGGGCCTGGACTTGGGCCTAGGCTGGTCCTAGGTGATTTCGGTATTGCTCCCGCACTTCTTGTTGTTTTCCCCTTCATGTTTGTTTCTATGGCTGGATTTATAAGATCTTCAAAGCTGCCTTCCAGAATACCCCTTGATTGGGGTCTCTTAATGATGAAAAAATCTCCCAGCCTTTTTAAATTGACTTATTTTTACTAATATTTCTATTATTTCGTTCTCATACCCGGCATCCTCCCCACAATCCAATAATAGAAATAATGAGTAGTCCCCGTTTTCCAGAAGTTATGTTACTACCTTAAGTACATTAAGCATTCCTTGTTGCTGTTCAATTGTTTAAGCGTTCTTAAGCTGTAAAAAAAAAAAAAAAAAAAAAGCGCTCTAAAACGCTATTGCAAAAATGCTAAAAAAAGCTGGAAAAAGTTAAAAAAAAAAAAAAAAGTCACTGCAAAGACACCGGCGTCTTCACAGCGCTTTTCCAGCAGCCCGTGTGCATGGGGGCCCAGATGCTCAGCAAAATAATTCAAATGTTTTAGCGATATAATGCAATCTAATTCAAATATTCAGCAAGATGATTTATATATTCAGCTGTATAGTTCCAGTATAAGCTTATATGTTCCACATTTTTGTTACTGTGAAATTTCTTCTTATTCTATAGTTTGTACTATCAAGCCTATAATTAGTACCATTTGCAAAACAAAAAAAAAAAAAAAAAAAAAAAAAAAAAAGAATTTCACAAGAAAGGGGGGTACTGCAGCAGCAGCAGCAGCAGGCAGGTGGGGGCTGGGAGATAACTCTTCCGTTGGCTTGTCTTTCTTCTTGTCTTTCTTTCACCTTCTCCTTCTCTTCTCCCCTGTTCCCCCCCCCCCTGTTTTTATTGTTTTCCTTAGCTCACTTGATTCTACTTTTTCAGCTCTTTCGCCTTTTCCCCTGCTTGTTCACTTCAAGACAATTGCAATAGAAAAGAGCCAAAAGAGGAGGAAAAAAAAAAAAAAAACGCTCAAAAACGCCCACAGACGCCATTGCAAAAACGCAGAGAAAAGCCAAAAAAGTTAAAAAAAAATGTTCTCCCAACAGCCCATGTGCATGAGGGCCCAGGTGCTCATAAAAATAATTCAAATGTTTTAGCGGTATAATGCAATCTAATTCAAGTATTCAGCAAGATGATTTATATATTCAGCAGTATAGTTCCAGTATGAGCTTATATGTTCCACATTTTGTTACTATGAATTTTCTTCTTATTCTATAGTTTATACTATCGAGCCTATAGTTAATATCATTTGCAAAAAACCAAAACAAACAAAGACCAAAAAAAAAAAAAGAAAAAATCACAAGAAAGGGAGCTACTGCAGCAGCAGCAGCAGCAAGCAGGTGGGGGCTGGGAGGCAACTCTTCCGTTGGCTTGTCTTTCATTCACCTTCTCCTTCTCCCCTGTTTTTATTGTCTTTCTTAGCTCACTTGATTCTACTTTTTCAGCTCTTTCGCCTTCATTTACTTTCATTTACTTTCGCTTTTTATTCCATTGTATTTCGTTTTATTTCAATATGTTCTTTCCCTTTCCCTTTCTTTTGTTCTATTACTTTTCCTTTGCCTTTTCACTTCAGGACAATTGCAATAGAAAGAAAGCCAAAAAAAAAAAATAAAAAAAAATACGGTACTTATCTTTTAGTTGTTGTTGAAGTTGGGACAAAAAGGGACGCTCACTACAGCTTGTTGCAGTCAGACGCAGGTACAAACTTCCTCTGGCTTACACCACAAGACATCTCAGTGAGTGATGAGCAGGGGGGGGCGGGGAGGGAAGCTACCTACACCTTCTCATCAGGCCGATCATTCCTCTCAGCTGCAGGGAGAGGGTTCCCAGGATCCTCACGCCGTGCACAGAGCCATTACCAGGCTCCTCCCTAGTTAAAATGTTGTTCAAAGTTTGATTGAAATAGCTTTTGATTTCAGTAAATATGCTGCAAACACAACAAATTACAATTCTCAGTTCTTTACAACCTATAAAGTGTTTTGAAACTTACTGTGCGTAATAATTTGGAACAGTGCATTGTAAGTTTTTTTATTTTGAAAAAAAAAAACTGTTATCTTTAGGAGGTTTGTTCAATAAAATTTGAATTGTACTCTTAATAGTTGATAACATGATAATTATGCTGACTGTTGTTTACATCAATTATTTAGGTAAATGAGAAAAATATCATCATAACAATTTGGAACAGGGTGTATAGGTATGATCCCCTCCTTGGGACAACCAAGTATTGCCCATTGTCTTAGCTGCGGATAGAATATATACATACATATACAATAATAAAAAAAAATCATATTTAAAATACACTTACTATATAGTAAGAAGATATGAAATGCAGCTAAAACAACAAGCAGGGTGGCTGCTGAAGAGTCGAGTAGTCCCGTCAGAGAGTATAATTTAGATATAGACAATCTATAACGAATAATAGCAAAAGCAAACAAAAAAAATATTTTTTGTAAGATGACTGTTGGAAATTCATTCACAAAAAATCTGTATAGACCCAGCAGATAAAACTTACCTAACTCCAAGGTAGCTAACAAATATGAGACGGGGAGAGTTGTTTTTTTTTTTTTTCGGGGAGCCAAGGTAGATATGGTTAATGGCAAGAAGGAATCACTCCCAGAGTCTTCGCATTATAGTAATTAAAGCCGATAATTAAGGGTACCATATATGGCCAAACAAAACCCCCAAACAAGCGGAGTACTAGGTCATCTGAGAATGAAAAGGAAAAAAAGGGGATTTGTCACAAGAGCAAAAATAGTAGCCATAGAGATAATAGTAGCTATACACATGCTGCAGTGTATTATACCTGACACAGGAGCTTCACAAAGATAGCCAGCCGACGTTGTATAGACACCAGGGAAATGTTGACAAATAGGACGCTGAGAACAGCGTCCATTTGTATGCATGTCCTGCCCATAGTCAACCAATCGGCCAGCGCCGTGGATGACGTCATCCGGAACGGCCGCAAAACGTCACAGCGCATGCGCCCAGACCCGCGCCAGCGCAATGGCCAGTTGGACAACAACACAGCGCAGACCACGAGGCTCTAGGCTAGCAGTGACGTATGAGGACCAAGAGAGAGGACAGCGCCCTTTAGCTGGTCCTCCACATGCCACAGCCTGTGCACCTGGAAGGTGTAAACAGGATATGGCGCTGGGCGGCTGCATAGTGATGGGATAGAGCCAATTATCGCCGATGAAGAATCCTACCGCAGTGATCACCAAAGGGAAGAGAAAAAGAGAAAATCAATACAACAATAGAGATACAGAAAAATATATGGTAATATTTTAACAAAAATATCATAAAAGCAGAAAAATGTCCAATATAAAAATAAACAACCCATATGCGATATAAACATCTAGTGCAATCTAGTAATAAAATTATAGAGCAATGAACAAAGACATGGATAGAAAATACCTTTTGTAGTTTGTTTTTAGGGGGCATGAATACGGACAGAAAAAAAGAAGAAATTTTAAATATATATAATGTAAGATAAGTATGCTATAATTGAAATAAAAAAAAACTTTTATTTAATTGTAATTGGAGATAGAGCTAAATTGATCGCAGACCAGATATGATGTTTTATTACAAGTATCAGCAGCAACGCAAATTGGCAAAAGATGGCAAAATTGTTCAAAGTGGATAAAAAAATCTGAAAGTTCAATTAAAGGACAAAACACCCTACAAACCTGATTGAAAAATTTAGGTAATCTATTTATAAAAATGGTTTGTAGGATTGAGCCTCATTGATGCCAGGAGCATGTGTGGCATCTAGACGCTCAATCCTGGTAGTTTCCCTACGGAGAACATGTTTGTCCCATTCGCCCCCTCTAGGGTCTTTGGGGATCACAGCCAGAGCAATAAAAGAGACCAATGAAGCAAAATCATAATATATATGGTCTTTGATTCTTTGACGAAATTGCCTGGCTGTTTTCCCCACATAAAAGGCTCCACATTTGCAGAGCATAATGTATACAACACCCTGTGTATCACAATCCGCAAAAAAATTGGGAGTAAACACTTCCCTGTTGGGGAGCAAAAATCTAGTACTCACGGAGATCCGTGGATCCATGGAGTTGAGGGAAGAAAGCTTATATGTAAAGTTGGAGGGTGACCATAGCATGGACATGAGGCAATAGGGTCTAGCGGTCTTGGCCTCAAATTTGACCCAGGGTACTTTTGAGTCTGGGATGTTCCACTGCGCTATCTGGGAAAAAGTTGCAGCCAAGAAGTAGAACCAAAGGTGGGGAAGACCCAGGCCTCCGGTAGTCTGATATTTATAAAGAATGTGTTTGTAAAATCTGGGGCGTTTATTCTGCCAAATAAATTTGTTAATATCTTGTAGCTTATCAATACAGGATTTAGGAATACTAATAGGGAGGGATCGGAATAGGAATAAGAATTTTGGTAACAGGGTCATTTTAACTGCCATAACTCTCCCTAAAAATTATATTCGGTATGTACTCCAAATTTTAAGCAGGTTCCGCAATCTGGACAAACACGCAGGGTAGTTAGCCTCATAAGTAGATGAGAATCGTGGTGTGATGTAGATGCCGAGGTAGGGAATTCTGTCATTTGACCATTGGAAAGGGAAAGATCTTTGAAGTGTTTCACACTGGGCAGAGGGAAGATTAACTGGATGCGCGGTAGATTTAGTTATGTTTACCGCGAGTCCAGATATAGAGGCAAATTTAGTTAGTATGGTAGACAAGTTGGGAAGGGAGATATGGGGTTGGGTCATAAAAATCATGACGTCATCTGCGTACATACAGTCCTTAAAGTGGGAAGATTCAAGGGAATAACCCGATATATCTGGGTGTTGTTTGATGGCGATTGCAAGGGGTTCCAATGCTAGGGCAAATAATAAGGGAGACAGAGGGCATCCCTGTCGAGTGCCTCTGCCCAGTCTGAAAAAGTCTGAATTGCACCCAGGCAATTTAATTCTCGTTTTGGGTTGATAATATAGTGCCTGTATAGCATGTAAAAATTCATCTTTAAAGCCCATTTGTTGAAGGACTGAAAAAAAATAAGGCCAGAGAACACTATCAAATGCCTTATTGCGGTCAAGGCTCATTAGTAGAACCTGTTTTTTGTGTAGGTTAGCTTCTCAAAGAACGTTAAGGGCCAAGCGAATGTTGTCTGTGATAAATCTTTTTGGGATGAAGCCAGACTGGTCAGAAGAGGTTAGGGTTTCAATAATATTGGCCAATCTATCAGCAAGTACACGAATGAAATTTTTTAGGTCATTATTAATGACTGATATCGGCCTGTAGTTTTGTGGGAGAGAATGATTCTTAAGGGGTTTTGGTAACAGGGACATATTGGCCAAGGTCAGCTCATTTGGAAAACGCTCTCCATCTAGGATTTTGTTAAACAGGGCGGTTAAATGTGGGGTCAAAACATGAGCATAGTGCTTGTAGTAACTGGCAGTGTACCCATCCGGACCCGGGGCGACCGATCTTTTAAGGAATTTAATTACGTTAAATTAAAACCGCCATATAGGCTACCCAGAAAGTGCTAGGGGATATTTCCAGAGTGTCGTTTAAGGTAAAGTATTCTTGAATGAAGATGGAGATTTCTTGTCACGTGATAGGGTCTGCTAGAAGGGAGTCATTCAAACGCCATGAATATGGGGTGTCCGATAGGCCTATAAGGGTTGTAGTTAGTGTCACTATATTATGGTCAGACCATGGACATACAAGAATTTTCAAGTTTGTGGAGTTGGCCAAAATAATAGGAGTGCAGAAAATGTAATCCAGTCTAGCAAAAGAGTTATGGGGGTGAGAATAGAATGAGTAGTCCCTAGCTCCAGTGTTATGTGAATGCCATGCATCCGCTAATTGAAGAGATTGTAGAGTTTTGGACATAGATTTGGGAAAATCCGCTGAGGTATGGGAGGCTGTGCTTCTGTCTAATTGAGGTTGAGCTACAAGGTTGAAATCGCCACCGACATACATATGGGTGAAGGATATTGTTCTAAGGTTTTAAAAAAGGTTGCAAAGAAGGTGGCTTGTGCTACATTGGGTGCATACACACTTGCAATTGTTATTTCCCGTCCAACTAATTTCTCCTTGATTATAAGAAAACGACTATCAGGATCTCTATAGACTTGTTGTACCTCAAAGGGGAATGTGTTATGCAACAATATAGCTACACCCCTAGATTTTGTTTGGTATTGAGTAAAGAAAGCTTGCTTATAAGATCTATGAAAAAAAGTGGGATGCCTGTCTGTGGCAAAGTGGGTCTCCTGTAGCAGGACAATTTTGGCTCCCAGTTTTTTGTAGGTCGTAAAGGCTTTTTTCCGTTTGTGGGGAGAATTAAAGCCCTGCACATTGTGTGTGACACAAGTAATCACCATTTGTAAAATTAGGTCAGGTAAAGCTCCCCTGAGAAGACTAGTAGTAAACTCAATTCACCATCAGAATTCTTCATCACAAAGGAAAAGCCAGATGGGAGGTACCCTTCAGAGTATACAGCATTAGGCACAACGCAGAGTATGCAATGAAAGAATTGCTTCGGTAACTGCAAATAATAAAACTGAAACAGAAGATAATTGAACAAGGTAACCACATAAAAATGAACCAGCATAACTATCCAGAATTGGTAAAACATTGGGTCAGGATGCAAATAGCATAAACCTGAAACGGAGAAATTGGTTGTGTAAGGGGTGAAAGCGCCCCTAACTCCAAAAGTCACATAATGAATTTGGTTAGAAGTCACCATGTGAGTGGATTCGGGTGGCATGGTAGCGACATCCACCGAACTAACCAAAAAAAAAAAATTGAATATCATGCATAATCATGCATAATGTGTGCATGTCACCATTATGTAGAACAGTGAGACGGCGAACAAATAATAGCAGTCCATGTCTTCGTCTGGAGCCTAAAGGCAGGCCCCTTCAATGAACCTGGAGGTAGTTTTTAATAGCACAGTTTTTCTCCCTTTTCTTTCTATAGAATTTTCTGTCCATTACTAAAACAACAAAAAAACGCAAAAAATATTCCTGGTACAATGTGTGGGAAGTTTAGAGGCTCGGAGACATCCGAAAAAATCCAGCATCAGCTCAGGAAGGGCGTGTTCCATGAATTGAAAAGTCTGGATAGATATCCTACCAGGGAGTAGTGTGCAGTGGACAGGATGGAGAAAAAAACAAACAAAACAAAACTATACAGAGGGACTTCCAAAAAAGGGCACTAGGTGGCAATCTATCCATAGAAAGCATCAGACAGTGTTAAATACAGATAGATGGTGGAGAGAGAGTTCTCTCCCAGGTAAAGTGGTCAAAATACATTCAATAGAGGTTAGGACCAAAATCCTGATGGGCACCTCGTCTGTTACGTCTTGGAGAGGGTGTGCGCCAGATTGGTGTTGGTCTGGGAGTGGCAGGTGGACGAGGGAGAGCATCCGGATCCAACTGGCCCAATTTTACTAAAAGTTCTTGTCCCTCCAAAAGTTTGGTAGCTGTATATGTAGTACCATTATGGGGGACAGAAAGTTTAAAAGGAAAGCTCCACCTGTATCGTATGCATGCAGCAGCTAACACTGTGGTCACTTCCTTCATCTTGCGGCGTTTACCAAGGGTCGCTGGGGAAATGTCAGGGTAGATTTGCAAAGGAATGCCTTACAGGGTGATAGACTGAGAGTTGCGAGCAGCCCTGAGGATTTCCTCTTTTATAAAAAAGTCTTTAAGGCAGAGTACAATGTCTCTAGGTGGTTTCGGGCGTAATGCTCGGTGAATGCGGTCACAGGTAAATACCTCATGGTCAGGCAGCAATGATTAAACAACTGCACTTGGCAGGGAACAGGTCAGTGTTAGATTCAGGAATCCCCCCTAATCCTGAGATTGTTCCTGCGATTACGATTGTCGAGATCTTCGACTTGGGATTGCAGCTGTGTGACCGTCACAGTGAGAGTTTCATATTCCCTATATAGGTCATTGTGAGCAATGCTTAGTTCGTCATGTTTGGTTTCTAAACGATTAGTGCGTGCTCCTAAAGCAGCTATTTCCTGGGTCAGGGTGTTTGTGCTTTTGTGCAATTCTGTCTGGAATTTAGTGGCAATTTTACTATATATGGACTCCAAACTTCTATCTAGATCCTCTTTTGTGAGGGGGGTAGAGTACTCACTGTCCCGAGGTGGAGCGGAGTCAGCCTGTGAACGCTGTGAGGAGAGAGAGGCAGGGCTGCCGGCGCCATCTTGAGACATGCCGAATCTCTCCCGTGACTGGAGCAGATAGTTTGTTAAAGATCTCTGCGCCATCCCCGCCGCTTTTTTCTTCTTCGGCGGCATGCACAACTTGATCCTGGGGGTGATAGCAGTGGTTGTGGCTATTATAGCTGTTTTTCTGGCCCCAGAAAGCAGGCTAGGCGGAGTATGTAGAGCGGAGCTACTCTAACATGCAGCCGATCCCGCAGAAGCCGCACATGCGCCCCCATAAATAGGATGTTTATCCTCCAAGTTTTGTTTCAAGTCAAGTTGGGCATCCCATATACCCCTAGACCCTATCCAAGTTGTTTACCCCAAATAACACAAAAAAATAAGCCCACAGACTAGTTAGTGACTTTACATGCAAGTTGGAAAATGCGTGTTGCCTGGCTGTGCAGACTATAGGAGGACCGAAAAACTCAGCGGCTACTAGTGCTACAACAAATACAAACATATTACTGCTGTTGCTGTCTTTATTGGGTAGGTTTCCTCTCCCCTTTTTTTGTCCCTATAACATTGGTTACTGGCATGAGCAGTGAAAGTACATTTATTATTTTTTAAATAATACATTTTTCACACAAACAATAGGCAGATACAGTCACAGAAAGAGTATCAGGTTCCACGTAGAGGGTATAGGCGAATAATCAGTATCACAATCTGACAAAAATAAACACTGTCAAATAGAGCTTACAATTAGTGAAAGAAACATATGCTGAATACTTGGCGCCACTCAACCATGGTGCATTGATTGTAAGAAAAAAATCATCAAAGTAGGAAAAAGAAAGAGAAAAGATAAAGAGAAAAAAGGTTGGGAGGAGCAATAGAAATAAACCAGAGAAGAAGAGAGAATGAAAAGGAGAAGGGGAGAGATGCAGAGGAGGAACAACTGGAAAGGAGACCAACCACTGTTGATGATCATTTGGAAGTTTCACTACCAGTCTTCGACGGGTCTCTTTGCTGCATGTTTCTCTTTCCTCTGTGGTGATGGGAACAGCGAGTCAGAAATGAAGCATCTGGGTATCCTAAACCAGGCACCATGTTGACAGTGTAGTGGAAAGACCTACAGTCCCCAGACTTGCAGAAAAAAAAGACTGTATATATCAGTGGGAGAGTTTCCCAGGAAAGCAGGTGTAAAGTCACCCCAGACGTTTATGCAGTATCAAAATTGAAACAATTTATTGGACTCAAAACATTATTAGAAAAAACATCATGAAAGGTATCAACCCTCCACCTGTCACCAAATAAAAATGTTGTTATTAACTAAAAGAAAGAAGCACACACTGGGCCCATGAACTACTCTATTGCAGAGTAAGAGATGACTGTCCACAATACAGGTTGGCGTAACAATCATGTATCCAGCTCATAGAGCAATATATATGAATCAGTGCAAAGATTTGTAACATGATTGCATCCCTTCTGGATGGTGACAGACTCACTTACACAGGTACAAATCTAGGGAGGTTGTGGAACAATAATTCAGGGTCAAGAAGGACAGTTTTAGATTTTGGTAATGAGAGTTAGTTTTTAAGTTAAGTTAGCCTTCTATGGGGATGGTCAAGATATTGCAGAACCCCAGAGGTAGATGTATTTGAGAAGGTGTAATTCGATTAAGGATGTACTGTAGTTGGCCGAGGAATCCGTTGCACTGTGTATGGCCTCACTGAGTTCTGCAAATGCTACAATGTTCCGGTTCAGTCTCCCAGTTAATCTGATGTTGGTGCTGACCTCGCTGTGTAAGGCTAGACTGACAGTCCATTGGTAGTGCAGTGACAGCTGTTTTTTTAACATAGGATGACAGATACCGACTTTCAGTTTGCTGAGTCATTCAGGTATTGAGGCTACTCTCCTGTGATCTTCCTAGCTGTATGTATTGGCTGGCAACCATTCAAGGGTATACCCTTTATCGCAGGGATAGAGAGGGTAAAAAAGGGGGAGTGGTTTGTCTATATATCAAGAATAATGTACAAGTGAATGTGAGTAATGACATCACTAAGGGAGCTAGGGAGGAGGTGGAATCCTTATGGGTAGAGCTCCAAAGGGATGAAGCTAAGGGGAAAATAATACTGGGAGTATGCTATAGGCCCCCTAACCTGAGGGAGGAGGTGTAGACAGACCTCCTATCACAATTTGGATTAGCAGCACGGATGGGAAGTGTCATCATAATGGGGGATTTTGATTATCCAGACATAGACTGGGCAGAGGGAACCACGCATTCGTCTAAGGCTCGCCAGTTCCTAAATGTCTTGCAGGACAATTTCATGGGTCAGATGGTAGACGCACCAACTAGAAATAAAGCATTACAAGATCTACTGATTAGCAACAATACAGACCTGATCACGGATGTGGAAATACGGGGCAATTTAGGAAACAGCGATCACAGTTCAATTAGCTTCAGTATAAATCACACAAATAGAAAACATAAGGGAAATACAAAGACACGGAATTTCAAATGAGCCAACTTGCCTAAACTATGAACCTTGCTAGAAGGCATAAATTGAGATAAAATCTTAGGAACAAAGAACAAGGAGGAGAGATGGGTTCGCTTTAAGAGCATATTAAATAAGGGCATTAGCTGGTGCATCCCATTGGGTAATACATTTAAAAGAGTGAACAAAAGTCCTGGATGGCTCCAATGTATAAATGGATATAAAAGAAAAAAATACAGGGTCGAGGGATCATCAGCATTCATACGTTATAAAGAATGCAACAATAAATGTAAGGGTGCAATTAGGGCAGCTAAGATAGAACCCGAAAGACACATAGCAGAGGAGAGCAAAAAAAGTCCCAAGAAAATCTTTAAGTATGTAAACAGTAAAAAAGGGAGGACAGACCATATTGGCCCCATAAAGAATGAGGAAGGACATCTGGTTACAAAGGTTGGGGAGATGGAGAAGGTATTGAATTTATTCTTCTCCTTAGTCTCCACGAGGGAATCGGGGGGCTTCAGTAACCAAAACTGCAGTGTTTATCCTCGTGACACATCACAGGAAGCACCCTCATGGCTAACAGAGGACAGAATTAGAATTAGACTTAGGAAACTTAACATTAATAAATCACCGGGACCAGATGGCTTGCACCTGAGGTTAGGGAACTCAGTCAAGTAATTGCCAGACCATTGTTCCTAATTTTTACTGACAGTCTTATGACTGGAATGGTACCAGAGGATTGGAGAAAAGCCAATGTAGCACCAATATTTAAAAAGGGCCCAATATACATCCCTGGGAATTACAGACCAGTTAGCCTAACATCAATAGTATGCAAGCTCTTGGAGGGGATGATAAGGGACTATATACAAGATTTTAGTAATGAAAATGGTATCATTAGCAGTAATCAGTATGGATTCATAAGGAATCGCTCTTGCCAAACCAATCTATTAACCTTCTATGAGGAGGTGAGTTTCCATCTAGATAAAGGAAGGCCTGTAGACGTGGTGTATCTGAATTTTGCAAAAGCATTTGACACAGTTCCCCATAAACGTTTACTGTACAAAATAAGGTCCGTTGACATGGACCATAGGGTGAGTACATGGATTGAAAACTGGCTACAAGGGCGAGTTCAGAGGGTGGTGGTAAATGGGGAATACTCGGAATGGTCAGGTGTGGGTAGTGGGGTCCCACAGGGTTCTGTCTGGGACCAATCCTATTTAATTCGTTCATAAACGACCTGGAGGATGGGATAAACAGTTCAATCTCTGTATTTGCAGAAGATACTAAGCAAAGCAGGGCAATAACTTCTCCTTTCAAAAAGATCTGAACAAATTAATGGGGTCGGCAACTACATGGCAAATGAGGTTTAATGTAGAAAAATATAAAATAATGCATTTGGGTGGCAAAAATCTGAATGCAATCTATACACTAGGGGGAGAACCTCTGGGGGAATCTAGGATGGAAAAGGACCTGGGGGTCCTAGCAGATGACTCAGCAATGGCATGCAATGCCAAGCTGCTGCTAACAAAACAGACAGAATATTGGCATGCATTAAAAAAGGGATTAACTCCAGGGATAAAGCGATAATTCTCCCACTCTACAAGACACTGGTCCGGCTGCACCTGGAGTATGCAGTCCAGTTCTGGGCACTAGTCCTCAGGAAGGATGTACTGGAAATGGAGTGAGTACAACGAAGAGCAACAAAGCTAATAAAGGGTCTGGAGGATATTTCGTTATGAAGAAAGGTTGCGAGCACTGAACTTATTCGCTCTTGAGAAGAGACGGTTGAGAGTGAGATATGATTTAAATTTACAAATACCGTTCTGGTGACCCCACAATAGGGATAAAACTTTTTTGTGGAAGGGAGTATAACAAGACACGTGGCCACTCATTAAAATTAGAAGAAAAGAGGTTTAACCTTAAACTACGTAGAGGGTTCTTTACTGTAAGAGAATTCCCTTCCACAGGCCGTGGTCTCAGCGGAGGGCATTGATAGTTTCAAAAAACTATTAGATAAGCACCTAAATGACCACAACATACAAGGATATACAGGGTAATACTGACATATAATCACACACATAGGTTGAACTTGATGGACTTGTGTCTTTTTTAACCTCATCTACTATGTAACTATGTAACTATGTAACCATATGTATGCACTGGCAGTCTCTACCTGTCAGCACCGCGTTCACTGGTCACTGTGTTTCTCAACGATCCTCGCTGGTCCGCTCGGTGTACTGTCCGTCTTCCGCCTCTGTGATTTGCTCTCTTGGTTCCTGGAGCTGCTGGTTCCATTCACCCTCCCCCTGTGAGGGAAGCGCTTCACGGGCCGTGGGTGGTGCCTCCCTCGGATAACATGTTCCGCCTGCTGTTCATTTTGGCAAACTTCTACAAAGCCTCAAGGGGGCACCTGTGGGGGTCTTTTTAAAGGGATAACATAAAGTGTAGCTTCTGAACACCACTAGGGGCAATGTAAGGTGAGAGAAATCTCCAAATTTAACCCATAGTGCACTCTATAGTAGGGACACTTAGTTAAAATCTAAAATATGATTACAAGTAAATACAGACAGTTTACTGGTTGCTTTGCAGTAAAGGTGCATTTTTCCACCCCTTTCTTGCTAAGAATCCACTTAGTTCCCTTTAAGGCAGGGGTAAGCCAGTGGGTGGGGAAAGTAAATTCTATTAAAGGTGTAAATGAAGTGGTGAGAAAAAGTCCTGGATAGCCGCACTGAAAATAATGTTCGCCTTTATTAAAAAAAAATCAACAAAAATACATGCCACAGCAAAAAGTACAGGGAAGCTGACACGTTTCACACTATAATCAGTGCTTAATCATAGCTAAACATAACATAAATGAATCCTACATATATACTAGTGCCCATTAATCATGTGTTCAGGAGATTGATTGATGGAATCCAATCAACAAACTCAAAAGAGCTGTGACCAAAGTAAAATGAAAACCCAAGACTGTGTAATATAAATGGTGCCTAAGGAACGTTAAAAAAGTGAAAGTTAATGAAATGAAGTGAAAGAAATTAAAAGTAAATAAGTTGAAATATATATTAAAGTATATTTAAGTGTATTTAAAAAGTGAGTGTATATAAAACAATGAATTTATATCAAAGTGTGTGTGTTAAATGTGAAATAAAAGAATTGAAAAAATATATACATATATATTTACTTATTATTTATTTATTATTTAATAAAAAAGGTTGTGTAGGGTTACCAACCCAGATAATGAAATGGAATCTGTGCTAAAAAAGAGGGAAATAGAGGACACATCTATGTGTGCATGTGTCTATATCCATAGATCTCCTGGATCCATGTGAAATGTCAAAACCATGTGTATGTTTATTGTACCTACTACCTCCAACATGTACAAAAAGGAGTAAATGATGTGTATAATATGAAACAAGAGTATGTGTGTTAAATAGTTACCCAAATATATACACATCCTATATGTCGGTATATGAATCGCTAATCTAACCATGTGTATTTAATCCAGGATAAATGTAAACTAATTTCATGAACACATACACAATATAGTGAACATAATAATAACCTAAACAGGCACAGATAAAATACTGACAATGTGGTACATATGACAGTAAGGATACTCTTTATGGCTAAGTCTCAAATACCCAACACAATAATAAAATGCGGTAATAATTTAATACATAAGATATGAGATCTAAATATATGGCCAGATACTACAATATACAGAGTGGAGAGAGGCAGCCTAAATTAGGAAAACTTCTAATCATATACATAAACAAAAATGGAAAATGTTGAAGTTGTTTAAGCTGTCTCCTGTTGCGTCCAGCCCCGCTCTATATGTCGATGGAAACCAATGTCACTGTGTCTAGCTGAAATATGGATGGCCAAAAGTTAGCCCACATTGTCAGCTGATATCAATTTCTGTTGAAATTTGTTAAAAAAATACCTTGAATGACTCATTAAATTAAAATTTTCTTCTGTCGAATCTATGAACCTATTTGAAAGCACAGAATTCTAAAGTGCACCCATGGACACTACTTCCCCATGTCCTAATCCACAATCTAGATAGTAAGAAACAAGAACGTACTGTATATATCAAATATGTCACATGTCAAAGGACTAGGGGGAAAAGTGTGCATGTTGAATAGAAGCAGAACCCTCACTGCACAAAGCGACAATATGGAACCAAATATATATATATATATATATATGCTCCACAGTGAACAGAGAGTCAGGTTAAGAAAAAAATCAGTAAAGAATAAAGATAAAAAAATTAGTAAAGAATAAAGATAATAAGAAACCCATGTGCATAAAGCGAGAATAAATATATGGATAAATATCCTCGCATATGCACATGGGTGTATGAACCCTCAATAAATGGCCAGCAGCAATAACAGTGAAGCCCATCATTCCAAGAACAGCACTGGATGGATAAAAATGTGTCCTGTGAAAAACATTATGAATCTGTGCATCTTGAAGACACACTAATCCATCCGTGCAACTCTGGTTGTGTATGAGTGTATGCATATCGCAAACCAAGTGGCCATATATTGGGCCGTTACTAAATGGTGCTAGTCTACATGTACCAAACGATCAAATGTGTGGGTGAAAGGTTTGATCATAATGGTCTATATATGTCAGGCGGACTTTGGCATAGATAAAGGGGTTAATCATAATAGTGGGAGACATCCCACTCAAAGTTCAACCCCAGTGGGATCTGGTGTTTACAGAGAATATCCAGAATACTTTGTGCTTACAAAGTGTTCTGAATGAATCTCCCCCTCTTTTTGGGGTCACTATCTTCTCCACCCCTTGGATCACAAGGCTGCTGATGTCTTTATGATGAATGACATTCCAGTGTTTGGCCTTTGTGTTTGACATTTGTTGGTTTATTTTTCTCAATGTCACATAGGTGGTCATACAACCGATCTTTCAACCTCCGTGTAGTGCAACCTACATATTGGATATGGCACATCTCACATGTAATTAAATATACCAAAAATCTATTAAAGGTTTAGCTAGGAAAGCGATTGGGGGGATACCTAATTTAAAAATCCACCTTTTTTCGACCTGTTGTAAAATTTTACTAAAATGTCCTCTTCTTTGTGGAAGTCTTAGGTCAATTATACCCTTCAGTTTGAGTCCTTTCGTTTTTCTATTGTGGTCCTCCTTAAAGTGCTGTACCATGGGATTCATTTTTGTTGTTCAGATTCCGATTCTGTTTTCTTCTTTTTGATCGCACGTATGTGCTCTCCAATGTGTACTCTTAAGGGTCTTTTTGTTTTCCCAATGTAGTATACAGTATCTCACAAAAGTGAGTACACCCTTCACATTTTTGTAAATAATTTATTATATCTTTTCATGTGACAACACTGAAGAAATTACACTTTGCTCCAATGTAAAGAAGTGAGAGTACAGCTTGTATAACAGTGTAAATTTGCTGTCCCCTCAAAATAACTCAACACACAGCCATTAATGTCTAAACCGCTGGCAACAAAAGTGAGTACACCCCTAAGTGAAAATGTCCAAATTGGGCCCAAAGTGTCAATATTTTGTGTGGCCACCGTTATTTTAGAGCACTGTCAAAACCCTCTTGGGCATGGAGTTCCCCAGAGCTTCACAGGTTGCCACTGGAGTCCTCTTCCACTCCTCCATGACGACATCATGGAGCTGGTGGATTGTGGAGACTTTGCGCTCCTCCACCTTCTGTTTGAGGATGCCCCAAAGATGCTCAATAGGGTTTCTTCCTCTTTCATCTTCTTTAGCAAGGCAGCGGACATCTTGGAGGTGTGTTTGGGGTCATTATCATGTTGGAATACTGCCCTGTGGCCCAGTCTCCAAAGGGAGGGGATCATGCTCTGCTTCAGTATGTCACAGTACATGTTGGCATTCATGGTTCCCTCAATGAACTGTAGCTTCCTAGTGCTGGCAGCACTCATGCAGCCCAGACTGTAACACTCCCACCACCATGCTTGACTGTAGGCAAGACACACTTGTCTTTATATCCCTGACCTGGTTGACGCCACACATGCTTGACACCATCTGAACCAAATAGGTTTATCTTGGTCTTATCAGACCACAGAGAAGGGAAGGCAAATGGCTAACCTAAGCTTAAAAAGTGCCACATCCAGTATTCAAGACAAAAACAAGAAGGGTTCCCCTAAGTGGACTTTTAAGGCACCTAGTAGTATCTTGTGTAAAATATACAAGAATATACAAAGTAATATAATAATAAACAAATTTCATTAATAATTAAACAAGATTAAAAATAGAACAGTCTAAACAGTCGGTTTCTATCACCATGCAAACAGGTATATGAGAAGACCTCCTTACACCCAACGCGTTTCGGGATACAGTTTAATCCTTCAGGGGTGCAAAAAAGAGGGAGGGGTTCATCTAGAGCATAATTGGAATTTATAATCAATAAATTACAGTGAAACATGAAGGCACAGAAATAGATGCTTATACCATTACAATAATACACTTACATCATACTGAATGGTGAGGTGGTTTACAATATTTCGTTAAATCACATTAAAAAATTGCAGTCAAATAGCACAGATTAATTGTGCCAGTGGGATTGCTGTCTTAAGGCAAAGGGGCTTTAGAGAGGTCTGTAAATGCAGACTGAATGTTGTTGTCCTCAAGAGGAAAAGAACCCCGCATTCCGCGGCAGCATGATGGCCAGAAGAATATACTGGGGCAAATGGAATCCCTGGGAGTAAAAAAAGTGTACCAAATTATAAATCCAGCTTAGAAGTACTGGAACTTTATGCCATAAAGTTGGGTATATGTTATAAAGTTGGGTATTCATGTAATTAAACTAGAACAAAAAATATATACCTGCTGATAACGGTGAGATGGTGAAGTTGATGGCCTGGCAAGATAAAGGGCCAGATCCAGCAGCTAAAAGCAAAAATAATAATAATGTAGGTAGGCAAGGTATATTGATATAAATAATATTCAGTTATAGTATATGGTCACAAGTCCCAAAGAATATGCCTAGACACTAAAATAACCGGCAAGATATATTAATGTAGATAACATTCAGATATAGTATATGGTCGCGGGTGCCAAAGAATATGGTTAGTAGGGATGAGCCGAACACCCCCCGGTTCGGTTCGCACCAGAACCCGCGAACGGACCGCAAGTTCGCACGAACGTTAGAACCCCATTGACGTCTATGGGACTCGAACGTTCGAAATCAAAAGTGCTCATTTTAAAGGCTAATTTGCATGGTATTGTCCTAAAAAGGGTTTGGGGACCCGGGTCCTACCCCAGGGGACATGTATCAATGCAAAAAAAACTTTTAAAAACGGCCGTTTTTTCGGGAGCAGTGATTTTAATGATGCTTAAAGTAAAAAAAAAAAAGTGAAATATTCCTTTAAATATCGTACCTGGGGGGTGTCTATAGTATGCCTGTAAAGTGACGCGTGTTTCCCATGTTTAGAACAGTCCCTGCACCAAATGTCATTTTTAAAGGAAAAAATCTCATTTAAAACTGCTTGCGGGTTTAATGTCATGTCGGGTCCTGGCAATATGGATGAAAATCAGTGAGACAAACGGCATGGGTACCCCCCAGTCCATTACCAGGCCCTTTGGGTCTTGTATGGATATTAAGGGGAACCCCGCACCCAAATTAAAATAAGGAAAGGTCCCTATATACTCTGAACAGCAGTATACAGGCGGTGCAAACAAGACAGGGACTGTAGGTTTGTTGTTAAGTAGAATCTGTTTGTAATTTTGAACATTTTTAATGTGTTTAGCTCCAGCCAAAAAATCTTTTCTAAGCTTTTTGGAAAACATAGGGAAGGGTTATCACCCCTGTGACATTTGTTTTGCGTCTTTCCTCCTCTTCAGAAGATTTCACCTCACTTTTTTGTCCCAATGAAAAATGTTTTTTGAAAATTTGGGTTTTTTTGTGGAACAAGGATTGGAAAGCATCAGTGGAAAGGAGAAATTGTTTTCCCATATTAACTCTTACATGAGAGAATTTCCCTTCCTATGGGTAGATTTCATCTCACTTCCTGTTGTCTCCTTCCGTTTGCAAGTAGGAGTCGTTTGTAAGTTAGATGTTTGAAAGTAGGGTCCTGCCCTATATACTCAGCAGAAATTTGGGCCTTAGGTGTTGCTGTGGCCAAAACACTGTAAGCCCTCACAGGGCCCTGCTGTGAAATATTAGATCAAGAATTGTAATTACATGCCCCTGTTGAACAGGAGCTGAAAAATTAGGCCTTAGGCACTGGTGCTGGTGCCACAACACTGCAACCCCTCACAGACACTCTAGTTGGAACGCAGGAACGAGCCCTGATGCAAAGTATTGCATCAAAAATTGTAATTACACGCCCCTGTTAGACAGGGGCAGAAAAATTGGGCCTTAGGCACTGGTGCTGGTGCCACAACACTGCAACCCCTCACAGACACTCTAGTTGGAACGCAGGAACGAGCACTGCTGCAAAGTATTGCATCAAAAATTGTAATTACACGCCCCTGTTAGACAGGGGCAGAAAAATTGGGCCTTAGGCACTGGTGCTGGTGCCACAACACTGCAACCCCTCACAGACACTCTAGTTGGAATGCAGGAACGAGCCCTGCTGCAAAGTATTGCATCAAAAATTGTAATTTCACGCCCCTGTTAGACAGGGGCAGAAAAATTGGGCCTTAGGCACTGGTGCTGGTGCCACAACACTGCAACCCCTCACAGACACTCTAGTTGGAATGCAGGAACGAGCCGTGCTGCAAAGTATTACATCAAAAATTGTAATAAAAAGGCCCCTGTTATACAGGGGCTGAAAAATTGTGCCTTAGGCACTGGTGGTGGCGCCCAGAACCAAAAATGTTCTTACAAGCTATCAGCGTGATGATTGAGGAGGAAGAGGATAATTACTCAGGGATAATCACTCAGCATCAGCATAGGCAGTCTTTGAAGGGATCTGAAAAAAATTATTCAGTTACATCAGCATCAGGTGCTTGGTAGCTGGTGGTGATCCAAGACTGATTCATTTTTATGAAGGTCAGCCGATCGACCGAGTCAGTGGACAGACGCACCCTGTGATCGGTTACCACGCCTCCAGCAGCACTGAATGTACGTTCCGAAAGAACGCTGGATGCAGGACAGGCCAGTAGCTCAATTGCATACTGTGCAAGCTCTGGCCAGTGATCCATCCTCAAGACCCAGTAACCCAGAGGATTTTCGGTGGGAAAGGTGTCCAAGTCTGATCTTGCCCCTAGGTATTCCTGCACCATGTAAAACAGACGCTGGCGATGGTTGCTGGAACCGATCATACCTTGGGGCTGCGGACCAAAAAATTGTCTGAACGCATCGGTCAGACGGCCACCTTCTCCACCGCTCCTTCTTTGACTGACCGAAGCCTCAGCAACACGTTGTCCAGAAACAGGAGTTTGTAACCTCCCAGTCTCTGGGAACGCGTTGCACAGACCTTTCTGCAAGGCCTCCCGAAGATGTTTCATCCTCTGCTCCCTCTGCGATGGCAAGATAAGGTCCGCAACCTTACCCTTGTAACGTGGATCAAGGAGGGTTGCCAGCCAGTATTGGTCCTTCTCCTTGATACCACGAATACGAGGATCCTTACGCAGGCTTTGCAGGATCAGGGAGGCCATGCAGCGTAGGTTTGCTGAGGCATTCGGTCCGGAGTCCTCTGGGTCACTAAGGACAACAACGTCCGCAGCCACCTCCTCCCAGCCACGTACAAGTCCATGTGTTCCTTGGGACTGATCCCTTAAAGACTGCTGATGCTGAGTGCCAGGCTCCACCTCCATACTGACACAATCTTCCTCCTCCTCCTCCTCCTCCTCCTCGTCCTCTTCCTGTGTGATCGGCGGGCACGCAGGAACACTGTCTGGATAAAGGGGGCCTTGAGAGCTAAGGAAGTCCTCCTCTTCCTGCCTCTGTTCTGCCTCAAGTGCCCTGTCCATTATTCCACGCAGCGTGTGCTCCAACAGGTGGACAAGGGGGACAGTGTCACTGATGCATGCACTGTCAGTGCTCACCATCCTCGTGGCCTCCTCGAATGGTGACAGGACAGTGCATGCATCCCTGATCATGGCCCACTGGCGTGGGGAAAAAAAACCAAGCTCCCCTGACCCTGTCCTGGTGCCATAGTCGCACAGGTACTCATTGATGGCCCTCTGCTGCGTGTGCAGCCGCTGCAGCATGGCCAACGTCGAGTTCCACCTGGTGGGCATGTCACAGATTAGGCGGTTCTTGGGCAGGTTAAACTCCTTTTGGAGGTCCGTCAGCCGAGCACTGGCATTATATGACCGGCGGAAATGCACAGAGACTTTCCTGGCCTGCCTCAGGACATCCTGTAAGCCCGGGTACCTGCCCAAGAACCGCTGCACCACCAAGTTAAGGACGTGAGCCAAACAGGGCACATGGGTCAGTTGTCCCTGTCGGAGGGCAGAGAGGAGGTTGGTGCCATTGTCGCAAACCACCATTCCTGCCTTAAGTTGGCGTGGCGTCAACCACCTCTGAACCTGCCCCTGCAGAGCTGACAAAACCTCTGCCCCAGTGTGGCTCCTGTCCCCCAAGCACACCAGCTCAAGCACCGCATGGCATCTTTTGGCCTGCGTACTTGCGTAGCCCCTTGAACGCCTACGGAGCACCGCTGGTTCCGAGGAAGAGGCCATGGAGGAAGAAGAAGAGGAGGGGGTGGAGGAGAGAGGTGTGTCACAATCAGCATTTTGGAGGCGTGGTGGCGGAACAACCTCCAACACTACTGCACCTTGTCCTGCATCCTTCCCAGCTGCCAGCAGAGTCACCCAATGCGCCGTGAAACTTAAGTAACGTCCCTGTCCATGCCTGCTGGACCATGAGTCAGCGGTAATATGCACCTTACCGCTGACCGCCCTGTCCAGCGAGGCATGGACATTGCCTTCCACATGCCGGTAGAGAGCCGGAATCGCCTTCCGTGAGAAAAAGTGGCGTTTGGGTACCTGCCACTGAGGAACCGCACATTCCACAAACTCACGGAAGGGGGCAGAGTCTACCAACTGAAAAGGCAGCAGTTGAAGTGCTAGCAATTTTGCCAAGCTAGCATTCAACCGCTGGGCATGTGGATGGCTGGGAGCAAACTTCTTTCGGCGGTGCAGCAGCTGGGGCAGGGAAATTTGCCTGGTACAATCTGACGTCGGTGTACCCAAAGCAGATTGCCCACAAGTACTTGGCTGTGACACACCTAATTCTACACCTTCATTCCTCTCACTGCAGGTCTCAGAGAGGACTGAAGGTCTAGTGGGGTTGGAAATCTCAGCTGATGAGGAGCAAGGAGAGATCCTCTTTGTTCTTTGGTGTGGGTCTTTCAGATACGCTTGCCAACGAACTGCATGGCAGGTCAACATATGTCTGGTCAAGCATGTGGTACCCAAGCGGGAGATGTTTTGGCCACGCGAGATACGCTTGAGACATATGTTGCAAATAGCAGCGGTGCGATCTGATGCACTCGTCTCAAAAAAGGCCCACACCAAAGAACTTTTTGAATAACGCGCAGAGACTGCAGCGCCCTGCACATGTGGAGCTTTGGGGTGTGATGCAGTCAATGTGCTGCCCTTAGGCTGGCCCCTGGAGGGCATCCTGCCTAGTTGGTGATGTGCCACCTCCTCCTCCTCCTCCTCCTCCTCTCTCCTATCAGGCACCCACGTTGAGTCAGTGACCTCATCATCCCCTCCCTCCTCATCACTGGAGCAAACCTGGCAGTATGCTGCAGCAGGGGGAGCATGACTGCCAGATTGCTGTCCTTCTTGGGCACCCCCTCTGTCCGTGCTCATGTTACTG
Organism: Lithobates septentrionalis; assembly: GCA_037952835.1. Lineage (NCBI taxonomy): Eukaryota > Metazoa > Chordata > Amphibia > Anura > Ranidae > Lithobates > Lithobates septentrionalis. The sequence goes on along the minus strand of JBBDGP010002865.1, from coordinate 361,842 downwards.
CCTTCATTGAGCTCAGTATCATCATCAGAGCCTTCCAAACGCTGGGCATCCTCCTGGAGCATGTACCCAACACTGTGGTCAAACAGTTCGAGGGAATCCTCATGAGGACATGGTGGAGCTAGGGAAGGAGTCACTGATGACATTGAGCTGAGGGAAGAGGCCGCTGCTTTGCCAGACAAAGCACCCTGGGCATGGGTGAGAGAGGATGAGGAGGATGAGGACGGCTTGGTCATCCACTCGACCAAGTCTTCCGCATGTTGCGGCTCAACACGGCCAGCTGCCGAAAAAAAGGCCAAGCGTGTCCCATGGCCACGTGCTGATGAGGATGCACCGTCTCCACGACCAGCACTAGACACAGAGCCTGCTTGCCCTCTCTTATTGGCTTGTGACTGTCTGCCTCTCCTTCTTGGCCTTCCAGACATACTAATGGCCAGTAGCTGCACTAAGCTGGGATAGAACACCTGTAATTTTCTTCAGGTAGCTTTATATACTGTAACCAGACAAGCCTGCCTGTCAGTAGGAAGATAACAGGAACGGATCTAGCTGAACACTGTGAGCAGGACGCACTGCACTGAATGTAAATACCAGGAACGGATCTAGCTGAACACTGTGAGCAGGACGCACTGCACTGAATGTAAATACCAGGAACGGATCTAGCTGAACACTGTGAGCAGGACGCACTGCACTGAATGTAAATAGCAGGAACGGATCTAGCTGAACACTGTGAGCAGGACGCACTGCACTGAATGTAAATAGCAGGAACGGATCTAGCTGAACACTGTGAGCAGGACGCACTGCACTGAATGTAAATAGCAGGAACGGATCTAGCTGAACACTGTGAGCAGGACGTACTGCACTAAATGTATATAGCAGGAACGGATCTAGCTGAACACTGTGAGCAGGACGCACTGCACTGAATGTAAATAGCAGGAACGGATCTAGCTGAACACTGTGAGCAGGACGCACTGCACTAAATGTAAATACCAGGAACGGATCTAGCTGAACACTGTGAGCAGGACGCACTGCACTGAATGTAAATAGCAGGAACGGATCTAGCTGAACACTGTGAGCAGGACGCACTGCACTGAATGTAAATAGCAGGAACGGATCTAGCTGAACACTGTGAGCAGGACGCACTGCACTGAATGTAAATAGCAGGAACGGATCTAGCTGAACACTGTGAGCAGGACGCACTGCACTGAATGTAAATAGCAGGAACGGATCTAGCTGAACACTGTGAGCAGGACGCACTGCACTGAATGTAAATAGCAGGAACGGATCTAGCTGAACACTGTGAGCAGGACGTACTGCACTGAATGTATATAGCAGGAACGGATCTAGCTGAACACTGTGAGCAGGACGCACTGCACTGAATGTAAATAGCAGGAACGGATCTAGCTGAACACTGTGAGCAGGACGCACTGCACTGAATGTAAATACCAGGAACGGATCTAGCTGAACACTGTGAGCAGGACGCACTGCACTGAATGTAAATAGCAGGAACGGATCTAGCTGAACACTGTGAGCAGGACGCACTGCACTGAATGTAAATAGCAGGAACGGATCTAGCTGAACACTGTGAGCAGGACGCACTGCACTGAATGTAAATAGCAGGAACGGATCTAGCTGAACACTGTGAGCAGGACGTACTGCACTAAATGTATATAGCAGGAACGGATCTAGCTGAACACTGTGAGCAGGACGCACTGCACTGAATGTAAATAGCAGGAACGGATCTAGCTGAACACTGTGAGCAGGACGCACTGCACTAAATGTAAATACCAGGAACGGATCTAGCTGAACACTGTGAGCAGGACGCACTGCACTGAATGTAAATAGCAGGAACGGATCTAGCTGAACACTGTGAGCAGGACGCACTGCACTGAATGTAAATAGCAGGAACGGATCTAGCTGAACACTGTGAGCAGGACGCACTGCACTGAATGTAAATAGCAGGAACGGATCTAGCTGAACACTGTGAGCAGGACGCACTGCACTGAATGTAAATAGCAGGAACGGATCTAGCTGAACACTGTGAGCAGGACGCACTGCACTGAATGTAAATAGCAGGAACGGATCTAGCTGAACACTGTGAGCAGGACGCACTGCACTGAATGTAAATAGCAGGAACGGATCTAGCTGAACACTGTGAGCAGGACACACTGCACTGAATGTAAATAGCAGGAACGGATCTAGCTGAACACTGTGAGCAGGACGCACTGCACTGAATGTAAATAGCAGGAACGGATCTAGCTGAACACTGTGAGCAGGACGCACTGCACTGAATGTAAATAGCAGGAACGGATCTAGCTGAACACTGTGAGCAGGACGCACTGCACTGAATGTAAATAGCAGGAACGGATCTAGCTGAACACTGTGAGCAGGACGCACTGCACTGAATGTAAATAGCAGGAACGGATCTAGCTGAACACTGTGAGCAGGACGCACTGCACTGAATGTAAATAGCAGGAACGGATCTAGCTGAACACTGTGAGCAGGACGCACTGCACTGAATGTAAATAGCAGGAACGGATCTAGCTGAACACTGTGAGCAGGACGCACTGCACTGAATGTAAATAGCAGGAACGGATCTAGCTGAACACTGTGAGCAGGACACACTGCACTAAATAGTCTAGATAGAAGATAACAGGAACGGATCTAGCTAAACTGAATACAGTGTATATATATATATGCAACACCTGGGATGCATATATATACACAATACACTGTAAGTGCAGCTAACTGACTGACTGTTCTGCCTAATCTATCTAACTCAAATCAAATGACACTGTCTCTCTCTCTCTCTATCTCTCAGCACACCGGAACACACACTACACAGGGCCGCCGTGCAGGCGGCCTTATATAGTGTGGGGTGTGTACTAAATCCCCTGAGCCATAATTGGCCAAAGCCACCCTGGCTTTGGCCAATTACAGCTCTCTCTACTGACGGCGCTGTGATTGGCCAAGCATGCGGGTCATAGTGCATGCTTGGCCAATCATCAGCCAGCAATGCACTGCGATGCCGCAGTGAATTATGGGCCGTGACGCGCCACACGAATTTGGCGCGAACGGCCCATATCGTTCGCAATTCGACGGACGGTCGAACAGCCGATGTTCGAGTCGAACATGGGTTCGACTCGAACACGAAGCTCATCCCTAGTCTGGAAGGCCAAGAAGGAGAGGCAGACAGTCACAAGCCAATAAGAGAGGGCAAGCAGGCTCTGTGTCTAGTGCTGGTCGTGGAGACGGTGCATCCTCATCAGCACGTGGCCATGGGACACGCTTGGCCTTTTTTTCGGCAGCTGGCCGTGTTGAGCCGCAACATGCGGAAGACTTGGTCGAGTGGATGACCAAGCCGTCCTCATCCTCCTCATCCTCTCTCACCCATGCCCAGGGTGCTTTGTCTGGCAAAGCAGCGGCCTCTTCCCTCAGCTCAATGTCATCAGTGACTCCTTCCCTAGCTCCACCATGTCCTCATGAGGATTCCCTCGAACTGTTTGACCACAGTGTTGGGTACATGCTCCAGGAGGATGCCCAGCGTTTGGAAGGCTCTGATGATGATACTGAGCTCAATGAAGGCAGTAACATGAGCACGGACAGAGGGGGTGCCCAAGAAGGACAGCAATCTGGCAGTCATGCTCCCCCTGCTGCAGCATACTGCCAGGTTTGCTCCAGTGATGAGGAGGGAGGGGATGATGAGGTCACTGACTCAACGTGGGTGCCTGATAGGAGAGAGGAGGAGGAGGAGGAGGAGGAGGTGGCACATCACCAACTAGGCAGGATGCCCTCCAGGGGCCAGCCTAAGGGCAGCACATTGACTGCATCACACCCCAAAGCTCCACATGTGCAGGGCGCTGCAGTCTCTGCGCGTTATTCAAAAAGTTCTTTGGTGTGGGCCTTTTTTGAGACGAGTGCATCAGATCGCACCGCTGCTATTTGCAACATATGTCTCAAGCGTATCTCGCGTGGCCAAAACATCTCCCGCTTGGGTACCACATGCTTGACCAGACATATGTTGACCTGCCATGCAGTTCGTTGGCAAGCGTATCTGAAAGACCCACACCAAAGAACAAAGAGGATCTCTCCTTGCTCCTCATCAGCTGAGATTTCCAACCCCACTAGACCTTCAGTCCTCTCTGAGACCTGCAGTGAGAGGAATGAAGGTGTAGAATTAGGTGTGTCACAGCCAAGTACTTGTGGGCAATCTGCTTTGGGTACACCGACGTCAGATTGTACCAGGCAAATTTCCCTGCCCCAGCTGCTGCACCGCCGAAAGAAGTTTGCTCCCAGCCATCCACATGCCCAGCGGTTGAATGCTAGCTTGGCAAAATTGCTAGCACTTCAACTGCTGCCTTTTCAGTTGGTAGACTCTGCCCCCTTCCGTGAGTTTGTGGAATGTGCGGTTCCTCAGTGGCAGGTACCCAAACGCCACTTTTTCTCACGGAAGGCGATTCCGGCTCTCTACCGGCATGTGGAAGGCAATGTCCATGCCTCGCTGGACAGGGCGGTCAGCGGTAAGGTGCATATTACCGCTGACTCATGGTCCAGCAGGCATGGACAGGGACGTTACTTAAGTTTCACGGCGCATTGGGTGACTCTGCTGGCAGCTGGGAAGGATGCAGGACAAGGTGCAGTAGTGTTGGAGGTTGTTCCGCCACCACGCCTCCAAAATGCTGATTGTGACACACCTCTCTCCTCCACCCCCTCCTCTTCTTCTTCCTCCATGGCCTCTTCCTCGGAACCAGCGGTGCTCCGTAGGCGTTCAAGGGGCTACGCAAGTACGCAGGCCAAAAGATGCCATGCGGTGCTTGAGCTGGTGTGCTTGGGGGACAGGAGCCACACTGGGGCAGAGGTTTTGTCAGCTCTGCAGGGGCAGGTTCAGAGGTGGTTGACGCCACGCCAACTTAAGGCAGGAATGGTGGTTTGCGACAATGGCACCAACCTCCTCTCTGCCCTCCGACAGGGACAACTGACCCATGTGCCCTGTTTGGCTCACGTCCTTAACTTGGTGGTGCAGCGGTTCTTGGGCAGGTACCCGGGCTTACAGGATGTCCTGAGGCAGGCCAGGAAAGTCTCTGTGCATTTCCGCCGGTCATATAATGCCAGTGCTCGGCTGACGGACCTCCAAAAGGAGTTTAACCTGCCCAAGAACCGCCTAATCTGTGACATGCCCACCAGGTGGAACTCGACGTTGGCCATGCTGCAGCGGCTGCACACGCAGCAGAGGGCCATCAATGAGTACCTGTGCGACTATGGCACCAGGACAGGGTCAGGGGAGCTTGGTTTTTTTTCCCCACGCCAGTGGGCCATGATCAGGGATGCATGCACTGTCCTGTCACCATTCGAGGAGGCCACGAGGATGGTGAGCACTGACAGTGCATGCATCAGTGACACTGTCCCCCTTGTCCACCTGTTGGAGCACACGCTGCGTGGAATAATGGACAGGGCACTTGAGGCAGAACAGAGGCAGGAAGAGGAGGACTTCCTTAGCTCTCAAGGCCCCCTTTATCCAGACAGTGTTCCTGCGTGCCCGCCGATCACACAGGAAGAGGACGAGGAGGAGGAGGAGGAGGAGGAGGAAGATTGTGTCAGTATGGAGGTGGAGCCTGGCACTCAGCATCAGCAGTCTTTAAGGGATCAGTCCCAAGGAACACATGGACTTGTACGTGGCTGGGAGGAGGTGGCTGCGGACGTTGTTGTCCTTAGTGACCCAGAGGACTCCGGACCGAATGCCTCAGCAAACCTACGCTGCATGGCCTCCCTGATCCTGCAAAGCCTGCGTAAGGATCCTCGTATTCGTGGTATCAAGGAGAAGGACCAATACTGGCTGGCAACCCTCCTTGATCCACGTTACAAGGGTAAGGTTGCGGACCTTATCTTGCCATCGCAGAGGGAGCAGAGGATGAAACATCTTCGGGAGGCCTTGCAGAAAGGTCTGTGCAACGCGTTCCCAGAGACTGGGAGGTTACAAACTCCTGTTTCTGGACAACGTGTTGCTGAGGCTTCGGTCAGTCAAAGAAGGAGCGGTGGAGAAGGTGGCCGTCTGACCGATGCGTTCAGACAATTTTTTGGTCCGCAGCCCCAAGGTATGATCGGTTCCAGCAACCATCGCCAGCGTCTGTTTTACATGGTGCAGGAATACCTAGGGGCAAGATCAGACTTGGACACCTTTCCCACCGAAAATCCTCTGGGTTACTGGGTCTTGAGGATGGATCACTGGCCAGAGCTTGCACAGTATGCAATTGAGCTACTGGCCTGTCCTGCATCCAGCGTTCTTTCGGAACGTACATTCAGTGCTGCTGGAGGCGTGGTAACCGATCACAGGGTGCGTCTGTCCACTGACTCGGTCGATCGGCTGACCTTCATAAAAATGAATCAGTCTTGGATCACCACCAGCTACCAAGCACCTGATGCTGATGTAACTGAATAATTTTTTTCAGATCCCTTCAAAGACTGCCTATGCTGATGCTGAGTGATTATCCCTGAGTAATTATCCTCTTCCTCCTCAATCATCACGCTGATAGCTTGTAAGAACATTTTTGGTTCTGGGCGCCACCACCAGTGCCTAAGGCACAATTTTTCAGCCCCTGTATAACAGGGGCCTTTTTATTACAATTTTTGATGTAATACTTTGCAGCACGGCTCGTTCCTGCATTCCAACTAGAGTGTCTGTGAGGGGTTGCAGTGTTGTGGCACCAGCACCAGTGCCTAAGGCCCAATTTTTCTGCCCCTGTCTAACAGGGGCGTGAAATTACAATTTTTGATGCAATACTTTGCAGCAGGGCTCGTTCCTGCATTCCAACTAGAGTGTCTGTGAGGGGTTGCAGTGTTGTGGCACCAGCACCAGTGCCTAAGGCCCAATTTTTCTGCCCCTGTCTAACAGGGGCGTGTAATTACAATTTTTGATGCAATACTTTGCAGCAGTGCTCGTTCCTGCGTTCCAACTAGAGTGTCTGTGAGGGGTTGCAGTGTTGTGGCACCAGCACCAGTGCCTAAGGCCCAATTTTTCTGCCCCTGTCTAACAGGGGCGTGTAATTACAATTTTTGATGCAATACTTTGCAGCAGGGCTCGTTCCTGCGTTCCAACTAGAGTGTCTGTGAGGGGTTGCAGTGTTGTGGCACCAGCACCAGTGCCTAAGGCCTAATTTTTCAGCTCCTGTTCAACAGGGGCATGTAATTACAATTCTTGATCTAATATTTCACAGCAGGGCCCTGTGAGGGCTTACAGTGTTTTGGCCACAGCAACACCTAAGGCCCAAATTTCTGCTGAGTATATAGGGCAGGACCCTACTTTCAAACATCTAACTTACAAACGACTCCTACTTGCAAACGGAAGGAGACAACAGGAAGTGAGATGAAATCTACCCATAGGAAGGGAAATTCTCTCATGTAAGAGTTAATATGGGAAAACAATTTCTCCTTTCCACTGATGCTTTCCAATCCTTGTTCCACAAAAAAACCCAAATTTTCAAAAAACATTTTTCATTGGGACAAAAAAGTGAGGTGAAATCTTCTGAAGAGGAGGAAAGACGCAAAACAAATGTCACAGGGGTGATAACCCTTCCCTATGTTTTCCAAAAGGCTTAGAAAAGATTTTTTGGCTGGAGCTAAACACATTAAAAATGTTCAAAATTACAAACAGATTCTACTTAACAACAAACCTACAGTCCCTGTCTTGTTTGCACCGCCTGTATACTGCTGTTCAGAGTATATAGGGACCTTTCCTTATTTTAATTTGGGTGCGGGGTTCCCCTTAATATCCATACAAGACCCAAAGGGCCTGGTAATGGACTGGGGGGTACCCATGCCGTTTGTCTCACTGATTTTCATCCATATTGCCAGGACCCGACATGACATTAAACCCGCAAGCAGTTTTAAATGAGATTTTTTCCTTTAAAAATGACATTTGGTGCAGGGACTGTTCTAAACATGGGAAACACGCGTCACTTTACAGGCATACTATAGACACCCCCCAGGTACGATATTTAAAGGAATATTTCACTTTTTTTTTTTTACTTTAAGCATCATTAAAATCACTGCTCCCGAAAAAACGGCCGTTTTTAAAAGTTTTTTTTGCATTGATACATGTCCCCTGGGGTAGGACCCGGGTCCCCAAACCCTTTTTAGGACAATACCATGCAAATTAGCCTTTAAAATGAGCACTTTTGATTTCGAACGTTCGAGTCCCATAGACGTCAATGGGGTTCTAACGTTCGTGCGAACTTGCGGTCCGTTCGCGGGTTCTGGTGCGAACCGAACCGGGGGGTGTTCGGCTCATCCCTATTCCAGACATACTAATGGCCAGTAGCTGCACTAAGCTGGGATAGAACACCTGTAATTTTCTTCAGGTAGCTTTATATACTGTAACCAGACAAGCCTGCCTGTCAGTAGGAAGATAACAGGAACGGATCTAGCTGAACACTGTGAGCAGGACGCACTGCACTGAATGTAAATACCAGGAACGGATCTAGCTGAACACTGTGAGCAGGACGCACTGCACTGAATGTAAATACCAGGAACGGATCTAGCTGAACACTGTGAGCAGGACGCACTGCACTGAATGTAAATAGCAGGAACGGATCTAGCTGAACACTGTGAGCAGGACGCACTGCACTGAATGTAAATAGCAGGAACGGATCTAGCTGAACACTGTGAGCAGGACGCACTGCACTGAATGTAAATAGCAGGAACGGATCTAGCTGAACACTGTGAGCAGGACGTACTGCACTAAATGTATATAGCAGGAACGGATCTAGCTGAACACTGTGAGCAGGACGCACTGCACTGAATGTAAATAGCAGGAACGGATCTAGCTGAACACTGTGAGCAGGACGCACTGCACTAAATGTAAATACCAGGAACGGATCTAGCTGAACACTGTGAGCAGGACGCACTGCACTGAATGTAAATAGCAGGAACGGATCTAGCTGAACACTGTGAGCAGGACGCACTGCACTGAATGTAAATAGCAGGAACGGATCTAGCTGAACACTGTGAGCAGGACGCACTGCACTGAATGTAAATAGCAGGAACGGATCTAGCTGAACACTGTGAGCAGGACGCACTGCACTGAATGTAAATAGCAGGAACGGATCTAGCTGAACACTGTGAGCAGGACGCACTGCACTGAATGTAAATAGCAGGAACGGATCTAGCTGAACACTGTGAGCAGGACGTACTGCACTGAATGTATATAGCAGGAACGGATCTAGCTGAACACTGTGAGCAGGACGCACTGCACTGAATGTAAATAGCAGGAACGGATCTAGCTGAACACTGTGAGCAGGACGCACTGCACTGAATGTAAATACCAGGAACGGATCTAGCTGAACACTGTGAGCAGGACGCACTGCACTGAATGTAAATAGCAGGAACGGATCTAGCTGAACACTGTGAGCAGGACGCACTGCACTGAATGTAAATAGCAGGAACGGATCTAGCTGAACACTGTGAGCAGGACGCACTGCACTGAATGTAAATAGCAGGAACGGATCTAGCTGAACACTGTGAGCAGGACGTACTGCACTAAATGTATATAGCAGGAACGGATCTAGCTGAACACTGTGAGCAGGACGCACTGCACTGAATGTAAATAGCAGGAACGGATCTAGCTGAACACTGTGAGCAGGACGCACTGCACTAAATGTAAATACCAGGAACGGATCTAGCTGAACACTGTGAGCAGGACGCACTGCACTGAATGTAAATAGCAGGAACGGATCTAGCTGAACACTGTGAGCAGGACGCACTGCACTGAATGTAAATAGCAGGAACGGATCTAGCTGAACACTGTGAGCAGGACGCACTGCACTGAATGTAAATAGCAGGAACGGATCTAGCTGAACACTGTGAGCAGGACGCACTGCACTGAATGTAAATAGCAGGAACGGATCTAGCTGAACACTGTGAGCAGGACGCACTGCACTGAATGTAAATAGCAGGAACGGATCTAGCTGAACACTGTGAGCAGGACGCACTGCACTGAATGTAAATAGCAGGAACGGATCTAGCTGAACACTGTGAGCAGGACGCACTGCACTGAATGTAAATAGCAGGAACGGATCTAGCTGAACACTGTGAGCAGGACGCACTGCACTGAATGTAAATAGCAGGAACGGATCTAGCTGAACACTGTGAGCAGGACGCACTGCACTGAATGTAAATAGCAGGAACGGATCTAGCTGAACACTGTGAGCAGGACGCACTGCACTGAATGTAAATAGCAGGAACGGATCTAGCTGAACACTGTGAGCAGGACGCACTGCACTGAATGTAAATAGCAGGAACGGATCTAGCTGAACACTGTGAGCAGGACGCACTGCACTGAATGTAAATAGCAGGAACGGATCTAGCTGAACACTGTGAGCAGGACGCACTGCACTGAATGTAAATAGCAGGAACGGATCTAGCTGAACACTGTGAGCAGGACACACTGCACTAAATAGTCTAGATAGAAGATAACAGGAACGGATCTAGCTAAACTGAATACAGTGTATATATATATATGCAACACCTGGGATGCATATATATACACAATACACTGTAAGTGCAGCTAACTGACTGACTGTTCTGCCTAATCTATCTAACTCAAATCAAATGACACTGTCTCTCTCTCTCTCTATCTCTCAGCACACCGGAACACACACTACACAGGGCCGCCGTGCAGGCGGCCTTATATAGTGTGGGGTGTGTACTAAATCCCCTGAGCCATAATTGGCCAAAGCCACCCTGGCTTTGGCCAATTACAGCTCTCTCTACTGACGGCGCTGTGATTGGCCAAGCATGCGGGTCATAGTGCATGCTTGGCCAATCATCAGCCAGCAATGCACTGCGATGCCGCAGTGAATTATGGGCCGTGACGCGCCACACGAATTTGGCGCGAACGGCCCATATCGTTCGCAATTCGACGGACGGTCGAACAGCCGATGTTCGAGTCGAACATGGGTTCGACTCGAACACGAAGCTCATCCCTAATAACTGAATATTATTTATATCAATATACCTTGCCTACCTACATTGTTATTATTTTTGCTTTTAGCTGCTGGATCTGGCCCTTTATCTTGCCAGGCCATCAACTTCACCATCTCACCGTTATCAGCAGGTATATATTTTTGATCTAGTTTAATTACATGAATACCCAACTTTATGACATATCCAGTACTTCTAACCTGCATTTATAATTTGGTACACTTTTTTTTACTCCCAGGGATTCCATTTGCCCCAGTATATTCTTCCGGCCGTCATGCTGCGTGCGGGGGGGGGTCTTTTTCTCTTGAGGACAACAACATTGAGTCTGCATTTACAGACCTCTCTGATGCCCCTTTGCCTTAAGACAGCAATCCCACTGGCACAATTAATCTGTGCTATTTGACTGCAATTTTTTAAGGTGATTTAACGAAATATTGTAAACCACTTCACCATTCAATATCATGTAAGTGTATTATTGTAATGGTATAAGCATCTATTTCTGTGCCTTCATGTTTCACTGTAATTTATTGATTATATATTCAATTTATGCTCTAGATGAACCCCTCCCTCTTTTTAGCACCCCTGAAAAAGGATTAAACTGTATCCCGAAATGTGTTGGGTGTAAGGAGGTCTTCTCATATACCTGTTTGCATGGTGATAGAAACCGACTGTTTAGAGAAATCAATATTTTGTTCTATTTTTAATCTTGTTTAATTATTATTAAAATTAATTTTTTTATTATTATATTACTTTGTATATTCTTGTATATTTTATACAAGATACTACTAGGTGCCTTAAAAGTCCACTTAGGGGAACCCTTCTTGTTTTTGTCATCAGACCACAGGACATGTTTCCAGTAATCCTTATTCTTAGTCTGCTTGTCTTCAGCAAACTGTTTGCAGGCTTTCTTGTGCATCATCTTTAGATGAGGCTTCCTTCTGGAATGACAGCCATGCAGACAAATTTTATGCAGTGTGCGGCATATGGTCAGAGCACTGACAGGCTGACCCCCCATTCTTTAACCTCTGCAGCAATGCTGGCAGCACTCAAACGTCTGTTTCCCAAAGACAACCTCTGGATATGACGCTGAGCACGTGCACTCAACCTCTTTGGTCGACCATGGCGAGGCCTGTTCTGAGTGGAACCTGTCCTGTTAAACCGCTGTATGGTCTTGGCCACCATGCTGCAGCCCAGTTTCAGAGTCTTGGAAATCTTTTTTTAGCCTAAGCCATCTTTGTGTAGGGCAACAATTTTTTTTTTAGATCCTCAGAGAATTCTTTGCCATGAGGTGCCATGTTGAACTTCCAGTGACCAGTATGAGAAAGTAAGAGCGATAACACCAAATTTAATACACCTGCTCCCCATTTACACGTGAGACCTTGTAACGCTAACGTGTCACATTACACCAGGGAGGGAAAATGGCAAATTGGGCCCAATTTGGACATTTTTACTTAGGGGTATACTCATTTTTGTTGCCAGCGGTTTAGACATTAATGGCTGTGTGTTGAGTTATTTTGAGGGGACAGCAAATTTACACTGTAATACAAGCTGTGCACTCAGTACCTTACTTTGTAGCAAAGTGTAATTTCTTCAGTGTTGTCACATGAAACGATATAATAAATTATTTACAAAAATGTGAGGGGTGTAATCACTCTTGTGAGATACTGTATATGACATGGGCATTCCATCAGATAAATCACCCTGTCTGTGGAGCAATTAATGAAACTTTTGATTTCATATACAGTGCCTTGAAAAGGTATTCATACCAATTGAAATTCCCACATTTTGTCATGTTACAACCAAAAATGTAATTGTATTTTATTGGGATTTTATGTGATAGACCAACACAAACTGGCACATAATTGTGAAGTGGACGGAAAATGATAAATGGTTTTCCAAATTTCTTACAAATATATATCTGAAAAGTGTGTTGTGCATGCGCATTCAGCCCCCTTTACTCTGATACCCCTAAATAAAATCTGTTAGAACCGACTGCCTTCAGAAGTCACCTACAGTAATTAGTTAATAGAGTCCATCTGTGTGTAATTTAATCTCAGTATAAATACAGCTGTTCTGTGAAGCCCTCAGAGGCTTTTTAGAGAACCTTAGTGAACAAATAGAATCATGAAGGCCAAGGAACACACCAGACAGGTCAGGGATAATGTTGTGGAGAAATTTGAAGCAAGGTAAGGTTATAAAAAAATATCCCAAGCTTTGAACATCTCACAGAGCACTGTTCAATCCACCATCAGAAAATGGAAAGAGTATGGCACAACTGCAAACCTACCAAAACATGGCCGTTCACCTAAACTGACAGGCCGGGCAAGGAGAGCATTAATCAGAGAAGCAGCCAAGAGGCCCATGGTAACTCTGGAGGAGCTGTAGAGATCCACAGCTCAGGTGGGAGAATCTGTCCACAGGACAACTATTAGTCGTGCACTACACAACTCTATCTTTTATGGAAGAATGACAGGAAGAAACTTATTGTTGAAAGAAAGCCATAAGAAGTTCCGTTTGCAAGAAGCCATGTGGGGGACACAGCAACTGTGTGGAAGAAGAAGGTGCTCTGGTCAGATGAGACCAAAATTGAACTTTTTGGCCTAAAAGCTAAACGCTATGTGTGGCAGAAAACTAACACTGCATATCGCCTTGAACACACCATCTCCACCGCAAAACATGCTGGTGGCAGCATTATGTTGTGGGGATGCTTTTCTTCAGCAGGGACAGGTCAGATTTGATGGGGAGAAGGATGGAGCCAAATACAGGGCAATCTTAGAAGAAAACCTATTAGAGTCTGCAAAAGACTTGAGACTGGGACGGAGGTTCACCTTCCAGGAGGACAACGACCCTAAACATACAGCCAGAGCTACAATGGTATGGTTTGAATCAAACCATATTCATGTGTTAGAATAGCCCAGTCAAAGTCCAGACCTAAATCCAATTGAGAATCTGTGGCAAAATTGCTGTGCACAGACGCTCTCCATCCAATCTGACAGAGCTTGAGCTATTTTGCAAAGAAGGATGTGCAAAAATTTCACTCTCTAGATGTGCAAAGCTGGTAGAGACATCCCCAAAAAGACTTGCAGCTGTAACTGCAGCGAAAGGTGGTTGTACAAAGTGTTGACTCAGGGGGGCTGAATACAAATGCACGCCCTACTTTTCACATATTTATTTGTAAACAATTTAGAAAACCATTTATCATGTTCCTTCCACTTCACAATTATGTGCCACTTTGTGTTGGTCTATCACAAAAAATCCCAATAAAATACATTTACGTTTTTGGTTGTAACATGACAAAATGTGGAAAATTTCAAGGAGTATAAATACTTTTTCAAGGCACTGTATTTTAGTTGCCTCTGCATTGGTGAATTGTTTTGTTTTTCCATGAAAGGGCAAATGCTACAGTGCCCACAGGCATACATCCCTGTTGCTCTAGATTTCTGGTCCTTTGGGGGAGGCCTCAAGAAGTCAGAGTGGACCAGGATGTCCCCTAAATTGTTTGCCCTTCTTGCTACCATTTGGGGATATGTACCCACTATTTTGGCAAGTTGGGGATTTGACATCAGAATATACCAATACTTCTTCAGAGTTTCTCTAACATTACTTCATTGTGTTCCAAATTTTGAAATGTATCTAACCTGATTGATACCTTTCTTGATTTATTTTCCTCCTGGTGTATCGCCAGTTTGTAGCAGTTTCTCTGTTTTGTGGGCTCTTTTCTTGGCCCTTCAAGGTTTTGTGCGGATACCCTCTTTCTCTGAAGCGGGAGTCTGCCTCCTTCTTAAATTGTTCCAAGTCTGTGCATTTCCTCCTGATCCTGAGGAACTGGTCTGTTGGTATCCCTCGTAGGAGTGGCTCCGGATGGTAACTATTTGCATGTAATAGGGTGTTTGCAGAGGTTTCTTTCCTAAAGGTTGATGTAGATGGGTGTCTATGATTAATGCTGATTGTTAGATTAACCTCCCTGGCGGTATGATTATTTCGGATTTTAGGTGCTGAAAGCGGTACAATTATTTTGCATGGAAATTTGGCGTTTTATATTGTAGGTCTGTAATTCTTAACAAAAACAAACTTATATCTGTCCACCAAGAGTCTAGTAGATATCCCGGGAATGATGAAGTTTGAAATACAAAAACATAAATTATAATATAATAAATAAATATAAATAATTAAAATAATAATAATAATATAATAATAATAAAATAAATTTCCCCACGATTCACTATCACTCAATTCTGCAAGTGTTCTAATTTACTATCGCTGTTTTCTAGCTGGTCTAAAACCACTTTTGACGTAAAGGGACACTTTTTGGTTGCTATGAACAATCTCCAGTTTCCAGGCAGAAAGAACAGTATATATCATATAAATCTGCATGCAGGGCATTGGACAAAGGACTGGAGACAAAAGGGATGTGAAATGATTTCATACAATACTGTAATCTGTAAGATTACAGTACTGTATGTGTTATGATTTTTACTTTTTTTGAATTTGCCGCCAGGCTCCGCCCCCGTGCGTCGCGACGCTCGCAGGGAACAGAGCCTGGCACAGAGAGGCTTCGGAGGAGACAGAGCCCACAGACAGCGCGGGGGGACATCGCAGGATGCTGGGGACAAGGTAAGTACAGCGCACCAGGATCCTGCAATGTAATCCCGAGCGCGGCTCGGGGTTACCGCTAATGGTGCAGAAATTTAACCCCGAGCCACACTCGGGAAAACCGTCAGGGAGGCTACGGAAGGGGATTTAAGTTTGATGGAAATTATAAGTAAGATGTATATTTCTGTCATTTTATTGAGTTGTAGTTCTTCCATGGTGCCCGTCCACACTACCAGGACATCATTATTGTAGCGTGTCCAAATTAAGGTGTGGGCATGATACAGCGAAGAGGTGTATACAAGCTCTTCCTCCCAGAGTCCTAGGTGTAGGCATGCGTATGCTGGTGCTCAGGGTGCTTCCACGGAGGTCCCTCTGATTTGCTGGAAGTACTTCCCAAGAAATTGGAAGCAATTGTTGCTTAGGACAAATTCCAATAGTTCAACAATGAACTCATTGTGGGCCCCCATTGTTGAGTGATGCTTATCATGAAAATGGGAGACAGCTCTAGGGCCCCATACATGGGGTATGGAGGTGTAGAGGGTCTCCACATCTACGCCAACTAGTAATGTTGTATGTCTGCTGTATACTTAACATAGGACGGGAGTTAGGTGACCATTTCTTTTATTAAAAGGTCCAGGTATTTCCCTGTTTTTTTCAATGGGCCTCCCACTGCAAATACAGTGGATCCTCCTGGGGGATTTTCAGGGTTCTTGTGTGTTTTGGGAATTGTGCAGAACACTGGGGTGTTGTATGTTTCTTACTCCTAGATATTTTAATTCTTTCTTGGAGATAAGTCTGGCTTCCTCTGCCAGGACCAGTTTTTAAATTAAGTTGAGAGACGAAGCCCGGAAACAGGTTGTTGGTTAATCTAAGGTATGTTGATTCATCCTTAAGCTGTCTTACAATCTCTTCAACATAGTCGTCATCATCCATTATGACTATGTTTCCCCCTTTGTCGCTGTTCTTGATCCCCGTGCTGGTATCTGTCACGTACCTTATCTGCGGCCAAGATGCTGAGAGAGGCTCCCCTTGCGGCTAAGCACAGTATACCCCTGAAGGTGGTACAGGAGGTATAGGGCTCAAAGAAATATGGGTTGCCAACAGGTTGAAGAGGGCTTGAGCTGATGATCACTTGAAGACTGCTTGTGGTGGCAGCAAAGGTGTGAGAGCAGGTCCCTGTAGGCTGCAACTGGATACAGATGATTGAGTATACAGGCCACTGAGTAAAGGCCTGGATGAGGGTCAAACACTGGTGAGCAAGTTGGTGGCTGCTGCAAGAGAGTGATGAGACAAGCCAGGGGTCATACATAGGTAAGTAATCAGCAAAGTGACAGCAAAATATGTAAGCCAAGCCAGGGGTCAAACACTGGTGGTCAGGCAGGTGCAGATAATAGCAAAGTCAGTGAGCCAAGCTGAGGGTCAAACACTGGAGAAGAGATCAGAGCAGGTCAGGAGGCAAGCCGGGTCACAACAGGAATCACTAGAAAGCACAATGCAGGTTCAGGAACAGGGGAGAGCTGAAGACAATCCAGCAATTTGGAGAAGATATGGGCAGCCTCTTATAGGCCACCAGAGAGCCCCAATTGTCATGCAATGCACGCGCCATCCCATCGCGCAAGCGCCAAACCACCATCCTTTTGCACATGCGAGCGGGAACGTGGTGATAACGCCTGCTTTGGCTATTTCTCTGACAGTGCCCCCCCGGGGCAGCCTATGGATGCCCAAACTAACCATCTTTCTTGAATATTTGTTGTGGAAGGCTTGTATTAGACATGGAGCATGCACATTGCTTGAGGGCTCCCAGGAATTATCTTCTGGGAGATACTCCTTCCATTTGATGAGGTACTGTACTTGCCTCCCTCTCTTTCTACAGTCCATAACGGCCTCCACTTCAAACTCAGCTTTCGCCTTCTACCAGAACTGGAGGTTGTGGTAGTTCTTCTCTCCTGGGAAAGAAACTTGAAACCACTGGTTTTAGTAGTGAGACATGAACAACTGGGTGACATTTGTAGGAGGTAGGTAGTGACACAATTCAAAGGCTACCAGATTTACATTCTCTTGATCTTGAAAGGACCAATGAATTTTGGTCCTAATTTCCGTGATGGACAAGAGAGTTTAAAATTTACAGCAGACAGCCATATTTCCTCTCCTACTTTGAAAACAGGGCTGTCTCTTCCTTTGTCATGGTACTTTTTATAGTTATATTGGGCCTGCTGCATGGCTTGCCGAAGTTGCTGGTAATTGGTCTGGATAAAGTTTATCCAATCCTGGACCGCAGGCACTGATGCTTCTGGTATACAATTGGGTAAGAAAGAAGGATGAAAACCATAATTCGCCCAAAAAGGGGATTGATTAGTGGCAGTATGCAAAGAATTATTGTAGGCAAACTCTGCACACGGAAGAAGGAACACCCAGTCGTCTTGAGAGCAGGTACAAAAACACTGTAGTTATTGCTCCAAGGTTTGATTTGTTCTTTTCGTCTTGCCTTTGCTCTGTGAGTGGTATGCTGACGAAAGGGATACTTCTATTGCCAAAGATTTGCAGAGATCTCTCCAAAACCTGGAAGTAAATTGTACTCCTCTGTCGGAAACAATATTATCTGGTACCCCATGCAATCTGACGATCTCCTTGATAAATATATTTGCTGTGTCTAGGGCAGAGGGTGTGCCAACCATAGGTAGAAAACGTGCCATCTTTAAGAGACGGTCTACAATCAGTCAACAGTTAAATCCATGGAGATCTTTCTCCAGGGCTGTTCTGGAATGGGTAATGGCCTTAATAGACCCCAGGACTTGGTATTGGACCCTTGGTTGCGTTGGCACGTGGTACAGGAACTGACATAATTCTTACACTCTGGCTTCCAACTGGGTCTCAAAAAGGAGTATTGTATAAGGTCAGATGTCTTCTGTACCCCAAAATGTCCTGCAAGCTTGTGGTCATGGAAAGTTCTTAAGACTTGGAGTCTTACTTGTCGAGGAATGAAAAGTTTATCCTGGAACCATAGCAACGCATCTTGATTCCTCAGGAAAGACACTTCAGATTCAGTGAACTGGTTGGAAGCTTGTCTAATTACCGTCTTCAGATCAGGTTGGATGAGCAAAAAATTTTACGAAGATAGAATGGTACCGGGTTCAGTTACCGTATTTATCAGCGTATAACGCGCACTTTTTTCCCCTTAAAATCAGGGGAAAATCGTGGGTGCGTGTTATATGCCGATCCCCGTGGATCTCCACTGATTGTGAGGAGAGGAGCGAGCGGAGCCGACATACACAAAACCGTGCGTACTTCGGCTGGACTCGGCTCCTCTCGCAGTCCCGCCCATCTCCACTGATTGCAAGAGGAGAGAAGCGAGCGCCGCCGACATGCACAAAGCTGAGTGTACTTCGGCTGGACTCGACCCCTCTCGCAGTCCCGCCCCTGACTGTAAGCAGAGCCAAGCCTAGCTTAAAGTACACTCGGCTTTGTTAATCTCAGCGGCGCTCGTTCCTTTCCTCCGATCGGTGCCAATTTTAAAAGACACATGCTGCAATGACACAGGGAAAGCTGCAATAATGACACAAGGCTGCAAAGACACTGGGAAGGCTGCAATGACAAAGGGAAGGCTGCAATAATGACACAAGGCTGCAAAGACACTGGGAAGGCTGCAATAATAGGGCTGCAAAGACACTGGGCTGCAGATGGACACTGATAAGGCTGCATTGATGGGCATTTAAATGTAAGTTTTTTTTCCTTAAACTTCCCTCCTAAAAGTTTTTAACTTGGGGTGCGTGTTATATGCCGGCACGTGTTATACAACGATAAATACGGTATTTCAGGAGCATCTGGAAACATCCGGAAAGGGCATCAGCTTTCCCATTCTTAGAGCCTAGTCAATATGAAATATGAAAGCTGAACCCGGAGAAAAAGAACGCCCATTGAGCTTGTCAGGGTCTTAGACGTTTTCGCTGTTCTGAGGTACTCCAGGTTCTTATGATTTGTGAAAATCATAATAGGATGAGCAGCCTCCTCCAATTACCTCCATTCTTCCAAAGCGAATTTGATGGCAAATAATTCTCGATCGCTCACGTCATAATTCCTCTCTGGAGAACTCATCTTCCAAGAGGCAAAGGCTACAGGGTGGAGGAGAGCTTTAGGTCCTTGGCGTTGGGACAAGATTGCTCCCGAAGCTATTTCCAAGGCATCCACCTCCAACACATAGGGAAGCTGGGTGCTGTAGTATTGGGGCGGAGGTAGCCAGACTTTTCAATTTATCCAATTTGAGACCACTGGAACCGGACCTGCTGGTGAGTCAACTGGGTAATGGGTGAGATGATTGTGGAAAACCCCCGACAGAAATTTGCAAAGCCCACAAATGGCTGGACACCTTTCCTGTCTACAGGGGCAGCCATTCCAGAATTGCCTTTACTTTTTGTGGGTCCATTGCGATTCCTTCAGTGGAGGTAAAAAGTCCCAAAAACTGAATGACTGTTTTCTCAAAGTCACACTTTTCTGCCTTGATGTAAAGTCCCTGTTCGCTAAGGGTTGCAAGCACCTTCTTTACATGGGTTTGATGGAGTTCTAATGTGGCAGAAAAAATGAGAATGTCGTCTAGATAAACGATGACAAGGTTATTAAGGAATTCTCGAAAGATGTCATTTACCAGATGTTGGAAAGTAGCTGAAGCATTGCATAATCCGAATGGCATAACAAGGTACTCGAAATGACCAAACCATGACCTGAAAGCCGTCTTCCACTCATCCCCCTCAGAAATCCTAACAACATTATAGGGTCAACGTAGATCCAGCTTAGTAAAGATCCGAGCAGTTCGGAATCTCTGGAAGAGTTCTGGTATGAGAGGGAGCGGGTAACGATTTTTAATGGTAATCTTATTGAGATCTTTATAGTCCACACAAGGTCTTAGAGTACCATCTTTCTTCTCAACAAAGAATATACCAGCTCCAGCTGGGGAAGAGGAAGGTGGGATGAATCCTTTTTCAAGGTTTTCACTGATGTATGCCCATAAGGCTTCCAATTTAATTTCCGAGGGAATATTCGGCCAAAAGCAATCTCGGCCCCTGGTAGCAATTTGATTGGACAGTCATAGGACTGATAGGAACGTAACTGTGGAAGACTGTGAAAGATTGTCGGCTTTTTTCTTATCAAAAATGTCCATAAATTCTTGGTAAGCCAAGGGGACATTCTGGTGAGTGCTTGGTATAGACTAAACAGTCAAACAGTTGTCCGAGTTGTTAGGCGCTAGAACAAAGCAATGCTGTAAGCAATAGGCAGAAGAAAAGGATATTTCTTTTTTGATCCAATTTATTTGTGGTCTGTGGGTCTGTAGCCACGGAAGTCCTACAATGATGGGGGACATGGGTGAGCATATGACATCAAAACAGATGAACTCTTCGTGGCCGGAGTCTGTGATGGTGAGGATGGGTCTGGTTTCTTAAATAACGGGTCCGGGGCAGGTTAAGGAACCATCAGCTAAATGTACTTAAAGGCTTTGCTTCTTGCCCTGGAGAGGAATACAGAGTCTTTTGGCCAGAGAAAAGTCCAAGAAGCAGCTGCATGCCCCTGAATCAATGATGGCCAAGAGCCGGACTTCCTCTTCTGCCACCTGTAGGGAGACAGGGAGGATAAGGTAAGGCGTGGAAGGACCAGCAACCTGAAAGTTCATGGGAAGTTGTTGGTATGACTTACTGGGCCTCACAGGACAATTACGTAGAAAGTGGCCAGCTCCTCCGCAGTATAGACAAAGATTGGCCTGCCGACTGCAATGCTTTTCATCGGGAGTGAGTGGAGAGCGGACCAGACCCAGCTGCATAGGTTCACCTTCAGAGGCAGGAGTAGAAGAAAGACTAGGTAGAGGAGAAGGAACTAATGGAATCTTGAGTAACATCCAAGTAGGCCGGGAAGTTTGAAAACATTCAGACCGCCACTCCCGCAGGCGCCTGTCAAGTTTTATGGCAAGTTGAATTAATCCTTATAGGTTAGCGGGTGTTTCAACTCGGGCCAGTTTGTCCTGGAGATTCTCAGAGAGGCCTTGTTGATATTGGTATTTGAGAGCAGCCCCGTTCCACCCAGTGTCAGCAGACCATTTTGGAAAGTCAACGGTATAATCATCTACCAGGCGCTTACCCTGAAACAGGGTATGCAGAGTGGCTTCAGTGGTTGGTGAGCACTGTGGTTCATCACAGAGCTGCGCCATTGCTTTGAAAAAAGTATCTACAGAGTTCAATATAGGATTCTTTTGTTCAAGCAAGTTATGGGCCCATGCTTGGGGTTCCTCAGATAGCAAGGAAATAATGAGCCCCACTTTCGCAGACTCGGCAGAGCAAGCAAGCATTCTTGAAAGCTCTGAATTTCTTGCGATCCCCAGGAAACATTCGGGCATAGGAACTCTTAATTCAGGAGGTGCCACCACTACTGCGGAAGTTGAGCTGGCCTGGTCTTGTGGAGAAGAGGTGGATGCTGTGTTGGAAGATGATGAGCCTGAGTCTGCAGGAGCAGGAGAAACCGTCAGATGCTGCAGACGACCCTCCAATTGGAAATAGCCTTCCTGGAGTCTCTGTACTGCCTGAGAAAGAGCGGTGACCTGCTGGCACAGGGCCTCGAGTGGGTACCTTATCCGAGGCCAAGATGTTGAAGGTGGTACAGAAGGTATAGGGCTCAAAGAAGCACGGGTTGCCAGCAGGTTGAAGAGGGCTTGAGCTGATGATCACTTGAAGACTGCTTGTGGTGGCAGCAAAGGTGTGAAAGCAAGTCCCTGTAGGCTGCAACTGGATACAGATGATTGTGTATACAGGCCACTCAGTAAAGGCCTGGCTGAGGGTCAAACACTGGTGAGCAGGTTGGTGGCTGCTGCAAGTGGTGAGGCAAGGGGGTCATACACGGGTAAGTAATCAGCAAAGTGACAGCAAAGTCCGTAAGCCAAGCCAGGGGTCAAACACTGGTGGTCAGGCAGGTGCAGGTAATAGCAAAGTCTGTGAGCCAAGCCGGGGGTCAAACATTGGAGAAGAGATCAGAGCACGTCAGGATGCAAGCCGGGTCACAATAGGAATCACTAGAAAGCACAATGCAGGTTCAGGAACAGGGGAGAGCTGAAGACAATCCAGCAATTTGGAGAAGATATGGGCAGCCTTTTATAGGCCAGCAGAGAGTCACGGTTGTCACACAATGCACTCACCACCGTGCACACGCCCGCGCCGTCCCGTCACGCACCCGCATGCGCCGAACCACCATCCTTCTGTGCATGCGGGCGATAACGCCTGCTTTGGCTATTTCTCTGACAGTATCATTCTTAAGTTTGATGAGAGCCTGGGGTTCCTCTCTACTCAGATTGTCTGTGGGCTGTGCATCCCAATCTATCTTTTTGAGGTCGGCACGTACGAGGTCCAGAAAAGGACTTATTACTGCTCAGAGGGGGCATCTTCATGGATCTTTTCCTGAGGTTAGCTTCCCTCTTCCGTCTTTTCACTGTATTCTTCATCACTGGTTTTGGAGCTTAGGTCAGCATTTTCCTCCAGGAGCTCTACTAGTTCTTCAACAGCTTTCTGCTTCTGTTGGTTGGCAATGATGTTGGTAGCATTTTCTTTGTCCATCAAAGATTGTCCTATATAATATTTTCCTTAAGAAGAGGTTTAGATCTTTGTACACTTCGAATTCCGTCATTGACTTGGTTGGTGAAAATGAGAGTCCTTTTTAAGTAGATCAATATGTCTTTACTGTAGTTTGCATTTTTAAAGGTTAATTACTTTTAGATCACTTTTTTCTTCCTTGACCTCTTTGTCCATGTTCATCCCTATTTCCTTCTGTTCCTGGGCAATCTCCTTACTCTCTCTTTTTGAGAGTTTCTTCCCCTGTTTTTGGGTCGCTTTTTTTTCAAGATCCCATCTTTCATAGTCTCTCCGCCACCTCCCTTCTCTAAAAAAGTTACCATCTTAATAGATTCTTCTTCTCCACTCCCTGACGAGGGAGTTCTGTCAGTGTGTTGTATCTGCGTCGCAATCGGCACCTTCCTCTTTTGTTATACATTGGCTCGACTCCAGTCTTCTAGATCTCTTCTAAACTTGGCTTGCTTGGTTGTCCAAAGAATCCTCTGTGTCTTCTCTACCTCTTTTCTTAGAAGATCATTTAGTCTGATAAATTCCAATTCCTCCTTGTAACCGGAACATTGTAGCATTTACAGAACCCAGTGAGGCCATACAAAGTGCAACTGATTTCTTAATCCTTAATCGAATTACACCTTCTCAAATACATCTACCTCTGGGGTTCTGCAATATCTTGACCATCCCCATAGAAGACTAACTTAACTTGAAAAATACTGACTCATTACCAAAATCTAAAAATGTCCTTCTTGACCTTGAATTATTGTTCCACAACCTCCCTACATTTGTACCTGTGTAAGTGAGTCTGTCATCATCCAGAAGGGATGAAATCATGTTACAAATCTTTGCAATGATTCATTTATATTAGAGAAAGTTTTTATTTGTATCACCACAGAGGGGTACTGTGGATAAAAAAATACATACATAAGTGTCACGTCCCAATATATTGAACAATTTAAAGGAAATTTGGATGATGGACTTTATAGGCACCACAATGAGAACATAATACAATTAAGTACATATTATTACAGCATATTTACAATTAAACAATACTAAAAACATTGACTATTCATTGTGCAACAATGTTGCCTTGATACACTTAACACACCACCTATTGAACTAATAACATTGGATTACTTATTGTCAAAGGAACCAAGGATCCATTTCCATTGGTATTGTTCCATCAGGTGTAGCATAGAATAGTAGGAGGTGTGCTGTAAATCAGCTCAGCTCTACATGTTGCGCGTATTGAATGCTTCTTCGGGAGATTAGGCACATTCTCTATGAATAGAGATCAAACAATGATTTTCACAAACATTAATATGTTTGTGAACAAAAACAAATATTCATATAGTTATATATGAAAAAATTAAGAAAAAACTGCACTATAAAAAGGTCAAAACAAGCGAAAATAAAACAAAAAAATAAAGCAGCGATTCTCCTGTATGACATAAACTACAGTGTAGCAATAATATAAAATAATAGAATCACGCTAATCCAAATAAAAATTGAATCAGTTCATTATATAAAAAACATAAATAGTCCATATGCAGGTCCACCAGTGATTCAAGCAGTGAGTCTTGGTTATCCCTGATGATAAATCCACCATCAATCACCTTATGTGAACAGTGCCGCCAACAATAATGAGATTAGCTGCTTACCAGCTCCAATTGATCCCCCGTTACAGCCTATGGCTTATACCCAGCTTGGGCCTTTCTCCTACTGATATCGTTCTCCTATGCCCGGGACATCACTCGCTCACATGGATAGATGGTATACCCAAAATAACAACAAAAGGCTCCACATAGCATAAAACCTTTTTAGAATTTATTTAAATATAAAGTAATGCACTTACAGAAATTAGGTTGAATAAAAGCCTGGACAACGTCATCTCTGATGGAACGCATAGGGCGGAGCGACATACTGACGTCACCTATCCCCTCAAGTCCCGGAAGGACGAGTTTGTTTTGGTTGTGCACCGGCCGGCACACCAAACTTAAGGCTTTTATTCAACTTCATTTCTGTAAGTGCATTACTTTATATTTAAATAAATTCTAGATGTCTCGGGTATAGGAGAATGATATCAGCAGGAGAAAGGCCCATGCTGGGTATAAGCCATATGAGCTGTTTGATCCCCTGTAATGGGGGATCAATTGGAGCTGGTAAGCAGCTAATCTCATTATTGGTGGCGGCACTGTTCACATAAGGTGATTGATGGTGGATTTATCATCAGGGATAACCAAGACTCACTGGTGGACCTACATATGAACTGTTTATGTTTTTTATATAGTGAGCTGATTACATTTTTCTTTAGCTCAATTCTATTATTTTATAATATAGTTACATATGATATAATAAAGTGACATATGCTTGCTGTACCCAACCCCTAATGTACCAAGCCAAAGGACGTGGATCCAAATGTAGAGAGCACACCATAGCTATGGGGACACGTATAACATTGGTGTACTAATACCAGGTTTAACAACTATGTAGGCAGACAATGTTGACCCAACAGGGAATATGAATTGTATAGGTAGGTATAAATAACCATCTATATATAAACAATATATACTCCCAATTGTCAACAAGAAAAAGGAAAGATGAAAACTTTCACCATTATAATCATAATAGCATACAAAGAGGCAGGTATCCAAGGCATAGCGGAGATTACAGGGATGTATCACCAAAAAGTTATGCTGATCTATTTGTAAGGAATATAATAAATAAACAAACACTTTGTTAGAGAAGATATATATATAGGGCAAATCGTAGGGTGAAGAGGGAACTGTCTAAAATAGTATCTTACCTATATATATAATACAGCAACCCAGCTCAATAGTGCATTGTGGCCAGTCAGAAGACCAACATATAATAAACATGGGTAATTGCAGTTTGGGTGTTGTTAGGTTGTTTAGAATTACAGAAAATTTTGTCAGAAACTTTTCATATACAGTACTTCCATATATCATGGTACTTTTCCATGCAGTCACCTGTTAGACATATACAAGAAAAGCATCGCCATAAGTCATTAGAGTGCCCTAAATAAACAATAATCCATATGGAAAGCCATCAAGGTAACACATACCAGGTAAACATCTCCTGCAGAGGGGGGCGTGGCCAAGATGGCGATCTGAGAGGACGCAGATCTCAGAGCTCTGCTGAAGATCCGTTGCTTCATCCGATCTCCTGGTGATTCTCTACACCTAAAAACAGATAAAACAGCTCCGGATGCCATACAGAACAAGATACAGAGGGAAGAAACTTCGTTTTCCACCAGAGACGGAGATATCAACTTCCAAAGTTTCTTCCCGCGTGCAAACCTCCCCTGGCTGTGCAAGAAACATGGCGTCCCAGACGGACATGGAGGAACAGTCAGAAGTGCAGCAACTCGGCTTTCAAGAGGTAATGACTGCGATAGCCTCATGCCAAACTGCCCTGACCAATAAAATTGAAGCGGTACAACTAGACGTCAGTCTTATTAGACAGGACTTTGATAAGCTCCGAGCGCGAGTGTCTGAAGCGGAGCAACGTGTGGGACTAACGGAAGATACACTCACGGACCATACTGCGTCGCTCCGTACCCTACAAACGAGAGTCAGGGCGCTGGAATACAAGGTCGACGACGCCGAGAATAGGAACAGGAGGAACAACCTCCGCCTCATAGGCATGCCGGAGGGAGCGGAGGGAAAGAACCCCACTGTCTTCATGGAAGAGGTTCTGAGGGAGCTACTGCCCGCCGCGCAGTTTTCGCCGTACTTCACAGTGGAGCGCGCCCATAGAATTCCTCCTGTTCCGGGACCTCCAGGATCTAACCCCCGCACCCTAATCTTTCGGGTACTCAACTTTCGAGATCGGGATGAAATACTCCGTGCAGCACGTAGAGCGGGTGAGTTGAAATACCAGAACACCACCCTAATGTTTTTCCCTGACTTTTCACTGGAAACGCAAAAATTGCGTAGATCATTCGATCAGATCAAAGTGGGGCTAAGAGCACGCAATATCAAATACAGTATTTTGTTCCCTGCCAAATTAAGGGTCCAGGATGGTGACACAGTTAAATTCTTTACCGCGCCTCGGGATGCTGTCGCGTGGCTGGAATCCTTGCCTCCGCACCGCTAAAGATAATATTTAAGAGCATCTACCACATACTCATATGAGTTCTGCAACACCCATGAAGAATTTTCTGTTATTATTTTCTAAGTTCTCCCTTTCTGTTTTTTTTTTGGGCAAAATTTTATGTCTATCTTACTGAGGAACTGTGCTAAGTGCATTTCAGCCCCATATCTCTAAAAGGCGCGTATCCATGTACCTGCAGGATGTTGCTTAGGGGGAGGCGCTGGGGACATTCTGCACCAGACCCATGCTAGAGGAGCTACAGATGCAGCTTAGAGATCCTGTACCTATATAGGCATGTGAACAATAGGAAATGTCTGCTGCTGATCTTTCGTTGCACTTGTGGGACTGCTGCGGGCTGGATGTCCCTGCCCCCACTCTGAAAGGCGCTTCATCAACACCACTACCCTATGCTCTCTATAGTTTGGAGACTGACACTCAGTTCAAGCTGGCCGTGCATGAATCCATGATCACGGTACTGTCAATAACTTTGTGGCTGCAACCCAGTACTTTATCCTTGAACACGAGACTGCACACATAAACCGGTCTGCTGGCAATGACATGCTCGGAGGGATTAGGGGTGGCATAATTGATATGTGTTCTCTAAAGGAGGTGTGTAGGCCACACCGGGATAGATGCTGCTATGCTGGGACGGTTCCAGAACTGTGATAACACTTTCGAGAGGGGGTACTGCCTCCTGCAACAGCCTGTAAGACATTGCTTTATTGTTGATTTGGCACTGAGGCGCATGGCCTTTTGGAGCAGAGATTTAGGTAGATGGGGAGAACTGGAACTCTGCAACAACCGACTAGAGCCTCCTGAGTTAGTTACCAAAGAATGAAAACATACCCTGAGGCTTTGAAAAAACACCTGAGATGGCTCATGGGTTGACCGGTCGGGACTGTGTGATGTGTGGGTTCTGGCTAATCCACAAAGGTGTTAACTATTAGTTCCCAATACTGTTTAAATGGCTGTTTAGTAACCAAGATAAGTGCCCCTGGTTTTCCAGGAGAAAGTATATATGACATGAACCAGCAACTCTGTCGCCTTGAGAGGAAACACTCCACGCTACAGGTGCTCTCCCTCTTTTAAGTATAACTGTTGGGGGTTCAGGGTATGAAACATCCTCGGTTTCAGAGGGGGATGTGGGGAGGGGGGAGGGGACATCTGCTGTTGCAGAAGTTTAGGGCCTTTGAGCCCTTAAGTTTCCAAAAGGAGTTGCTCATTTGTAGTTGGAGTGTTACCGACTTAAGCAAACAATACATAGATGTAAATGAACTACACCATGCTTTTCCTAGACCCAAGTGGAACAATAAGATATGTCTGGGTGGGGACTGGCTGGGGGGAGGAGGTGATGTGCGGATCCTGCATACACGATTTCATATGAGAGGGAATGACTAATCTATCCATTATTTCGTGGAATGTCCGGGGCTTAAATTCAGCCACAAAAAGGACACTTGTTTTCAAATACCTACAAAAGCACAACCCACACATCTGTATACTCCAGGAGACCCATTTGATAGGAAAACGGGTCTTGGGCCTCCGGAGGGCTTGGGTGGGAATTCACCACCACTCTACATACTCAAATTATGCGAGAGGTGTGAGCATTTTGATCCGCAGATCGCTTCCAATGCAGATATTAGATGTTAAAACTGACCCGGGGGGCAGATTTGTCATTATTAATGTTACACTTTACGACAGAGAAATGGTATTGGTGGGCCTATATCTCCCTCCTCCTGCCGAGGTACAATTGTTAAAGGATATAATGCAAATAGTTATGGGGTTCAATGTACCGGAAGTGTTTATTTTTGGTGACTTTAATCTGGTTCCATCACAGGAGCTGGATAGGTTGCATGGGACGACCCGTACCTCATCAGCATTGGGGGGATGGGCTGATGCGTGTGCTCTCACTGACGTATGGCGCCATTTCCACCCGGGTAAAAGAGAGTACACGTGTCACTCCACCTCCTACAGAGCGCTCTCACGCATAGATCTTGCATATGCATCACCTGGGGCGTTGCGGTGGGTAGGGGCTATAGAGCATTTGCCCCGTGGCATCTCGGACCATGCACCTATCTGCCTCAAAATCTCTTTAATGAGACCCCCAGGGTTGAGATTGTGGCGGCTATCCGCTTTCTGGGCCAAGGATGAGAAAGTCCAAGAATCAATGACAGAAAATATTTGTAGTTATTGGAATGAAAATGGGGAATCTGCAAATGCCAATGTGCTATGGGACGCGTTCAAATCTAAGATGAGGGGGGAATACATTGCCCGCATATCTCTCCTGCAGAAGGAGGCTTCCAAGACAAGAGAGACACTGGAAAGGGAGACTGTTAGAAGGGAAGCAGAGTATATTCAATCCCCCAGCGACACTAACTATCATAACTGGCAGACTACCTTACGTGAGCTTTCCCTACATAATGTCGAGCAGACTAAAAAATCTATGCTATTCGCGAAGCAAAAAATATTTGAGTACGGAAATAAAAATGGGCGACTCTTGGCCTGGCTGGCAAAGAACCAGACAGCTTTCACTCACATAGCAAGTATCCGTAATATTAGTGGACAGCTACTTTCCTCCCCAGAGGCAATTAATGCCGAATTCTTTAAGTTTTTCAGAGAAGTATACACCTCTAGGGCTCAATTCACGCCATTAGAACTACAGGAATACCTAGACGCAATACCATTCCCATCCCTATCGGAAGAGCATAGAAACTTGTTGGAGGGAGAGTTCTCTCTGGAGGAGGTCCAGGCTGCCATTAGCGAGTTACAAAGCGGCAAAACTCCGGGTGCAGATGGCCTTCCAACAGAGTTCTACTCACAAAATGCTGAACTGCTTGCCCCCAGACTGAGATCCCTTTTCTCTGGCCTGCTGGAGACAGGGGCTCTCCCGGAGTCTATGGAAGAGGCTATTATAGTTTTAATACCTAAACCGGGGAAGGACCCTCAGGAGTGTACATCCTTCAGACCAATATCCCTGCTTAACGTCGACGCGAAAATCCTAGCCAAAATCCTGGCCAATCGTCTATCGCTGGTAATTACCACAGTGATTCACATCGACCAAACAGGATTTATGCCGGGAAAGGGCACCGACATAAACCTTAGACGCCTTTTCGTGAATTTGTTGCTTAGTCAAGAGGTAGCGGGGTCTCGGGTGATTGCCTCCCTCGACGCCGAAAAGGCGTTCGACTCTGTAGAGTGGTCCTATCTCTGGGGGGTGCTACAACACTTTGGGTTTGGCCCCAAATTTGTCCAGTGGATACAGCTACTCTACAGAGCCCCAAAGGCTAGGGTGCGTACTAACGGCCAATTGTCGGATTTGTTTTCCCTACACAGGGGCACCCGTCAGGGATGCCCCCTGTCCCCTGGCTTATTTGCCTTGGCCCTAGAACCTTTGGCTATAATGATTCGTGAATCTCCAGAGATAAAGGAAATATGGGTTGGCGCTTTAGAGGAGAAAATATCCTTATACGTGGACGACGCTTTACTTTACCTGAATGATTCTGGTCCATCACTACCCACCGCCCTAGTATTATTTGATCAGTTCGGCACGCTGGCGGGTATCCGTATCAATTGGAATAAATCGATCTTGTTCCCTCTGAATAGGCTGTCACAGGGCCCACACAACCATACGCCACTCCAATGGGTCGATGAATTCAAGTACCTTGGGGTTAAAATTTCTAGGGACGTCGGTCAATACTACAATCTGAATATGCTCCCCCTGCTTCGACTCCTGCAGGAGAAATGTCAGTCTTGGTCCGGACTTCCATTGAATCTAATAGGCCGCATAAATATTCTTAAAATGATCATTTTACCTAAATTTAATTACTTTTTCCGCAACAGCCCAATCTGGATACCGCAGATCTTTTTTCAAGAAATTGATAAATGTATCACCTCCTTTATATGGAGCGGATCCGTGCCAAGACTGGCAAAGACCACACTGCGTGCACCTACAAGTCTGGGGGGGCTAGCCCTCCCGGATTTCAGGGTTTACTATTGGGCGGCCATGCTGGTTACTGTACATTGGTGGTTTAAGGCGAGCAGATCAAATGCTGCGGTTTGTGTGGAGGCGGCCTGGCTGGGCTCACTACAGGACCTACAAAACTTAGCATATAGAGGTGTGAGAGCCTATGAGGATCTCCCTTTACCGACTAAGGCGACGATAATGCCGCGTACACACGGTCGGACTTTTCAGCTACAAAAGTCCGACAGCCTGTCCGACAGACTTTCGACGGACTTTTGGCGGACTTTCGACGGACTTGCGGCGGACTTTCTAACGAACAGACTTACCTACACACGATCACACAAAAGTCAGTCGAATTCTTACGTGATGACGTACACCGGACTAAAATAAGGAAGTTCATAGCCAGTAGCCAATAGCAGCCCTAGCGTGGGTTTTTGTCCGTCGGACTAGCATACAGACGAGCGGATTTTTCGACCGGACTCGAGTCCGTCGGAAAGATTTGAAGCATGTTTCAAATCTAAAGTACGTCGGATTTGAGGCTAAAAAAGTCAGTTGAAAGTCCGGAGAAGCCCACACATGATCGGATTACCAGCCAGCTTTAGTCCGTCAGCGTCCGTTGGACTTTTGTAGACGAAAAGTCCGACCGTGTGTACGCGGCATAAGGATTTGGATTGCGGCTAGACGTAGGTTCTCCCAGGTGGATCGATGGGCACCGGTTCAACCTCTCTGGGGAAACCCCAATCTGCCACACTTTAGGACAATACCGGATCCCCAGGCATGGGCAAGGTTCGGCATCAAGACACTAAGGGATATCATGCCCTCGGGCGCACTAATGTCATTCTCACAATTAGCTAGGAAATATGAGTTGCCTGGATGGATGTTTTTCCACTATATCCAACTAAGACACGCAGTTAGAGCTCAGTTTCCTACTCAACCTGTTCTACAACTGGACCCAGTAGAGAATCTAATGTCACATGAAGACCTTACAAAGCCACTTTTGGCTCTGTATGGTGTCCTACTCCCAATAGACAATGCTAAAATGGATAGACTCTGGGAACAATGGAAGGCTGATATTCCATCTTTAGAGAGGGAAGATTGGGAGGACAGTCTTGAGGGGGGCCCCAAACTAGCAATAGCGGCAGGCGATAAACTTATACAGACCAAATTCCTTCACAGGGCTTACTTTACCCCGGTACGTATGTCTAGAATATATCCTGGTAGGGACCCACAATGTCCCAGGTGCTTGAAACATCCAGGCACCTACCTGCACATGTTCTGGGGGTGCCCTATGCTGTCGACCTTCTGGACACAAATATTTGACCAATTAAATGTCCGACTTGAGTTGAATGTTCCTATGACACCAGAACTAGCCCTACTGGGTATACATGACGATGATCAGCGATCACATCATAGCAAACTACTAATCTCGTATTTGCTCTTCTATGCTAAGAAGGAAATATTGTGTAAATGGTCCTCTTCTGTCCCCCCAGACATAGCTACATGGGAAAACAAAGTGAATGCTGCCCTTCCTTTATATAAATTAACATATATTAATCGTGGTTGCCCATGGAAGTTTGACAAGGTGTGGTCCTCTTGGGCGTCAATCTAGTGGTGAAAAAATGCTAGGCCCCCCCTATTTTTCCTTCCTTCTCCCCCCTCCCCCCCCCTTTTCCACCAGGGTGATGCTCCGTGTGTCTTTTTCCCCTTCTATGCTCTCACTCTGGTGTCCCCCCCCCCGTCACTCAGGAAATATACCCCTGAACAGGAAACTTCAGAAGTTTGTGCCATTAAGAATGTATTATGCTGCATATTTCATGGTGTATGTCTTATGTGAACTGCTGATAAGTACGTGACAAGTGACTCTGTAACAACTGACTGTGTAATTGAATTATTGTACATGTTATCTCTACAATAAAGCACTCCTGGTTTAAAAAAAAAAACATCTCCTGCAGAGCTCCGCTGTGTCTGAACCACCCAGCGTGGTAAATGGTGGCTGTATGAGTCGCTATTGCAGCGTCCCCGGTTGTGACTTTAGATCGGTGCTGCTGGAAGTGACGCCAAACAACCCGGCCGCTAGCCATTGCACATGCGCCCGGCATCCACACATGCGCCGTGATGGCGAGATGACACTGAGCAGTGGGAGGCCCCTGATGGACGACGCAGCAGCAGGGAGGATTCATTGATATTGCTCTGCGAGCTGGATACATGATTGATACCCCAATCTGTATTGTGAACAGTCATCTCTCACTCTACAATAGAGGAGTTCATGGGCCCAGTTTGTGCTTCTTTCTTTTAGTTAATAACAACATTGTTATTTGGGGACCAGTGAAGGGTTAATACATTTTATGATGTTTTCCTAACCCTTTTGCAATCACAAGATGATCCCACTAGTGCTGCTGACACATGCGTGTGAGGTGCACCGGCGTTATAATGTAAGTACAGAGACTTCAAATGTCAGACTAGCCTGCATTCTTTTTTTGCTACTATATGGCTAGATAATCTATACAATCAATATAGAATATTGAACCATGATAGCATTATATATGACTTGTGGCTTGATTTTCTATCTAATACAAACATGGTCTCAATCAATACGTCTTGAACACCATTACCTATGTTTTTTCTGCAGCGTTGTGCAATCACATATTAAACTGTTGGTCACATATAGTCACTTCACCTGACAAGGTAACTGTATTTATTGTGAGCAGTTTTAAATGACTTTTTTTCCTTTAGAAATGTCATTTTGCTGTGATATTGTTCTAAACATGGGAAAAATGCGCTACTTTACAGGCATACTAAGGACACCCCCCCAGGCATGATATTTAAAGGAATATTTCATTTTTATTGTTTCACTTTAAGCATTATTAAAATCACTGCTCCTAAAAAAAAATGTCTGTTTTTAAAACTTTTTTTGCATTGATACATGTCCACTGGGGCAGGACCCAGGTCCCCATGCCGTTTTTTTTTTTTCAATTATTTTTATCTATGTTGCGAGCAGTTTTGAATGAGATTTTTTCCTTTAGAAACGTCATTTTGCTGTGGTATTGTTCTAAACATGGGAAAGATTCGCTACTTTACAGGCATACTAAGGACACCCCCAGGCACGATAGTTAAAGAATAGGGATGAGCTTCGTGTTCGAGTCGAACCCATGTTCGACTCGAACATCGGCTGTTCGACCGTCCGTCGAATTGCGAACGATATGGGCCGTTCGCGCCAAATTCGTGTGGCGCGTCACGGCCCATAATTCACTGCGGCATCGCAGTGCATTGCTGGCTGATGATTGGCCAAGCATG
The DNA here is from genome assembly GCA_037952835.1 of Lithobates septentrionalis. Lineage (NCBI taxonomy): Eukaryota > Metazoa > Chordata > Amphibia > Anura > Ranidae > Lithobates > Lithobates septentrionalis. The sequence goes on along the minus strand of JBBDGP010002865.1, from coordinate 327,324 downwards.
CACTATGACCCGCATGCTTGGCCAATCACAGCGCCGTCAGTAGAGAGAGCTGTAATTGGCCAAAGCCAGGGTGGCTTTGGCCAATTATGGCTCAGGGGATTTAGTACACACCCCACACTATATAAGGCCGCCTGCACGGCGGCCCTGTGTAGTGTGTGTTCCGGTGTGCTGAGAGATAGAGAGAGAGAGAGACAGTGTCATTTGATTTGAGTTAGATAGATTAGGCAGAACAGTCAGTCAGTTAGCTGCACTTACAGTGTATTGTGTATATATATGCATCCCAGGTGTTGCATATATATATATACACTGTATTCAGTTTAGCTAGATCCGTTCCTGTTATCTTCTATCTAGACTATTTAGTGCAGTGTGTCCTGCTCACAGTGTTCAGCTAGATCCGTTCCTGCTATTTACATTCAGTGCAGTGCGTCCTGCTCACAGTGTTCAGCTAGATCCGTTCCTGCTATTTACATTCAGTGCAGTGCGTCCTGCTCACAGTGTTCAGCTAGATCCGTTCCTGCTATTTACATTCAGTGCAGTGCGTCCTGCTCACAGTGTTCAGCTAGATCCGTTCCTGCTATTTACATTCAGTGCAGTGCGTCCTGCTCACAGTGTTCAGCTAGATCCGTTCCTGCTATTTACATTCAGTGCAGTGCGTCCTGCTCACAGTGTTCAGCTAGATCCGTTCCTGCTATTTACATTCAGTGCAGTGCGTCCTGCTCACAGTGTTCAGCTAGATCCGTTCCTGCTATTTACATTCAGTGCAGTGCGTCCTGCTCACAGTGTTCAGCTAGATCCGTTCCTGCTATTTACATTCAGTGCAGTGCGTCCTGCTCACAGTGTTCAGCTAGATCCGTTCCTGCTATTTACATTCAGTGCAGTGCGTCCTGCTCACAGTGTTCAGCTAGATCCGTTCCTGCTATTTACATTCAGTGCAGTGCGTCCTGCTCACAGTGTTCAGCTAGATCCGTTCCTGCTATTTACATTCAGTGCAGTGCGTCCTGCTCACAGTGTTCAGCTAGATCCGTTCCTGCTATTTACATTCAGTGCAGTGCGTCCTGCTCACAGTGTTCAGCTAGATCCGTTCCTGCTATTTACATTCAGTGCAGTGCGTCCTGCTCACAGTGTTCAGCTAGATCCGTTCCTGCTATTTACATTCAGTGCAGTGCGTCCTGCTCACAGTGTTCAGCTAGATCCGTTCCTGCTATTTACATTCAGTGCAGTGCGTCCTGCTCACAGTGTTCAGCTAGATCCGTTCCTGCTATTTACATTCAGTGCAGTGCGTCCTGCTCACAGTGTTCAGCTAGATCCGTTCCTGCTATTTACATTCAGTGCAGTGCGTCCTGCTCACAGTGTTCAGCTAGATCCGTTCCTGCTATTTACATTCAGTGCAGTGCGTCCTGCTCACAGTGTTCAGCTAGATCCGTTCCTGCTATTTACATTCAGTGCAGTGCGTCCTGCTCACAGTGTTCAGCTAGATCCGTTCCTGTTATCTTCCTACTGACAGGCAGGCTTGTCTGGTTACAGTATATAAAGCTACCTGAAGAAAATTACAGGTGTTCTTTTTGATCCTATTAGTACCACGGTCAGGCAGCTAGACTATTTACATTTAGTACAGTGTGTCCTGCTCACAGTGTTCAGCTAGATCCGTTCCTGTTATCTTCCTACTGACAGGCAGGCTTGTCTGGTTACAGTATATAAAGCTACCTGAAGAAAATTACAGGTGTTCTATCCCAGCTTAGTGCAGCTACAGGCCATTAGTATGTCTGGAAGGCCAAGAAGGAGAGGCAGACAGTCACAAGCCAATAAGAGAGGGCAAGCAGGCTCTGTGTCTAGTGCTGGTCGTGGAGACGGTGCATCCTCATCAGCACGTGGCCATGGGACACGCTTGGCCTTTTTTTCGGCAGCTGGCCGTGTTGAGCCGCAACATGCGGAAGACTTGGTCGAGTGGATGACCAAGCCGTCCTCATCCTCCTCATCCTCTCTCACCCATGCCCAGGGTGCTTTGTCTGGCAAAGCAGCGGCCTCTTCCCTCAGCTCAATGTCATCAGTGACTCCTTCCCTAGCTCCACCATGTCCTCATGAGGATTCCCTCGAACTGTTTGACCACAGTGTTGGGTACATGCTCCAGGAGGATGCCCAGCGTTTGGAAGGCTCTGATGATGATACTGAGCTCGATGAAGGCAGTAACATGAGCACGGACAGAGGGGGTGCCCAAGAAGGACAGCAATCTGGCAGTCATGCTCCCCCTGCTGCAGCATACTGCCAGGTTTGCTCCAGTGATGAGGAGGGAGGGGATGATGAGGTCACTGACTCAACGTGGGTGCCTGATAGGAGAGAGGAGGAGGAGGAGGAGGAGGAGGCGGCACATCACCAACGAGGCAGGATGCCCTCCAGGGGCCAGCCTAAGGGCAGCACATTGACTGCATCACACCCCAAAGCTCCACATGTGCAGGGCGCTGCAGTCTCTGCGCGTTATTCAAAAAGTTCTTTGGTGTGGGCCTTTTTTGAGACGAGTGCATCAGATCGCACCGCTGCTATTTGCAACATATGTCTCAAGCGTATCTCGCGTGGCCAAAACATCTCCCGCTTGGGTACCACATGCTTGACCAGACATATGTTGACCTGCCATGCAGTTCGTTGGCAAGCGTATCTGAAAGACCCACACCAAAGAACAAAGAGGATCTCTCCTTGCTCCTCATCAGCTGAGATTTCCAACCCCACTAGACCTTCAGTCCTCTCTGAGACCTGCAGTGAGAGGAATGAAGGTGTAGAATTAGGTGTGTCACAGCCAAGTACTTGTGGGCAATCTGCTTTTGGTACACCGACGTCAGATTGTACCAGGCAAATTTCCCTGCCCCAGCTGCTGCACCGCCGAAAGAAGTTTGCTCCCAGCCATCCACATGCCCAGCGGTTGAATGCTAGCTTGGCAAAATTGCTAGCACTTCAACTGCTGCCTTTTCAGTTGGTAGACTCTGCCCCCTTCCGTGAGTTTGTGGAATGTGCGGTTCCTCAGTGGCAGGTACCCAAACGCCACTTTTTCTCACGGAAGGCGATTCCGGCTCTCTACCGGCATGTGGAAGGCAATGTCCATGCCTCGCTGGACAGGGCGGTCAGCGGTAAGGTGCATATTACCGCTGACTCATGGTCCAGCAGGCATGGACAGGGACGTTACTTAAGTTTCACGGCGCATTGGGTGACTCTGCTGGCAGCTGGGAAGGATGCAGGACAAGGTGCAGTAGTGTTGGAGGTTGTTCCGCCACCACGCCTCCAAAATGCTGATTGTGACACACCTCTCTCCTCCACCCCCTCCTCTTCTTCTTCCTCCATGGCCTCTTCCTCGGAACCAGCGGTGCTCCGTAGGCGTTCAAGGGGCTACGCAAGTACGCAGGCCAAAAGATGCCATGCGGTGCTTGAGCTGGTGTGCTTGGGGGACAGGAGCCACACTGGGGCAGAGGTTCTGTCAGCTCTGCAGGGGCAGGTTCAGAGGTGGTTGACGCCACGCCAACTTAAGGCAGGAATGGTGGTTTGCGACAATGGCACCAACCTCCTCTCTGCCCTCCGACAGGGACAACTGACCCATGTGCCCTGTTTGGCTCACGTCCTTAACTTGGTGGTGCAGCGGTTCTTGGGCAGGTACCCGGGCTTACAGGATGTCCTGAGGCAGGCCAGGAAAGTCTGTGTGCATTTCCGCCGGTCATATAATGCCAGTGCTCGGCTGACGGACCTCCAAAAGGAGTTTAACCTGCCCAAGAACCGCCTAATCTGTGACATGCCCACCAGGTGGAACTCGACGTTGGCCATGCTGCAGCGGCTGCACACGCAGCAGAGGGCCATCAATGAGTACCTGTGCGACTATGGCACCAGGACAGGGTCAGGGGACCTTGGTTTTTTTTCCCCACGCCAGTGGGCCATGATCAGGGATGCATGCACTGTCCTGTCACCATTCGAGGAGGCCACGAGGATGGTGAGCACTGACAGTGCATGCATCAGTGACACTGTCCCCCTTGTCCACCTGTTGGAGCACACGCTGCGTGGAATAATGGACAGGGCACTTGAGGCAGAACAGAGGCAGGAAGAGGAGGACTTCCTTAGCTCTCAAGGCCCCCTTTATCCAGACAGTGTTCCTGCGTGCCCGCCGATCACACAGGAAGAGGACGAGGAGGAGGAGGAGGAGGAGGAGGAAGATTGTGTCAGTATGGAGGTGGAGCCTGGCACTCAGCATCAGCAGTCTTTAAGGGATCAGTCCCAAGGAACACATGGACTTGTACGTGGCTGGGAGGAGGTGGCTGCGGACGTTGTTGTCCTTAGTGACCCAGAGGACTCCGGACCGAATGCCTCAGCAAACCTACGCTGCATGGCCTCCCTGATCCTGCAAAGCCTGCGTAAGGATCCTCGTATTCGTGGTATCAAGGAGAAGGACCAATACTGGCTGGCAACCCTCCTTGATCCACGTTACAAGGGTAAGGTTGCGGACCTTATCTTGCCATCGCAGAGGGAGCAGAGGATGAAACATCTTCGGGAGGCCTTGCAGAAAGGTCTGTGCAACGCGTTCCCAGAGACTGGGAGGTTACAAACTCCTGTTTCTGGACAACGTGTTGCTGAGGCTTCGGTCAGTCAAAGAAGGAGCGGTGGAGAAGGTGGCCGTCTGACCGATGCGTTCAGACAATTTTTTGGTCCGCAGCCCCAAGGTATGATCGGTTCCAGCAACCATCGCCAGCGTCTGTTTTACATGGTGCAGGAATACCTAGGGGCAAGATCAGACTTGGACACCTTTCCCACCGAAAATCCTCTGGGTTACTGGGTCTTGAGGATGGATCACTGGCCAGAGCTTGCACAGTATGCAATTGAGCTACTGGCCTGTCCTGCATCCAGCGTTCTTTCGGAACGTACATTCAGTGCTGCTGGAGGCGTGGTAACCGATCACAGGGTGCGTCTGTCCACTGACTCGGTCGATCGGCTGACCTTCATAAAAATGAATCAGTCTTGGATCACCACCAGCTACCAAGCACCTGATGCTGATGTAACTGAATAATTTTTTTCAGATCCCTTCAAAGACTGCCTATGTTGATGCTGAGTGATTATCCCTGAGTAATTATCCTCTTCCTCCTCAATCATCACGCTGATAGCTTGTAAGAACATTTTTGGTTCTGGGCGCCACCACCAGTGCCTAAGGCACAATTTTTCAGCCCCTGTATAACAGGGGCGTGTAATTACAATTTTTGATGTAATACTTTGCAGCACGGCTCGTTCCTGCATTCCAACTAGAGTGTCTGTGAGGGGTTGCAGTGTTGTGGCACCAGCACCAGTGCCTAAGGCCCAATTTTTCTGCCCCTGTCTAACAGGGGCGTGTAATTACAATTTTTGATGCAATACTTTGCAGCAGTGCTCGTTCCTGCGTTCCAACTAGAGTGTCTGTGAGGGGTTGCAGTGTTGTGGCACCAGCACCAGTGCCTAAGGCCCAATTTTTCTGCCCCTGTCTAACAGGGGCGTGTAATTACAATTTTTGATGCAATACTTTGCAGCAGTGCTCGTTCCTGCGTTCCAACTAGAGTGTCTGTGAGGGGTTGCAGTGTTGTGGCACCAGCACCAGTGCCTAAGGCCTAATTTTTCAGCTCCTGTTCAACAGGGGCATGTAATTACAATTCTTGATCTAATATTTCACAGCAGGGCCCTGTGAGGGCTTACAGTGTTTTGGCCACAGCAACACCTAAGGCCCAAATTTCTGCTGAGTATATAGGGCAGGACCCTACTTTCAAACATCTAACTTACAAACGACTCCTACTTGCAAACGGAAGGAGACAACAGGAAGTGAGATGAAATCTACCCATAGGAAGGGAAATTCTCTCATGTAAGAGTTAATATGGGAAAACAATTTCTCCTTTCCACTGATGCTTTCCAATCCTTGTTCCACAAAAAAACCCAAATTTTCAAAAAACATTTTTCATTGGGACAAAAAAGTGAGGTGAAATCTTCTGAAGAGGAGGAAAGACGCAAAACAAATGTCACAGGGGTGATAACCCTTCCCTATGTTTTCCAAAAAGCTTAGAAAAGATTTTTTGGCTGGAGCTAAACACATTAAAAATGTTCAAAATTACAAAGAGATTCTACTTAACAACAAACCTACAGTCCCTGTCTTGTTTGCACCGCCTGTATACTGCTGTTCAGAGTATATAGGGACCTTTCCTTATTTTAATTTGGGTGCGGGGTTCCCCTTAATATCCATACAAGACCCAAAGGGCCTGGTAATGGACTGGGGGGTACCCATGCCGTTTGTCTCACTGATTTTCATCCATATTGCCAGGACCCGACATGACATTAAACCCGCAAGCAGTTTTAAATGAGATTTTTTCCTTTAAAAATGACATTTGGTGCAGGGACTGTTCTAAACATGGGAAACACGCGTCACTTTACAGGCATACTATAGACACCCCCCAGGTACGATATTTAAAGGAATATTTCACTTTTTTTTTTTTACTTTAAGCATCATTAAAATCACTGCTCCCGAAAAAACGGCCGTTTTTAAAAGTTTTTTTTGCATTGATACATGTCCCCTGGGGTAGGACCCGGGTCCCCAAACCCTTTTTAGGACAATACCATGCAAATTAGCCTTTAAAATGAGCACTTTTGATTTCGAACGTTCGAGTCCCATAGACGTCAATGGGGTTCTAACGTTCGTGCGAACTTGCGGTCCGTTCGCGGGTTCTGGTGCGAACCGAACCGGGGGGTGTTCGGCTCATCCCTATTAAAGAAACATTTATTTTTAACGTTTCACTTTAAGCATTATTAAAATCACTGCTCCTGAAAAAAAACGTACGTTTTAGAAACTTTTTTTTGCATTGATACATGTCCCATGGGGCAGGACCCGGTCCCCATACACTTTTTATGGCAATAACTATAAGCCTTTAAAATGAGCACTTTTGGTTTTTCATGGTAGTGTCCCATAGACTTAAACGGTGTTCCGCGGCTTTCGATTTTGCCGCGAACACTGCATAATGTTCGCTGTTCGGCGAAAAGGCAAACACCAGATGTTCACGTCAAACGTAAGTTCAACTCGAATATTGGGTGTTCGCCTGTTTGCCGAGGGCTCATCCCTAGTCTCTACATGGCTCCGGTACATCACCGACATCTTCGTAATATGGGAGAGGTGAAGATACTCTTTGGGAGTTCTTTCAATGGATCAATATCAATGATTACAACTTTAAATTCACAATGTCTCACCATAAAAAACTATCACATTTCTTGATGTTCAGGTGAATCGCAGCTTGAAGGGAAAATGTTTCAAAAGAGCACTGCTGGTAACACAGTGCTGCATACCGAGTGTTTTCATCCAACCCCCCTAAAAAATTCCATTCCATAGGGTCAATACCTCAGCTTACGTAGGAACTGCTCAAATGATGCTCTCTTAAAGGAAGAGGCTGGCAAACTTCAAAACAGACTATTAGAGAGAGTGTACAGCCGCTCTAGTTTACGTAGAGCCTATAATAAAACAATCCATCAATCTGGTCATGAACTTTTGTTCAAGCAAAACTCAAAAATTAAATCTGATCTCGATCTAACCAGAATAATTATGCGTTTTTCTAAACAGCATACACAAATTAAGGAAATCAACCAAAGACATTGGTCCATACTTGCCGATGATCCTAAAGTCCAACAGTTTGTGTCCACAACTCAATCAATCACTTATAAATGAGCTACCTCTATAAAAGATAGGTAAGTTCAGAGTAAGTACAAAAGGGAGTCCAGCAAACAACATTGCCTGCTCTTTGGTTCTTGGTTCTTTTCCGTGTGGACATTGCACTTATTGTTCCCTTATTAGAAAGTAGAAAGTCTTTTCTCTTCCCAATGGTGAGAATTTTAGGCCAACACATTTAGCCAATTGTCAATCATGATGTATAGTCTACCTAATGGCATGCAAGTGCCTTCTACATAGGTAAAACTAAACAAGAAATGTGGCGCCACTTTTACTAAACACATGTGTAGCATGCAAATTGGGAATCTCTATCTCCCAATAGGCAGACATGTGGTGCTTAAACACGACTACAGAGTGCCCAAAGTCACTTTCACCATTCTCGATCGGATACATATTCCAGATCGCAGCGGTGACTGGAATAAAACCCTGCTTCAACATGAGCAGAGATGGATCTTTAGACTACATGCCACCACCTTTCCAGGCCTAAATTAGTTTGTATCATATGCTCCCTTTTAAAAAGGATTTACGTCAGGAAAGCCCCACTAGCCCAATACTGTATCTATCATTACATCTGGGGGGGACAGATGGCACCTGTAGGCAATTAACTAGTTCCCAGTTCTCCTAGAGTATAGGAGGCACTATCTAAGCTGCTAACCCTTTTGCAATCACAAGATGATCCCACTAGTGCTGCTGACACATGCGTGTGAGGTGCACCATAATGTAAGTACAGAGCCTTCAAATGCCAGCCTAGCCTGCATTCTTTTTTGCTACTATATGGCTAGATAATCTTTACAATCATTATATAATATTGAACAATCATAGCATTATATATGACTCGTGCCTTGATTTTCTTTTTATATCTAATACAGACATGGTCTCACTCAATACTTTGTGAGCACCACCACCTAGGTTTTTTTCTGCAGCTTCATGCCATCACATATTTAACTGTTGGTCACATATAGTCACTTCACTTGACAAGGTAACTGTGGGGCTTATTTATGAAAGGCAAATCCACTTTGCGCTGCAAGTGCACTTGAAAGTGCACTGAAAGTGCACTTAGAAGTGCAGTCGCTCTAAATCTAAGGGGTAGATCTGAAATGAGTGGAAGTTCTGCTGATTTTATCATCAAATCATGTGAAAGCTAAAATTCAGTTTTTTTTATTTTCCTTGCATGCCCCCCTCAGATCTACAGCGAATTTACTTCCAAGTGCACTTTCAGTGCACTTTCAAGTGCACTTGAAGTGCAAAGTGGAGTTTCTTTTAGTAAATAACCCCCTGTATTTATTGTTGTCTGCACATCATAGTACACATATACTTTCCCCTTTTTTTCACTAATCTTGGTTTCATGATTTTTGTTTTTTTATTTAGTCTGTTACACTGTTCACACCCATGGTAACATCACATGTATTCACACACACATGCTATACAATTAATAGTTACATAGTTACATAGTAGGTGAGGTTGAAAAAAGACACAAGTCCATCAAGTCCAACCTATGTGTGTGATTATGTGTCAGTATTACATTATATATCCCTGTATGTTGCGGTCATTCAGGTGCTTATCTAATAGTTTCTTGAAGCTATCAATGCTCCCCGCTGAGACCACCACCTGTGGAAGGGAATTCCACATCCTTGCCGCTCTTTCAGTAAAGAACCCTCTACGTAGTTTAAGGTTAAACCTTTTTTCTTCTAATTTTAATGAGTGGCCGCAAGTCTTGTTAAACTCTCTTCTGCGAAAAAGTTTTATCCCTATTGTGGGGTCACCAGTACGGTATTTGTATATTGAAATCATATCCCCTCTCAAGTGTCTCTTCTCCAGAGAGAATAAGTTCAGTGCTCGCAACCTTTCCTCATAACTAAGATCCTCCAGACCCTTTATTAGCTTTGTTGCCCTTCTTTGTACTCGCTCCATTTCCAGTACATCCTTCCTGAGGACTGGTGCCCAGAACTGGACAGCATACTCCAGGTGCGGCCAGACCAGAGTCTTGTAGAGTGGGAGAATTATCGTTTTATCTCTGGAGTTGATCCCCTTTTTAATGCATGCCAATATTCTGTTTGCTTTGTTAGCAGCAGCTTGGCATTGCATGCCATTGCTGAGCCTATCATCTACTAAGACCCCCAGGTCCTTTTCCATCCTAGATTAATGATATACTCATTATTAATATAAGGATAATGCACATATATTTATCTTCACTTTACTTTCATCCATGTTTGGCTTTATCTTTGTATTGAAATAATACACACATAGGAATTATTCTCAAATCAATAGTTTATTAAATAAGGTTGGGATATTAAATACTATATACAGTGGCTTGCGAAAGTATTCGGCCCCCTTGAACTTTTCAACCTTTTGCCACATTTCAGGCTTCAAACATAAAGATATAACATTTTTATTTTTTGTGAAGAATCACCAACAAGTGGGACACAATTGTGAAGTGGAACGAAATCTTTTGGATTTTTGAAACTTTTTTAACTAATAAAAAAATGAAAAGTGGGGCGTGCAAAATTATTCGGCCCCCTTGCGTTAATACTTTGTAGAGCCACCTTTTGCTGCGATTACAGCTGCAAGTCGCTTGGGGTATGTCTCTATCAGTTTTGCACATCGAGAGACTGAAATTCTTGCCCATTCTTCCTTGCAAAACAGCTCGAGCTCAGTGAGGTTGGATGGAGAGCATTTGTGAACAGCAGTTTTCAGCTCTTTCCACAGATTCTCGATTGGATTCAGGTCTGGACTTTGACTTGGCCATTCTAACACCTAGATACCTTTATTTGTGAACCATTCCTTTGTAGATTTTGCTGTGTGTTTGGGATTATTGTCTTGTTGGAAGATAAATCTCCGTCCCAGTTTCAGGTCTTTTGCAGACTCCAACAGGTTTTCATCCAGAATGGTCCTGTATTTGGCTGCATCCATCTTCCCCTCAATTTTAACCATCTTCCCTGTCCCTGCTGAAGAAAAGCAGGCCCAAACCATGATGCTGCCACCACCATGTTTCACGGTGGGGATGGTGTGTTGAGTGTTATGAGCTGTGTTGCTTTTACGCCAAACATATCGTTTTGCGTTGTGGCCAAAAAGTTGGATTTTGGTTTCATCGGACCAAAGCACCTTCTTCCACATGTTTGGTGTGTCTCCCAGGTGGCTTGTGGCAAACTTTAGACGAGACTTTTTATGGATATCTTTGAGAAATGGCTTTCTTCTTGCCACTCTTCTATCAAGGCCAGATTTGTGCAGTGTACGACTGATTGTTGTCCTATGGACAGACTCTCCCACCTCAGCTGTAGTTCTCTGCAGTTCATCCAGAGTGATCATGGGCCTCTTGGCTGCATCTCTGATCAGTCTTCTCCTTGTCTGAGCTGAAAGTTTAGAGGGACAGCCAGGTCTTGGTAGATTTGCAGTGGTCTGATACTCCTTCCATTTCAAAATGATCGCTTGCACAGTGCTCCTTGGGATGTTTAAAGCTTGGAAAATCTTTTTGTATCCAAATCCAGCTTTAAACTTCTCCACAACAGTATTACGGACCTGCCTGGTGTGTCCCTTGGTCTTCATGATGCTCTCTGCGCTTTCAACAGAACCCTGAGACTATCACAGAGCAGGTGCAATTATACAGAGACTTGATTACACACAGGTGGATTCTGTTTATCACCATCAGTCATTTAGGACAACATTGGATCATTCAGAGATCCTCGCTGAACTTCTGGAGTGAGTTTGCTGCACTGAAAGTAAAGGGGCCGAATAATTTTGCACGCACCACTTTTCAGTTTTTTAATTGCTAAAAAAGTTTAAAATATCCAATAGATTTCGTTGCACTTCACAATTGTGTCCCACTTGTTGGTGATTCTTCACAAAAAATAAAAATTTTATATCTTTATGTTTGAAGCCTGAAATGTGGCAAAAGGTTGAAAAGTTCAAGGGGGCCGAATACTTTCGCAAGCCACTGTATGTAAAAGACTATATAGCACACAGATATGTACTATATAAATAAACCTTATATCTAAAAATCTAAAATTCTTCTTCTTCAGCATTTTTTAAGTTACTCTGTCATAATTCATCAGGCAAAAGACCTAGTGCTAAAGTACCTCAAAAACCAGGGTCACTCTGTAGGTACTCAATAGCGATTTGTGCCAGCGTCCCCAACATTATAATTGTAAACGCATAAAATCTAGGAGTGGGACTTTGGAGGCACAACAGTATTAAACTACGGAAAAGTAGATTTGTTTGGGGTTTTTTATTAATAAAGTATAAAAAGACAATGAACAAACATGGACATTTAAAAACAAATCAGGCTAGACATAGAACCTGGTATTGGTACACCATAAGGATCCTATCCTGCAAGCTTGTGTAAAGTTTAAAGAAACTGTAAGTATATAATCAGAGCACTTATTCCAAATGAAGGAGAAATACTTCCCCAAACATTGAGCAGTGAACAATCATAGAGCTATAATGAACAAGGTGCTGCAGGTGTGGTGATCCGAGGTGAGATGCTCTCTGGTTGCTCTACATGTTTCACGTTGCACAGAACGCTTCCTCAGGAGCTAGAGATTCTAATCAAAATACATAAAAGAAACAACAAAACTATCACAATGACAGAATATCAAAAAATGGATTTACTACAAGTAAAGGGTATACATAGAGATTTCAATATTGAAGATATAGCCACCCCCAAGTATAATGACTTATGGGACAGGCCCTATAAAAGATTATGGTCTCCAAGTGAAGCATAGCACAGCCCGGTGGTCAGAGTCAACCAATTCAGGGGACGCAGAAGGCACTGATCATGTAAAATAAAAAGGAATAGATGGAAAAAGGGGCAAATTAAAGTAATAAAAAAAAAATATATATATATATATATATGTGTGTATGAAGTTGTATAATGAATTTAAATGATTGGACCAAAAACAGAGAAAGAAAGGGGAAGGCAGCGGAAAAGGGGGGGAGGGGGGGAAAGGGGGGGTTGGGAAAGGGGGGAGAAAGAAAAAAGGGGAGGAAAAAGTAAGGGGGAAAAGGGGAGAAGAAAAAAGAAAAAAGGGACAGAGCAAAGGGAGAGGAAAAAAAAAAAAGGGGGAGAAGAGGAAAAAGTGGAAAGGGAGAGAGGGAAGAGAGAAGCGGCAAGATAGGGAAGAGGAAAAAGGAAAGAAGGAGGGATCTGAATCAAAAGAGGATTCAAACACCCACGTACATAAGATATGTGCGAAAGAATAATTCACTTACCAATTAGGTATGGTGAAGTAAATACTACCAATGAAAACTTATATGCAAATGATCGCGGTTCGATCAAAGGTAAAAGTGTCTGATTTGAGTTGGAGACAGCAACGGCCAAAACCAGGGACCTCTCAGGTGTATGTAACATCAGGTGTACATAGGTAGAGAAAAAGGCTTTATGGCTGTAATGCTAGTATATGAAAAAAAGATACACAGTCACAATCATATTATAAAATATTGCAATCAACATAGACTGCAAGGGTGATAATTATTTGCGAATGGATCAGGAAGTATCCTTAAACTCTATCAGATAGCTGGACTTACCCTAGAATAGTTGAGAGGGGGCTCAAGGATACACCGCTCGATATAGCGGGGGCCGGTGCCACGAACGCATAGGACAAGTGCCGCTGCGCCCTTAAATAGGGTGACCCAGGCCGGAAACAGCCGGCTCCGGAGAGCCCGGCGTGTCCCGGTCCCATTGCAGGCTACCGCGCATGCGCCGCGCTGCGTCATCCCCACGCACAGACAACGCACGGTCGGAAGGGGTTCCGCACATGCGCTGAGTGATGACGCGGAGGGACGGGGCTAGGCCAATACGCAGGCAGCAGAGGCGGAGGCTAGGGGAACAAAAACAGAAACCCCCGTGCCTCTGTCAATCGCCGCACATCCGGTCAGAGAATCGAACCGGATGTGCGGCGCTGCGCAATGGAACTCACCGAAGGCAGGGGCCAAACATATCAATGGGAGATCAACACTAAGGGAAGAGTCCCTAAATCGTCAACAAGGAGGAAGAAGAAAAGAATACATATAGTATACATACAGGTTATAAACACCATTATATATATTCATAATATCCCATCAGGGATCAAACAGTATATATAGACACAAAAAATATCATTTAGCATTTCAAAAGGAGGGAACATAGGAGTACATCGATCTGGAAAAGGGGGAGATTTTTTGAGAACCCAAACACGATATGTTATATCATTACATGGACGATTGTTATCCTTTCATAAACAATTCTTGTGGTTATGCTAACACGTGCTGGGGGGGTTTCTTTTTGACGATGATTATAGGCTAAAAGAAAAGGTCTGTATGAATGGGATTCATTCAAACCCGGTGCCCTAGTGGTGTTTAAACGCTCGATCCATAGGGTCTCTTTTTGTAATAAGAATTTGTCCCATTCACCACCTCTGGGGTTTTGGGGGACGACGGCCAGAACAGTAAAAGAAATAGAGGACGTGTTAAAGCGGTGATATAGATCCAGGTGTCTGCTCACAGGGGTGAGCATCTTCCCGTTCCCTGAGTAGTAAACATGGTCGTTGATTCTTTGCCTCAACTGTCTGGCCGTCTTCCCCACATACAAAACCCCACAGGTACACATCGTCAAGTAAACCACCCCTTGAGTACAACATGTAGCTGAAAATTCCGGGTGGTAGATTTCACCATTAGGCAGTGAAATGGGGTATTCAGAGGATATCCACGGACAGAATGAACAACTACCACAGGGTACTGTGCCCCTTGGTTGCTGTGAAGCAATAGGATTATAGGTTTTATATTGACTAGATACAAGTTTTTTCTTAAGGGAAGTTGCTCGTCTGTAAACTACTTCTGGGTATGTGTTGATATATTTCTTTAAATAGGGTCAAGGAATATATTACCAAATCAATAAGGATATTATTTTTAAAAAACAAAATAAATTCATGAAAGATAAATCGGCCTTCATGGAGGGCTATGCTTACTATTGGCAGACTCCTCATAGTCGCAGACTCAGAAAAACAAATCCCAAAAAACAACACCCTAACAATGGAATGATATTTACTGATGATGACACTGAAATTGACTCTGATTCTTCTCTATCTATTTTTTCTTCACAGGTTTCTACTGGAAGAGATCTGAATGTCACCCCTAACAACACCGGTGCACGTAAGCGACAATATGGTGGTGGGCACTATACACCCTACCCTAAAAAGAAAATAGACAAACAAGATATTAAACGCTCGGACGGTTCACTACGTTAGGGGCTCCCCTGTGCAAAAGGTGGTGGTACTAACTCACAGCCCAATTATATGGGCCCCAATGCTCACAAAGCACTGCAATTGTTAAATTCGCAAAGTCGTATCAATCCAACACTCACGACACCCCAATTTGGTCCCAGTGGGGACACCCCAAACACTTCTTCTTCTAACAGTATACTCACGAATGTAACACCACAACCCAATTTTTCCAATCCTCTAAATCCAGCCAATTCACTATCCCTCACGCAGTCACAAACATGTAGGAAACAAAGCACTCTCGATTCTCACATTATCTCAAATGCTACATCCACTCTAAATTTTCCCATATTAGGGATACCGCCACCTCACACTTAGGACTAGATGTCCTGAACCTTACTCCCTACCATTTTTCTGAACAAGATCTAAATGTGTTAAAGCTCGGTTTAAGTTTTTGCCCATCACAAAAAATCGACAAGTATGAGACGATTAAAGATGTTTATTTGTTTACTCGCAATCTTACTTACAAATTCCTATTTGACCAAGATAGAATTAGAAGTAAAGAGGAGCGGGAATTTTCAGAGAGTATAAAACATTTTAAGATGGATGAGTTCCGAGCACTTCGGGACCTATTGCTCCTTTTAGAGGAAAGCGATGACACCCATCTTAATGATACTCCCATTTCAACATCTCTGACTCCTCCCACACCTATAGTCAACAGATTTAAACCTAAATCTCGCCAATTTCCCGATCTATCTCAAAATCCTCAGATCTGGACGTTCTTACAGAATGTTGTGAGTGACATTAAACACATGAATCTACCTCATAGAAAGAACAATCTAACTTCAACACAGCGCCAAGCCATTTCCAAAATACATAACCACCCTGATGTCATCGTCAAACCCGCCGATAAAGGAGGTAACGTAGTCCTTTTGACTAGATCCCTTTATGAAAATATGTGTTTAAAAATTCTATCTAACAAAGATTGGTATCGGAAAATTCCTCCATCATACACTATATCCTTTAGGAACCAGTTTCTTGACATTATCGGAGATGCCTGCCTAAGAGGATTAATTGACAAAGATACCTATGAATACCTGAATGTTCGGTCTCCCAGGGTGGCGACGTTCTATGCACTTCCTAAAGTGCATAAGGACCCGGTGTCGCCCCCTGGGAGACCGATAATTTCGGGTATTGGTAGTTTAACGGATAACGCCAGTAAACTTGTAGATGCCACACTTATGCCCCATGTTATGGCCCTGCCGTCATACACCAAGGATACTTTGGATCTTCTGAAACAGATTGAGGGGTTACCGGTCCCTCCTGATTCCCTGCTCGTGACGCTCGATGTGGAGGCCTTATACTCCAGCATCCCTCACGAGCAGGGGATCGGGATGGTCCGCACCTTTTTATATGAGGAGGATCACCACCAATGGAATTATAATGAGTTATTTTTAAGTTACTCAATTTCATTCTGACTCATAATACCTTTGAATTTATGGGTTCCCACTACCTCCAGGTGCAGGGCATAGCCATGGGCACCTGTTGTGCCTCTGGCTATGCCAATCTCTACCTGGGGGGGTGGGAACGTCACTTGTTCTCTCGAGACCAGTACACAGAATATCTAGATCAAATTTTGATCTGGAAACGCTACATAGATGACATTTTTATCATTTGGACAGGCACCACAAAGACTCTAAAAAAATGTATACAAATGTTGAATGTCAATGATTTCAACTTAAAATTCACATATCAATGTCATGCTAATACTGTCAACTTTCTGGATCTCGAGATTTACAGGGACGCTAACAACATCTTATCTACAAACATATTTCGGAAAACCACAGCAGGAAATACACTGCTACATGCCACAAGTGCACATCCTCTTCCCCTTATCAGAAGCATACCGTATGCACAATATCTTCGCCTTCGCCGAAACTGCACACAAATTACGGATTTCCAACACCAGGCCAACTTGCTTAGGTCACGGCTTTTAGCTAGAGGCTTCAGTCGGTCCCTCCTACGCAAGGCCTTTAATAAATCCAAAGGTAAATCACGGACTGATCTTTTGTATACAACAAAAACCCGACCACAGAAACCCACCGTCAAAATGATTACCAAATTTTCCTCCCACCATCAAGATATTAACAACATTCTAAAAAAACACTGGCATTTTCTAATAGAAGATCCTATTTTAAAGAAATATATCAACACATAGCCAGAAGTAGTTTACAGACGTGCAACTTCCCTTAAGGATAAACTTGTATCTAGTCAATATAAAACCTATAATCCTATCGCTTCACAGCGACCAAGGGGCACAGTACCCTGTGGTAGTTGTTCATTCTGTCCGTAGATATCCTCTGAATACCCCATTTCACTGCCTAATGGTGAAATCTACCACCCGAAATTTTCAGCTACATGTTGTACTCAAGGGGTGGTTTACTTGATGATGTGTACCTGTGGGGTTTTTTATGTGGGGAAGACCGCCAGACAGTTGAGGCAAAGAATCAACGACCATGTTTGCTACTCAGGGAACGGGAAGATGCTCACCCCTGTGAGCAGATAATCATTGTCAAAAAGCAAAGAGGGAAGACACATTAAGGAGTCAATGCTGCTCACCCCAATATGGACAAGAAAAATGGGAAAAGGTCCCCCGAGCGGGGTTTTTAGGCAGCTAACTATAGATGTGAGCAAGGCAGTAAATAAAATATTAAAATGCTTTATTGAAGGATAATGAATGAATGTAACAACATATAAATATAAGTTAGGAGCTCCAGTGGGAAAATACCCATACCAAATACATATAATAGCAAACATAGGTTATACACAGCATATGATAAGGCTATTGCATAACAAATCCTGACGCGTTTCGACCCATGAATTTTAGGGTCTCTTCAGAGGATGAGTTTGCTACAGAAAAAAGAAAAAATTATAACAGTATATCCAGCTTATTTAAAAGAATTACAGCATAGGCAAGTTTATTTAGCAACATGTTTAGTAACACTTTGCACATAATTACCACTGAGTTTGGATGTACCCCTCGATCAGAGCCTCCCCACACAGCAGCCCAACCATCCAGTGTGCCCGCACGCAGCAGCACCCCGGAAGAAGGGGGAACAGGAATCCACTTGATATGGCTTGCAAGGAGTCACACGTATAATTGCCCCCCCACCAACACACCACTGGGGGGTGGGGCCGGAACCTACGAAAATTGTCAGAGCGTTAGCTCATAAATTTAACCACTAACCTATATGGGTATATTCAACTGTTGGGCGGTCAGAAAGTGTTGTAATAATCTATTACAGCTTGAATTGATCATATGAAGGATAATAAAATGAGTAAAGTGACTATATTAGTATAACTAATATAAAATATGTCAGGGATGACCTTGTCATTAAATGCTGACAATGACAGTGATAGGAAGAGAAGTGAGGGATGTGCACAGTGAATAATAACATGTAAAATATATGTGAAAAAAGGAATGTGCATGAAAATAATGCGAGTGAGTGTTTTAACCACTTGCTATCCGCGCTATAGCCGAATGACGGCTACAGCGCGGACCTGCATTCCCGGGAGGCCGTCATATGACGGCCTCCGCTGTGCACGTGCCCTGCGCGCGCCCCGCAGGGCGCGCGTGGAGCGCGCTGTGATCACCGAGTCACTGAGACTCGGGTGATCACCGATCCGTGTAAGGGGCCGGTCCCGGCCCCTTACCATGTGATCAGCTGTCAGCCAATGACAGCTGATCACATGATCAAAACAAAAGCTCGGTAATCGTTTTTTTTTTCTCCTCGCGCTGACAGTGCGAGGAGAAAAAAAAGCCGATCACCGGCTCAGCAGCAAGGGACATCGGTCCCGAAGAGGAGGAGGCAATAATGCCTCAATTGTGCCCACAGTACCCCCTGCCAGTGCCACCTTACATTGCCACATCACAGTGCCCACAGTGCCCACCAGTGCCACGTATCAATGCCCATAAGTGCCACCTATCAATGCCTATAGGTGCCACCTATCAATGCCCACCATTGCCACCTAACAATGCCCACCAGTGGTGCCAATCAGTGCCACCTAGCAGTGTACAAGATCAGTGCCCATTATTGGCACCAATCAGTGCCCATCACTGCCACCCATCAGTGCCCATCACTGCCACCTATCAGTGCCCATTGGTGCCGCCTCATCAGCGTACATCAATGAAGGAGAAAAATTACCCTTTTAAAAAATTTTATAACAAAATATAAAAAAAAAAAAAAAATTTTTTTAAAAATTCGGTCTTTTTAAATTTTTTTAACAAAAAATAAAAATCGCAGAGGTGATCAAATACCACCAAAAGAAAGCTCTATTTGTGGGGAAAAAATGATAAAAATTTCATTTGGGTACAGTGTTGTATGACCGCGCAATTGTCATTCAAAGTGCGTCAGCGCTGAAAGCTGAAAATTGGTCTGGATAGGAGGGGGGTTTAAGTGCCCGGTAAGCAAGTGGTTAAACAGAAAAAAAAAAAAAAAAAAAAAAACCTAAATGAGTGTATGTGTGATGTGTGAATTTGAGGAAAAAGTGCATGATATTGCCAAGTATCTAAGTCTGTGTGAAAAAAGGAATGCATGAAAATGATGCGAGTGAGTGTTTAAACAGCAGAGAAACACAAAAAGAAAAAAAAATATATATAGAAATACACTGCTACATGCCACAAGTGCACATCCTCTTCCCCTTATCAGAAGCATACCGTATGCACAATATCTTCGCCTTCGCCGAAACTGCACACAAATTACGGATTTCCAACACCAGGCCAACTTGCTTAGGTCACGGCTTTTAGCTAGAGGCTACAGTCGGTCCCTCCTACGCAAGGCCTTTAATAAATCCAAAGGTAAATCACGGACTGATCTTTTGTATACAACAAAAACCCGACCACAGAAACCCACCGTCAAAATGATTACCAAATTTTCCTCCCACCATCAAGATATTAACAACATTCTAAAAAAACACTGGCATTTTCTAATAGAAGACCCTATTTTAAAGAAATATATCAACACATAGCCAGAAGTAGTTTACAGACGTGCAACTTCCCTTAAGGATAAACTTGTATCTAGTCAATATAAAACCTATAATCCTATCGCTTCACAGCGACCAAGGGGCACAGTACCCTGTGGTAGTTGTTCATTCTGTCCGTGGATATCCTCTGAATACCCCATTTCACTGCCTAATGGTGAAATCTACCACCCGAAATTTTCAGCTACATGTTGTACTCAAGGGGTGGTTTACTTGATGATGTGTACCTGTGGGGTTTTTTATGTGGGGAAGACCGCCAGACAGTTGAGGCAAAGAATCAACGACCATGTTTGCTACTCAGGGAACGGGAAGATGCTCACCCCTGTGAGCAGATAATCATTGTCAAAAAGAACCCCCCCCAGCACGTGTTAGCATAACCACAAGAATTGTTTACGAAAGGATAACAATCGTCCATGTAATGATATAACATATCGTGTTTGGGTTCTCAAAAAATCTCCCCCTTTTCCAGATCGATGTACTCCTATGTTCCCTCCTTTTGAAACGCTAAATGATATTTTTTGTGTCTATATATACTGTTTGATCCCTGATGGGATATTATGAATATATATAATGGTGTTTATAACCTGTATGTATACTATATGTATTCTTTTCTTCTTCCTCCTTGTTGATGATTTAGGGACTCTTCCCTTAGTGTTGGTCTCCCATTGATATGTTTGGCCTCTGCCTTTGGTGAGTTCCATTGCCCAGCCCTGCACATCCGGTTCGATTCTCTGACTGGATGTGCGTCGATTGACGGAGGCACGGGGGTTTCTGTTTTTGTTCCCCTAGCCTCCGCCTCTGCTGCCTGCATATTGGCCTAGCCCCGTCCCTCCGCGTCATCACTCGGCGCATGCGCGGAACCCCTTCCGACCGTGCATCGTCTGTGCGTGGGGGTGATGCAGCGCGGCGCATGCGCGGTAGCCTGCAATGGGACCGTGACACGCCGGGCTCTCCGGAGCCGGCTGTTTCCAGCCTGGGTCACCCTATTTAAGGGCGCAGCGGCACTCATCCCATGCGTTCGTGGCACCGGCCCCCGCTATATCGAGCGGTGTATCCTTGAGCCCCCTCTCAACTATTCTAGGGTAGGTCCAGCTATCTGATGGAGTTTAAGGATACTTCCTGATCCATTCGCAAATAATTATCACCCTTGCAGTCTATGTTGATTGCAATATTTTATAATATGATTGTGACTGTGTATCTTTTTTTCATATACTAGCATTACAGCCATAAAGCCTTTTTCTCTACCTATGGACACCTGATGTTGCATACACCTGAGAGGTCCCTGGTTTTGGCCGTTGCTGTCTCCAACTCAAATCAGACATTTTTACCTTTGATCGAACTGCGATCATTTGCATATAAGTTTTCATTGGTAGTATTTATTTCACCATACCTAATTGGTAAGTGAATTATTCTTTCGCACATATCTTAAGTACGTGGGTGTTTGAATCCTCTTTTGATTCAGATCCCCCCTTCTTTCCTTTTTCCTTTTCCTCTTCCCTATCTTGCCGCTTCTCTCTTCCCTCTCTCCCTTTCCACTTTTTCCTCTTCTTCCCCCTTTTTTTTTTTCCTCTCCCTTTGCTCTGTCCCTTTTTTTCTTTTTCTTCTCCCCTTTCCCCCCCCTACTTTTTCCTCCCCTTTTTTTTTCTGCCCCCTTTCCCAACCCCCCCTTTCCCTCCCCCCTCCCCCCTTTTCCGCTGCCTTCCCCTTTCTTTCTCTGTTTTTGGTCCAATCATTTAAATTCATTATACAACTTTATACACATATATATATATATATATATATATATATATATATATATATATATATATATATATATATATATATATATATATTTATTTTTTACTTGAATTTGCCCCTTTTTCCATCTATCCCTTTTTATTTTACATGATTGGTGCCTTCTGCGTCCCCTGAATTGGTTGACTCTGACCACCGGGCTGTGCTATGCTTCACTTGGAGACCATAATCTTTTATAGGGCCTGTCCCATAAGTCATTATACTTGGGGGTGGCTATATCTTCAATATTGAAATCTCTATGTATACCCTTTACTTGTAGTAAATTTATTTTTTGATATTCTGTCATTGTGATAGTTTTGTTGTTTCTTTTATGTATTTTGATTAGAATCTCTAGCTCCTGAGGAAGCGTTCTGTGCATCATGAAACATGTAGAGCAACCAGAGAGCATCTCACCTCGGATCACCACACCTGCAGCACCTTGTTTATTATAGCTCTATGATTGTTCACTGCTTAATGTTTGGGGAAGTATTTCTCCTTCATTTGGAATAAGTGCTCTGATTATATACTTACAACTTCTTTAAACTTTACACAAGCTTGCAGGATAGGATCCTTATGGTGTACCAATACCAGGTTCTATGTCTAGCCTGATTTGTTTTTAAATGTCCATGTTTGTTCATTGTCTTTTTATACTTTATTAATAAAAAACCCCAAACAAATCTACTTTTCCGTAGTTTAATACTGTTGTGCCGCCAAAGTCCCACTCCTAGATTTTATGCGTTTACAATTTCTCTGTCATAATTGCTAAAGTATCATTCATTTATTGTCATTATTTGGGAGCTGCATCGCAGGTGTTGTCTGTCCTCGCCTCTGGAGGGCCAAGAGTGTGGCTTCTTGCACGCCTTCTGAAGCCAGATTCTGTCTTTGAGGGGATGGGGACAGCTCATGGAGGCCCCTGGATCATTAATTTTCTTCTAAAGTTCTGGTCATAGGACTGACTCCAATTTCTGGCGGTAAATATACCACATATCATTACTTTGTATACAGATTTCTGTATATCATGACATGTTACAGTTTTAAGTTTTTTGATGTATCCTTTTAGAACAAAAACCCCCTGAAGAAGACCATGATTGTAAGGGTTGAAACGCATTGGGGTATCAATGTGGTTGTAAACATTGCCATGTATGATGAAACTTGTCCTTTTACATATTTGCAACCAGAGCTCATATTTTAAAATTCATGAATTTAAAAGAATATTTTTCTATTGTATAATAAAACAACTTTTTTTGAAAATCAATATCTCTGACTAATTTAATTTGCTGCAAAAAAACCCTTGGGGGAATATCCCATTTTGCTTTCTTCTCTGGGGTGTACAGCCTTATTATCTCTCGTATGTGTCCTTCTATTCACTTTATACCTGCTTTCCTGGGAAACTTGCATACTGTACAGTCTCTTTTCTCTGGTATGTAGACCCACCCCTTTCGAGATGGAACGATGATTGCTCCAAAAGTCTCATAGTGATTCCCCTACACAAGGGTGAGTCTTTTCTTTGCTGCTCAGTATATTGTTGCAGAAAAAAATCTTTTATTTGATTTCCAGTCAGAGTGGTTATGCCCTGAGGCTTCTTCTTGCCACTTTTCCTCATCCTTGGATAAAAAGCAGGGGGGTGTGCAGCTCCAAAGCAAGATGAAATGAGGCAGGTGCGGGTGCTCTTAGGGGAAGCATCCCCACTTAGCCATTAACAAACCTTGCCTCAGATTTAATGCCTTTGGTACTAAAACTCTGTATATATTTTATAAACTTATTTTAACGCAAATATTGGAGCTCTATAGCAGGATCAATTCAGTAGCTTGGACTGTTGTATCTTAATTGTCAACTGTCCCAAATGCATGAAGATCTGCTTAAACCAAGCATCATTTAAAATGGTGGCAGGACTAAGAACTGGAATTGTTTTAAAATAGCATCTTGGACATAAGCGGTTAAATAAAAATGTTGCACAAATGCTTAAAAAGATATAAAACTGTTTAAACACCAGTAAATTTAGAAAAGTTACAAATTATAATAAAATGGACCACTACCATTATATTTTCTCTTTAGTACTTAAATCTGAAATCCAAGCAAGCAGATAAATAGGGTATATGTATGGTAACTTTTTAATGTTTGCCTGGAGTTCAGCTCTAAAGTAAGCTGTCGTGTCAAACATTTTCTTGTTTGTTTCAGACCGAATGTTGAAGGGATAGAACAGGTTTTTAGTACTACTTTCTTTCCTCCTCAAGGAGATTTGCCTTAACTTCTGGTTTTGGAAACACACCAAGAAATAAGTAGGAATCTCCCTAAAGTAAGGAGAATGCCACCTTTAACAGCTGTCATTAGAACAGGTGTTCTTAATAGAAAATATGCCCTACACTTTTGTGCTTGTGACCATAAAATATTGTATTTACCCTCACTTTTTTTGTTCAGAGAGGTATGACGAAGAGCTGGGCAGCAGAGCTCCATAAAAGAAATACAATGCATTTACCCTCACTTTCTCTGCTTCTGGCAATGGACACCTTAACTGTATTTCTTACAATTTTAAAATATATTAGAGCTTATTTAGTTTGAAATAATATAACAGCATCAGATCCTGTATAGATGACACAAATGAAAAATTATTTCAGCCAAGAATCCAAACTCCCAGCAACTTTAGTTTGGTTATTATTTTACAGGCATCAAAGTTCAAGCATTACAGTACATTAGATATCTTTCATACATCATATTACACATTTTCCTTTGCATCAAATAGTTTCATATGTGAAGGGACCCTTCTGTCCAGCTGTGTTTCACCTTCAAAGGTATCCATAAATTATTATGTTTAAAACATTTTCACACAGTAAAAACCTTAATTGAGCCAAATGTAAACCTGCCTTTAAATACAATGGTTGGTTTGCAAAAACACAAAAGGAAGAATCTGACTGGCACAAAACAAAAACACAGAAAGTTCTGTTTTAAATGCTCAGGCACACAAGCCACTAAAAACATAACAACTGTCATTTGGACTTCTACAGACCCAATTCCTAATAAAACTACAGAATATATAAAGCTGGAGCTTAAATCCCATAAATAATGTGTTTATTTATGGAAAATTAAAATTACATAACAAGGTACAATGCATAAAAACATTCTGGATGGTTGGATAACTGGTTACTGAGGCATCCTCCATATATACTCATATCAACTACAGCAACCTGACAGAAAAGCCTATATCTTCAATGTGCATAAATTATTCACCTAAACCAACATTACAAGCCATAGTGAATATGGTTTAATAAATAAGGCATTTTTTTCACTTTGTGATCACTTAGCTGCTCATAATATATATAATACAGATGTAATTCAAATATAAATGAATAACTAAAATTCTGCTGTATAGCCCTGTATTTTGCCATGACCACAGAGATAGGACACTAGTGGTGTATGCAATTCAAAAAAAGAAGCATAGATAATATGTCTGTGTTACAAGGACTTGTTATACGGCTTCTTCTAAATAAAGAATTTAAAAAAAAGCATATACAGTGTTGCAAGTATATACTTGCATGATGAAAAATATATTATACTACGCATGCTATTGGAAAAAAAAACTTTTAATAATCAGATCATACACGAACATCCAATCATTATCTATTGCATTTGTAACAAAATATCACATATAAATGTGCTGCACTAATCACAATTAATCAATATCAAGCAAACAAGAAAGAAAATGTTCAATCTACTGTAAAACACTGTGGAGTGATGAATACTGTGAATAGTGCAAAAACAGTAAAAGAAAAGGTAAATAATAAAGAATAATCATTCATACATAAACTACTTAAAGGGGTTGTAAAGGTACATGTTTTTTCACCTTAATACATCCTATGCATTAAGGTGAAAAAAAACCTGGCAGTCACCGGCCCCCTAGCCCCCCCCCCCCATTTTTGTTTATGATTGTATGCATCAACGTCATGGGATATTCATATATGCAAGGGTAGACGTATAAATGAAGTGCAAAAGCCCATTCTACCTCTATCCCGCGGAGATCTCTAAGTATTGAATTTTTGAAACATTCCATTTACCCATCAAAAAGCCTTATTCCCATATCTATTTTTTATATATTTTTTACATATTTTATATATTTTTATGTATTTTTATGTAGCAATATTTTTATATTTTTATATTAAACTTATTTTAAAATACCTTTTATTGGCAGCTTATAGCATATCCATACTTTTTAGGTTCCTTTCTGGCGAGATTAGAATTTTTTATCTCCAACATATATGCTATGCTAGGTAAAGTGGTCCCCTCCGCATAGCTAGGCTGTACCCATGTTTAATGTATCACACAAGCATGGAGATATGCAGAGAGCCTGGTCTCCACTTGTTAAGTATCGAAACCTAGTTTTCACCAACCAAAAAGATGGCCGCGTACACAGTCTACCAAATAATGGCGGACGCAGCTACAAGAAAATGGCCGCCCATTAACTACAATGATAGAGACTATTTAAGACCTAAATGAGCCTATTTCATTCATCCCCTGATGAAGTCATGTGATCGGTGACGTCACGCGTAGGGACGGAATAGGCTTTTTCATATTGTTTGAGGCATAACGAGCTCGCCGCTCGTAGGAGAGAGGATTAGTTTTAACACTTTGTAATGGGAGTACACTTCTATTTGGTTATGAATAAAGCTCCACCCTGTTGAAACCTACTTTACTATCCAGTACCTTTTGTCCTTCATTACCGGTTTTTACATACACTTGAGATGTGGAGGCAGAGATAGGACCCGCGCTGGTCCAGGACCCCAGCTAAGATCATAGCTATCTGAACTCAGCTGCCATAAGGTTTATCCAACACCGCCAAGCGTGGAGACAGAAATAGGATTTACGCTGGCTCAGGACCCTGAAGTAAAGGATCATAGCTACCTATAGCTACCTCGTTGCGGTTTACCTAGCACCGCTAGGTAAGGGGCCATTGCTTACACTAGTGTGTTTTATGCACGAAGAGGACACAGAGTGAATTGTACTTCAGACACCCCACTTCTGTTTATTTGAGCACATAGGACTTTTTTGTCATTGCACCATAGAGGGTATTAGCACATTGCACTTTAAGTTGTTGCACCTATGCACCCAGTTGCATGCTATTTGTGGTTTTTCTGCTTCTAAATAGCAGACTATTTTAGGACTACTATCGCTGGGACATTTTTTTTTTTTTGATTGATTAGAGATGTTTAGGTCACCTTAGCACTTGCACTTTATATGTTAATTTTTTTTGCACAAAAATATTTATTAAGGATGCATTTATTTATTTTTGTTTATATGAATTGAATGTTTTTGCAATACTTACTATTTATTGTTTACATGTAGCTGTTTTTGCAGATTGATATTCACCGGCACAAGATTTTAGCATTGTTTAATATTACACAAGGTTTTCAGTGTTTACATAAATGTATGCGATTTTATTCACAATGGGGTATCAGCATACAGTTTAATCTATTTTCCCCATTAGGGGCTTTTATCACATTTATAGCAGTTTACACGGAGATTATACCCAGAAGCCCACTGTTTTGGATAGCGCAGCACCTCCCCCCCTCCATTTTCTGCTTATTTTGGGATTTTTGCTTGGCCCATTTTCGATGCGTGCAGCTGTCCAGTCACATACGTTTTCCTTTTCTTTTTCTAATAGGGTAGCGCAGGAATACCTTTATTGCAATTCAGTTTACACATTCATACATTCCTGCAGCAAAGATGGAAGTGCTTTCTTTTTTGGAAAAAAGAAAAATCAACTTAGAAGAAGTTTTCAGTACCACTAATACAAGTAAAAATAAAACAGGTGACCTGGAAAGCCTAATGAGAAAATTGGGACATAACATGGAGAAAAAAGTAAGCCTATGGTGGGACATTAGCACTTTTGAGACCTACCTAAAGGAAAGTATTGTCCCAAGGAGGCTAAGATGGGATGTCCCCCCAAATGATGGCCTAGTAGACCAGGAGTCGAACGACGAATGGTTCAAATTCTTCAACGACAAGGGTCTAGAACTATTGAGGTTTTTATTAGAAAGAAAACGGAGGAAGACCAAAATAATAGACCAGAATATTGCTGAAATTAGGGAAGAAATGGAAGCCTTTAAAGAAACAACGGAGTTTAAAACACTTACCATGCAGCTGAATAAGGATCTAACCAAGAAAGATAGAGAGGTACAACAAAAGAAAAGTAAAAAATACATTAGAGATATTAATGATTTCCGGAATGATCAGGCCTTTAAATGGCAAAGCCAATTAGGAAAAACAGATGTGGGCTCAACTTATTCAACACCTGAAAAAATAGTGAGGGTTTACTCACAACAGATGAATGAACCACCTACACAGAGCCCCCAGAGGAGGGACTACCTTGATCCAAGGGATGGAAATGGAGGAACGACACCAAGACAACAATATCAAGATGGAAGATATAAGAACGAGTATCCATATACCCCCCAGCGAGTGGACAGAAGACCTCAGCAGAATGACAGGACACCGCAAAATGGAGGAAGGAGACCGTTCTATTGGAGAAATAATAGGAAGCCGCAAAATGGTAACAACTGGTATAAACCCCTGTATGACCAGAGGGATTATAGAGGATACACACAGGAATATAGGGAACACAGGAGGCCATATGAATACAGAGACAACAGAGGACCAATATATGACCACCATGGACCAAGAGGAAGAAGCCCTGGTCAAGATTATGGATATGGGGAAAGAAGAGGACCACAACAGAGAGATCACCGTTATCACGAACCAAGCCCGATACCCACCTACAACTACTATGCTCCACTGACCGATCGTGGTGAGGAGAAAAATAGCCAATATAGGCAATATCCCTCACAGCATGATAGTTCCGACTACACTAGGCCTTTTTTAGACAGAGGCCGGGAGAATCCTCCCCCGAGACATATAGACGAAAACAGAAGACTCAGAAGAAGCCAAGAAAGAAGAGAGGAAAGCGATCTGGAAAGAGAGAGCAAAAGAAAAAGAGAGTGAAAGGAGAGGGCATTTTTAATCTAAGCGGTCAAACATTGACGCATGAAGAAATAGGGGTTCCAGACAAAGGATTAAAATATGCACTCTCCAGGAATTTGGATAAATTCCAAACTTACCTGGGTATTCAGAAATTTGTGAGGAAACTCAATATTGCCAAATACATTGTGGGAAATCCATCAAGGCCTAGACACATAGAGACTTGCGATGAAGGGATTGTACATAGTACACTACGAAATAAATCTGTTTTTAATCCATCAGTGAAGAACAACAAGTGTATTGAGGTTTTTAAAAAAGTAGTTTTAGATGATATTAAAGATTTGAAAATTAAGAAAAAAAGAAGAACCGAGCGCCACATAAAGAGCGGTATTAAGAAACTTACAAGAAGGAAAGATTTGGTCATACGACCAGCAGATAAGGGAGGTGGAATTGTGATTCTATCAAAAGAACAATATCACAGTAATATGACTAAGATGCTGGGAGACGAGATGACTTACAGTAGACTACTAAGCAACCCGATGTTTAAGTGCAGGAAAGCACTAGAGAAGGTGGTATGTTTAGGAGTGAAGAAAAACATATTGATCAAAAAAGAAGCCAGATTCCTGATACCTGATTCCTGTAGGACCCCTATCATATATTCACTACCGAAAATACATAAAAACAAAACAGATCCACCACCAAGACCGATAGTGAACGGAATAGATTCACTGACATCGAGAATCGGGCAATATATAGATTTTTTTCTACAGCCAGTGGTCCAGAACACAGAAGCATACCTCAGAGACACCAAGCAAATGCTACAAATACTAGATGTCCCGAAAGAAGAAGGTCCATGGATTTTGGCTACCACGGATGTCTCATCCCTATATACAGTGATACTCCACCACCAAGCATGTGAAGCCGCAAAATGGGGCCTTAGGTTATATACCAAGTTACCCTGTGTTCAAAGGAAGTTCATAGTCAAATGCCTAGACTTCTGTCTTAAGAATAATTATTTCTGGTATGATAAGAATTACTATCACCAACAGATGGGAGTAGCGATGGGAGCTAAATTTTCCCCGAGTGTGGCAGGCCTCTTTATGGCCCAGTGGGAGGAACAAAACGTTTTCAGTAACAGACCCACTGAACTAGCCATTTACAAGAGATATATTGATGATGTCTTCATACTCTGGAAAGGCGAACTGAGCCAACTCACCAGCTTTTTAGAAAGGCTCAACATCAAGGACAGAAATATTAAATTGTCCTGGGAGACCAGTGAGAAAAAGGTGACATTTCTAGATTTAGACATTATACAGGAGGATTTAACAATATGGTCACCCACGCACTTTAAAAACGTGGATAGGAACAGTTATCTCCCTATAGAAAGCTGTCATCCCAGAAATTGGCTGTTTAATGTCCCCAAAGGTCAACTCATGAGGGTAAGATGGAATTGCACCCACCTGAATATATATCTAGAGCAGGCAGAACTGATTGCACAGAGATTTGCCACAAAAGGTTACGATCAACAATTCATAAGAGACAAGATATATGAAGTAAAAGAAATGGATCGAAAAGAATTCATTAGAGACAAAAAAAGGAAAAGAGACGACATCAGCGGTAGCACCGATAATTTTGGACTTTAATGCCCAGCATAAGAGAATTGAGAAGATCATTAAGAAACACTGGCACATACTTCTAGCAGACAAGGAACTGCAGGAAAGTTTACCCTCCATTCCCAGATTTATATATAAGAAAGCACCTACTCTTGGCTTCTTCCCTTGCAAAAGATGCTTTGCATGTTTGAGAACAAAACGTCCCAATGAGAAGAAATTCCATTTCACGTCAACTAGTACGGAAGAGACATACGAAATCAAAGAGTTCATCTGTTGTAACACGGAAGGAGCCGTGTACGCCTTAGAATGTAGTTGCGGCCTACAGTATATAGGCCGCACAAAAAGACCCCTCCGTGTAAGGATTATGGAGCATGTGAACAACATTTTAAACGGGTATGACAAACACAGTGTATCTAAACACTTTCTGTTGTGTCACAACAAAGACCCCACACAATTAAAATTTTGGGGAATTGAACCGTGTCGGGCACTGGCGAGGGGGCCACAAGATTAGGACCCTCAGCCAGCTCGAATCCAAATGGATATTCACATTAGATACTTTTGCACCAAGAGGCCTGAATATCGAATTTGATTTGAATTGTTTTCTGAGCGATTTTTAATCTAAACAGTAGTGTATATAACAATCTCTTTTTATTCCACCAATATACTTCAACCATATTCCTAGTAACATGTCTTGGCCCCCTTTTTTATTGCCCTTATCGGTTGTATTTTTATTTTATTTCTTGCAAGTACCAGTATATGCATTTTTATAACGTCACAATATACACACACCTATCCCTCCCCCTCCTCCTGTCCTCTTTTTCCCTTCCCCTTCCCCACCGCCTTCCCCCCCTCCTCCCCCCCTTATCCCTCTGTCTCTTTCCCTTTATGTTTGCATTTGTTTATGATTGTATGCATCAACGTCATGGGATATTCATATATGCAAGGGCAGACTTATAAATGAAGTGAAAAAGCCCATTCTATCTCTATACCGTGGAGATCTCTAAGTATTGAATTTTTGAAACATTCCATTTACCCATCAAAAAGCCTTATTCCCATATATATTTTTTATATATTTTTTACATATTTTATATATTTTTATGTAGTAATATTTTTATATTTTTATATTAAACTTATTTTAAAATACCTTTTATTGGCAGCTTATAGCATATCCATACTTTTTAGGTTCCTTTCTGGCGAGATTAGAATTTTTTATCTCCAACATATATGCTATGCTAGGTAAAGTGATCCCCTCCGCATAGCTAGGTTGTACCCATGTTTAATGTATCACACAAGCATGGAGATATGCAGCGAGCCTGGTCTCCACTTGTTAAGTATCGAAACCTAGTTTTCACCAACCAAAAAGATGGCCGCGTACACAGTCTACCAAATAATCGCGGACGCGGCTACGAGAAAATGGCCGCCCATTAACTACAATGATAGAGACTATTTAAGACCTAAATGAGCCTATTTCATTCATCCCCTGATGAAGTCATGTGATCGGTGACGTCACGCGTAGGGACGGAATAGGCTTTTTCATATTGTTTGAGGCATAACGTGCTCGCCGCTCGTAGGAGAGAGGATTCGTTTTAACACTTTGTAATGTGAGTACACTTCTATATGGTTATGAATAAAGCTCCACCCTGTTGAAACCTACTTCACTATCCAGTACCTTTTGTCCTTCATTACCGGTTTTTACATACACTTGAGTTGTGGAGGCAGAGATAGGACCCGCGCTGGTCCAGGACCCCAGCTAAGATCATAGCTATCTGAACTCAGCTGCCATAAGGTTTATCCAACACCGCCAAGCGTGGAGACAGAAATAGGATTTACGCTGGCTCAGGACCCTGAAGTAAAGGATCATAGCTACCTATAGCTAGCTCTTTGCGGTTTACCTAGCACCATTAGGTAAGGGGCCATTGCTTACACTAGTGTGTTTTATGCACGAAGAGGACACAGAGTGAATTGTACTTCAGACACCACACCTCTGTTTATTTGAGCACATAGGGCTTTTTTGTCATTGCACCATAGAGGACATTAGCACATTGCACTTTAAGTTGTTGCACCTATGCACCCAGTTGCATGCTATTTGTGTTTTTTCTGCTTCTGATTAGCAGACTATTTTAGGACTACTATCGCTGGGACATTTTTTTTTTTTTGATTGATTAGAGATGTTTAGGTCACCTTAGCACTTGCACTTTATATGTTAATTTTTTTCGCGCAAAAATATTTATTAAGGATGCATTTATTTTTGTTTATATGAATTGAATGTTTTTGCAATATTTACTATTTATTGTTTACATGTAGCTGTTTTTGCACATTGATATTCACCGGCACAAGATTTTAGCATTCTTTAATATTGCACAAGGTTTTCAGTGTTTACATAAATTTATGCGATTTTATTCACAATGGGGTATCAGCATACAGTTTAATCGATTTTCCCCATTAGGGGCTTTTATCACATTTATAGCAGTTTACACTGAGATTATACCCAGAAGCCCGCTGTTTTGGATAGCGCAGCACCTCCCCCCCTCCATTTTCTGCTTATTTTGGGTTTTTTGCTTGGCCCATAATCGGTGCGTGCAGCTGTCCAGTCGCATACGTTTTCCTTTTCTTTTTCCAATAGTGTAGCGCAGGAATACCTTTATTGCACCCCCCCCATTTTATTTACCTGAACCCCTTCATTCAGTTGGCGGGGACGCACTGGCTCCTTCTCCACGGGCTCCTGGCTCTTAATTGGATAGATTGATAGCAGCGCAGCCAATGGCTCCCGCTGCTGTCAATCAAATCCAATGACGCGGGCGCCAGGGGCGGGGCCAAGTCCGGCATTCTGTGTCTATAGACGCAAATGCTGGACTCGGGAGCGCACCCGCAAGGTAACCCCCTAGGGGAAGCACTTCTCCGAGGGGGTTATCAGATGTGGGGAAGAGCCACGAGAGCTTCCAGGGGACCCCAGAATAGCAGGTTCTGGGCCACTCCGTGCAAAATGAGCTGCACAGTGAAGGTAAGTATGACATGTTTGTTATTTAAAAAAAAAATTACCCTTAGAATCACTTTAATTTCCCCAAAAATCCATAAAACACGAAAAGGAAAATCTTCATATGTGCTCCAATCCCAAAATCCACTCCTCCACCCCGGTTATACAAAGGGGCTTACCAGAGAAACACGACCCCCTTTTTCAGAGAAGACATATTGCACATGATGGTAGCATATACAATGGTTGGTATCTGCCACCTCTCATGGAAATCTCCCTCTGAACATCATATACATGGCAAAAAAGAAAAAAAGAGCCAGGCACTCCAAATAGTGTAAATCTGACAATAATGGTCATTTAAAATAGATTAAAAAGACTCCCATTAAAACGAAAATTACAGCACTGTACAATATAACCCCTCCGGGCACTCAAACCGCAGGCTTGCATAAGCGTGGTGACATCACGGCATTCAGCCCTCCCTATGTGTTTTGTCATAAACTACATAATCTGGGTCTCAAACACCATGTCTATGTTCAAATCTGAAACATCTATAAAGTAAACTTGTAACTAGATGAAGAGTGGTGCTATCCCCTGTCAGTGGGATATAGGTGAGTGTCCACACCAAAACCAATCCTAGATCCCTATAACAGAGAGCGGATTTATGAATAGTGAAAAATCAATTGTCACACCTAACATCAATAACTTAATGTGATAGTGACTACTACAAAAATGATAGAAATTATAAAAATCCTAATGTGACATTCCTAAAACATCAAAGACATATAAATTATTACAAGTGCCACCCGTGAATAGTGAAAAACAATAATGTGATGACACCAATAGATAATAAAATCAAAAAAATTTTGTACAAAGTGTGTGTACAATATATGATAAACCTTAAGAGGAAAAGGAAAACAATCCAATAATATAAGAAAAACTTATGCCGCGTACACACGGTCGGACTTTCTATCCTACTTGGTCCGGCACACTTTCCGACGGACTTTGTCCGCCAGGTGCGCCGGACTTTAAAACGGACGGACTTGCCCACACACGACCGGACTTTCCGACGGGCTAAGTCCGCCCGTCTTTCCGACGGACTTTCGCCGGAGTTCCGGCGGACTTTCAGAATGAACGAACTTGCCCACACACGGACAAGTCCGTTCATTTTGAACGTGACTCAGGTGCGACGGGACTAGCAAAGGATGTCAATCTTGCCGCTTTTACCGGCGAGATTGACACCTTGCGAGCCCCGTCGCGGGTCATACCAGGCCCTTAGGTCTGGTATGGATTATAAAGGGAACCCCGCTACGCCGAAAAAACGGCGTGGGGTCCCCCCTAAAATCCATACCAGACCCCGATCCGAGCACGCAGCCTGGCCAGTCAGGAAAGGGGGTGGGAACGAGCGAGCGCCCCCCCCTCCTGAGCCGTACCAGACCGCATGCCCTCAACATGGGAGGTGGGTGCTTTGGGGGAGGGGGGCGCCCTGCGGGGCCCCCCCCACCCCAAAGCACCTTGTCCCCATGTTGATGAGGACAAGGGCCTCTTCCCGACAACCCTGGCCGTTGGTTGTTGGGGTCTGCGGGCGGGGGGCTTATCGGAATCTGGGAGCCGCTTTTAATAAGGGAGCCCCCAGATCCCAGCCCCCCACCCTATGTGAATGAGTATGGGGTACATGGTACCCCTACCCATTCACCTAGGGAAAAAGTGTAAGTAATAAAACACACTACACAGGTTTTTAAAATATTTTATTAAACAGCTCCGGGGGGGATCTTCCTCCGGCTTCGGGGGTCTTCTTCCGGCTTCGGGGGTCCCTCCGCTTCATCTTCTCCCTGCGTCCGGTTGGTTCTTCTCCGCTCTCTTCTCCCGGTGTTCCAGTTCTTCGGCCGGCTCCTCCGCTGTCTTCAGGTAGCTCTCTTGCCAGCAGAGGTCCGGACTTCTGGGCTTCACATAGGGTGGGAGGCCGGGATCTGGGGGCCCCCTTATTAAAAGGGGCTCCCAGATTCCGATAAGCCCCCCGCCCGCAGACCCCGACAACCAACGGCCAGGGTTGTCGGGAAGAGGCCCTTGTCCTCATCAACATGGGGACAAGGTGCTTTGGGGTGGGGGGGCCCCGCAGGGTGCCCCCCTCCCCCAAAGCACCCACCCCCATGTTGAGGGCATGCGGTCTGGTACGGCTCAGGAGGGGGGGGCGCTCGCTCGTCCCCACCCCCTTTCCTGACCGGCCAGGCTGCGTGCTCGGATCGGGGTCTGGTATGGATTTTAGGGGGGACCCCACGCCGTTTTTTCGGCGTAGCGGGGTTCCCTTTATAATCCATACCAGACCTAAAGGCTTGGTATGCACCGCGCTCACCGCAATAGGAAGATTTGTTTTTCCTATTGCAGCGAGCGTGAAATGCAATACCCTGCCCTTGCGTCGTATCTGGTCCGTCGGACCAGCCTACACACGAGCGGGCTTTCCGTTGGACCAGCACACACACGAGCGGACTTTCCGCCCGAAACTGAGTCCGACGGAAAGATTTAAAACTTTTTTCAAATCTAGGTCCGGCTGGCTTTTGGGAAGAAGTCCGCCGGAAAAGTCCGCCGCCGCCCACACACGGGCGGATTGTCCGGCACACTCTGGTCCGCCGGACCAAGTATGCCGGAAAGTCTGACCGTGTGTACGCGGCATTAGAGTCCACTTTTATTAATAAAAGATCAATAAATAAAAAAGTGGAAAAAAAAAATGGAAAAAGTTCAAAAAGTGCCATTGTCTTCAGTCTGCAACTGCTGTAATTCTGTGTACACCACCACTCAGTGCCGTGATTCCACTCCCTAGTGAATTATTTATTGATCTTTTATTAATAGAAGTGGACTCTAAGTTTTTCTTATATTATTGGATTGTTTACCTTTTCCTCTTAAGGTTTATCATATATTGTACACACACTTTGTACAAAATTTTTTTGATTTTATTATATATTGGTGTCATCACATTATTGTTTTTCACTATTCACGGGTGGCACTTGTAATAATTTATATGTCATTTGATGTTTTAGGAATGTCACATTAGGATTTTTATAATTTCTATCATTTTTGTAGTAGTCAATATCGCATTAAGTTATTGATGTTAGGTGTGACAATTGATTTTTCACTATTCATAAATCCGCTCTCTGTTATAGGGATCTAGGATTGGTTTTGGTGTGGACACTCACCTATATCCCACTGACAGGGGATAGCGCCACTCTTCATCTAGTTACAAGTTTACTTTATAGATGTTTCAGATTTGAATATTTTTATTTTAAAGTGGCAGCTAGCATAAGGCATAAGGCATAGCATACTAAGACCAGGGCGCAGTGGTAGTAGGACAAGTTTTAGGGGCCTGTTATCTTGTTCGCTCACAGTTTTTACCATGTCTATGTTACCAGTCTTTATACATCTCTAGTGGGCAATTGAGAATACGGAAATGTAGAGCCTAATTTCCCGACCAAAACTTTTCCTATGATTGAAAAAGGCCGCTAACCCCCTCTTGTGGTTTAAAAAGAATATTATCATAGTGCATTTAACCACTAAGGACCGCCTCACGCCGATGTACGTCGGCAAGGTGGCACGGGCAGGCAGAATCACGTACATACACGTGATCTGCCTCCCGCGGGCGGGGGGTCCGATCGGACCCCCCCCGGTGCCTGAGGCGGTCCGCTATTGTCCAGCGGCGATCAGAGGTGAGGGGGAGACCATCCGTTTGTGGCCCCCCCCTCGCGATCGCCGCCAGCCAATCAAATCATTCCTTTGCTGCTGTATGCTAAACAGCAGCAAAGGAAATTATGTCATCTCTCCTCGGCTTGGTATTTTCCGTTTCGGCGCCGAGGAGAGAAGACATCAATGTGAGTGCACAACACACACACAGTAGAACATGCCAGGCACACAAAACACCCCCCTTTACCCCCCTTTATCCCCCGATCACCCCCTAATCACCCCTCCCCCCCCCCTGTCACACTGAGACCAAGCAGTTTTTTTTTTTTTTTCTGATTACTGCATGGTGTCAGTTTGTGACAGTTAGTGGGGTAGGACAGTTAGGGTTAGCCCCCTTTAGGTCTAGGGTACCCCCCTAACCCCCCTAATAAAGTTTTAACCCCTTGATCACCCCCCATCGCCAGTGTCGCTAAGCGATCATTTTTCTGATCGCTGTATTAGTGTCACTGGTGACGCTAGTTAGGGAGGGAAATATTTAGGTTCGCCGTCAGCGTTTTATAGCGAGAGGGACCCCCATATACTATCTAATAAATGTTTTAACCCCTTGATTGCCCCCTAGTTAACCCTTTCACCACTGATCACCGTATAAGTTTTACGGGTGACGCTGGTTAGTTCGTTTATTTTTTATAGTGTCAGGGCAACCGGTTTATTACCGAATAAAGGTTTAGCCCCCTGATCGCCCGGTGGTGATTTGCGTCGCCCCAGGCAGCGTCAGATTAGCGCCAGTACCGCTAACACCCACGCACGCAGCATACGCCTCCCTTAGTGGTATAGTATCTGAACGGATCAATATCTGATCCGATCAGATCTATACTAGCGTCCCCAGCAGTTTAGGATTCCCAAAAACGCAGTGTTAGCGGGATCAGCCCAGATACCTTCTAGCACCTGCGTTTTGCCCCTCCGCCCGGCCCAGCCCAGCCCACCCAAGTGCAGTATCGATCGATCACTGTCACTTACAAAACACTAAACGCATAACTGCAGCGTTCGCAGAGTCAGGCCTGATCCCTGCAATCGCTAACAGTTTTTTTGGTAGCATTTTGGTGAACTGGCAAGCACCAGCCCCAGGCAGCGTCAGGTTAGCGCCAGTACCGCTAACACCCACGCACGCACCGTACACCTCCCTTAGTGGTATAGTATCTGATCGGATCAATATCTGATCCGATCAGATCTATACTAGCATTCCCAGCAGTTTAGGGTTCCCAAAAATGC
Organism: Lithobates septentrionalis; assembly: GCA_037952835.1. Lineage (NCBI taxonomy): Eukaryota > Metazoa > Chordata > Amphibia > Anura > Ranidae > Lithobates > Lithobates septentrionalis. Next base: position 289,146 of record JBBDGP010002865.1, on the reverse strand, counting down.
AGTGTTAGTGGAATCAGCCCAGATACCTGCTAGCACCTGCGTTTTGCCCTTCCGCCCGGCCCAGCCCAGGCCACCCAAGTGCAGTATCGATCGATCACTGTCACTTACAAAACACTAAACACATAACTGCAGCGTTCGCAGAGTCAGGCCTGATCCCTGCGATCGCTAACAGTTTTTTTGGTAGCGTTTTGGTGAACTGGCAAGCACCAGCCCCAGGCAGCGTCAGGTTAGCACCAGTACCGCTAACACCCACGCACGCAGCATACGCCTACCTTAGTGGTATAGTATCTGAACGGATCAATATCTGATCCGATCAGATCTATACTAGCGTCCCCAGCAGTTTAGGGTTCCCAAAAACGCAGTGTTAGCGGGATCAGCCCAGATACCTGCTAGCACCTGCGTTTTGCCCCTCTGCCTGGCCCAGCCCAGCCCACCCAAGTGCAGTATCGATCGATCACTGACACTTACAAAACACTAAACGCATAACTGCAGTGTTCGCAGAGTCAGGCCTGATCCCTGCGATCGCTAACAGTTTTTTTGGTAGCGTTTTGGTGAACTGGCAAGCACCAGTGGCCTAGTACACCCCGGTTGTAGTCAAACCAGCACTGCAGTAACACTTGGTGATGTGGCGAGTCCCATAAGTGCAGTTCAAGCTGGGGAGGTGGCAAGCACAAGTAGTGTCCCGCTGCCACCAAGAAGAAGACAAACACAGGCCCGTCGTGCCCATAGTGCCCTTCCTGCTGCATTCGCCAATCCTAATTGGGAACCCACCACTTCTGCAGCGCCCGTACTTCCCCCATTCACATCCCCAACCAAATGCAGTCGGCTGCATGAGAGGCATTTTCTTTATGTCCTCCCGAGTACCCCTACCCAGCGAACCCCCCCAAAAAAGATGTTGTGTCTGCAGCAAGCGTGGATATAGGCGTGACACCCGCTATTATTGTCCCTCCTGTCCTGACAATCCTGGTCTTTGCATTGGTGAATGTTTTGAACGCTACTATTCACTAGTTGAGTATTAGCGTAGGGTACAGCACTGCACAGACTAGGCACACATTCACAGGGTCTCCCAAGATGCCATCGCATTTTGAGAGACCCGAACCTGGAACCGGTTACAGTTATAAAAGTTAGTTACAAAAAAAAGTGTAAAAAAAAATATATATATAAAATAAAAAAAAATAGTTGTCGTTTTATTGTTCTCTCCCTCTCTATTCTCTCTCTATTGTTCTGCTCTTTTTTACTGTATTCTATTCTGCAATGTTTTATTGTTGTTATGTTTTATCATGTTTGCTTTTCAGGTATGCAATTTTTTATACTTTACCGTTTACTGTGCTTTATTGTTAACCATTTTTTTGTCTTCAGGTACGCCATTCACGACTTTGAGTGGTTATACCAGAATGGTGCCTGCAGGTTTAGGTATCATCTTGGTATCATTCTTTTCAGCCAGCGGTCGGCTTTCATGTAAAAGCAATCCTAGCGGCTAATTAGCCTCTAGACTGTTTTTACAAGCAGTGGGAGGGAATGCCTTCCACCGTCTTCCGTGTTTTTCTCTGGCTCTCCTGTCTCAACAGAAAACATGAGAATGCAGCCAGTGATTCAGCCAGCTGACCATAGAGCTGATCAGATACCAGAGTGGCTCCAAACATCTCTATGGCCTAAGAAACCAGAAGCTACGAGCATTTTATGACTTAGATTTCGCCGGATGTAAACAGCGCCATTGGGAAATTGGGAAAGCATTTTATCACACCGATCTTGGTGTGGTCAGATGCTATGAGGGCAGAGGAGAGATCTAGGGTCTAATAGACCCCAATTTTTTCAAAAAAGAGTACCTGTCACTACCTATTGTTATCATAGGGGATATTTACATTCCCTGAGATAACAATAAAAATGATTAAAAAAAATGAAAGGAACAGTTTAAAAATAAGATAAAAAAGCAAAAAAATAATAAAGAAAAAAAAAACACCCCTGTCCCCCCCTGCTCTCGCGCAAAGGGGAACTCAATCGTCGGTCTGGCGTCAAATGTAAACAGCAATTGCACCATGCATGTGAGGTGTCACCGCGAACGTCAGATCGAGGGCAGTAATTTTAGCAGTAGATCTCCTCTGTAAATCTAAAGTGGTAACCTGTAAATGCTTTTAAAGGCTTTTAAAATGTGTTTAGTTTGTCGCCACTGCACGTTTGTGCGCAATTTTAAAGCATGTCATGTTTGGTATCCATGTACTCGGCCGAAGATCATCTCTTTTATTTCATCAAAAATTTGGGCAATATAGTGTGTTTTAGTGCATTAAAATTTTAAAAAGTGTGTTTTTTCCCCAAAAAATGCGTTTGAAAAATTGCTGCACAAATACTGTGTGAAAAAAAAAATGAAACACCCACCATTTTAATCTGTAGGGCATTTGCTTTAAAAAAATATATAATGTTTGGGGGTTCAAAGTAATTTTCTTGCAAAAAAAATAATTTTTTCATGTAAACAAAAAGTGTCAGAAAGGGCTTTGTCTTCAAGTGGTTAGAAGAGTGGGTGATGTGTGACATAAGCTTCTAAATGTTGTGCATAAAATGCCAGGACAGTTCAAACCCCCCCCAAATGACCCCATTTTGGAAAGTAGACACCCCAAGCTATTTGCTGAGAGTCATGTCGAGTCCATGGATTATTTTATATTGTGACACAAGTTGCGGGAAAGAGACACATTTTTTTTTTTTTTTTTGCACAAAGTTGTCACTAAATGATATATTGCTCAAACATGTCATGGGAATATGTGAAATTACACCCCAAAATACATTCTGTTGCTTCTCCTGAGTACGGGGATACCACATGTGTGAGACTTTTGGGAGCCTAGCCGCGTACGGGACCCCGAAAACCAAGCACCGCCTTCAGGCTTTCTAAGGGCGTAAATTTTTGATTTCACTCTTCACTGCCTATCACAGTTTCGGAGGCCATGGAATGCCCAGGTGGCACAACCCCCCCCCCCAATGACCCCATTTTGGAAAGTAGACACCCCAAGCTATTTGCTGAGAGGTATAGTGAGTATTTTGCAGACCTCACTTTTTGTCACAAAGTTTTGAAAATTGAAAAAAGAAAAAAAATTTTCTTGTCTTTCTTCATTTTCAAAAACAAATGAGAGCTGCAAAATACTCACCATGCCTCTCAGCAAATATCTTGGGGTGTCTACTTTCCAAAATGGGGTCATCTGGGGGGGTTTTGTGCCATCTGGGCATTTTATGGCCTTCAAAACTGTGATAGGTAGTGAGGAGTGAAATCAAAAATTTATGCCCTTAGAAATCCTGAAGGCGGTGATTGGTTTTCGGGGCCCCGTACGCGGCTAGGCTCCCAAAAAGTCCCACACATGTGGTATCCCTGTACTCAGGAGAAGCAGCTGAATGTATTTTGGGGTGAAATTCCACATATGCCCATGGCCTGTGTGAGCAATATATCATTTAGTGACAACTTTTTGTAATTTTTTTTTTTTTGTCATTATTCAATCACTTGGGACAAAAAAAATTAATATTCAATGGGCTCAACATGCCTCTCAGCAATTTCCTTGGGGTGTCTACTTTCCAAAATGGGGTCATTTGGGGGGGTTTGTACTGCCCTGCCATTTTAGCACCTCAAGAAATGACATAGGCAGTCATAAACTAAAAGCTGTGTAAATTCCAGAAAATGTACCCTAGCTTGTAGACGCTATAACTTTTGCGCAAACCAATAAATATACGCTTATTGACATTTTTTTTACCAAAGACATGTGGCCGAATACATTTTGGCCTAAATGTATGACTAAAATTGAGTTTATTGGATTTTTTTTATAACAAAAAGAAAAATATCATTTTTTTTCCAAATTTTCAGTCTTTTTCTGTTTATAGCGCAAAAAATAAAAACCTCAGAGGTGATCAAATACCATCAAAAGAAAGCTCTCTTTGTGGGAAGAAAAGGACGCAAATTTCGTTTGGGTACAGCATTGCATGACCGCGCAATTAGCAGTTAAAGCGATGCAGTGCCAAATTGGAAAAAGTCCTCTGGTCCTTAGGCAGCCAAAAGGTCCGGGGCTGAAGTGGTTAAACAGGAGAAGTATATGGGGGCAAGCCTCACATACAAGCCAAAAAAAAAAATATTACAATAAATATAATAAAAATAATGTATAATAAATTAAAACAATTTTATTTCTCCACTGCCCATAGTAAATAAAATAAAATGAGCGCAAACAATTTCCACAAACAAACTATTTCCGTAAAGTGGTAATACACTTACACATAGTAGATGAATAAACAACTACATAAAATTTTAAAACATCTAAAAAGATGGTGATTATAACATGTTATCTTTCCGTGATGGGACCCCCTTGAAAATGACAATAGGTTTATCTGTTAAGAGGAGACCCAGAATATTGTATTTTTTTAAAACAGGCCAGTGTTTCCTCATGTTATTTATAATGTAATGTTGTGTAGAAAAAGTGGTGGTCAAAGACCCAAAACTTTTATCTGATCCATTTTATACTCCTATCCTTGGCCACTAAAAGTGTATCCCTATCATGTGATTCCTACTTGAGAAATGATCATGGCGAGATTTTTTTTCTTTACTGTATATCCTTTGTCCACAAACCTTTCTCTAAGTACTGCTGCCTGAAAATTGAAATCAGGACAAATTCTGGTGTCAGATGGACATAGATGACATCCTCCTCCCAATTAGCCATAATAAGATTGGCTAAACTGAGGGCACACTTTGACCCCATTGCAACTCCCCTATTTTGAAGAAAATACTGTCCCCCAAACCAAAAATAATTATGTGTTGTCGCAAAATATAACAAATCCATAATAAATCATTTTAGAAAAACTGGTATACTGGAATCCTGGTTGAAATAGTATTGAACTGCTTGATATCCTAATTCATGGGAGCTAACAGTATTCAAGGACACCACATCCACTATGGTTAACAAATATCTGTTCTTGCACTCAGTTTTCCACAACAGATTATTAGTGTGTCTTGTATCTTTTAAAAAAGAGAGCATCCTGCTAACTAGGGGTTGAAGAGAGTGATCTATATACAGTATTTGCCTATTTTAATTGGATGTCCAGCAGGCAAATAAATAGATCACCAGTAGTCATGGGGCCAAGGGAACAGTAAACTAAATCTAAAATCCCCTGACTATATCTCCTATTCACTAGTTTATGTAGATGTTTTTGTAAGCCACTGTTGGGTTTTAAGGGGGCAGAATGATCCCCATCGGACAGAATTTTGATCATTTCCGAAACATAGTCATTCCTATTTAGAACTTCCTATTTATTCGAACATCTTAGAGCATTTATTAGAACATTTATTAGAACATCCCTATTTATTCAATACCTCCTCCTTTGTCTGCAGGTCTTACAGCTTAATTCTTTCTTTCACACAACTGTTTAATACCTTTGTGGAGTGTATGGTCTAAATTTGAATGTTAAATTTAGGTTTATCTAAATCCTTGAGGACTAGATCCTTGAAGATACTAATAACCAGGGATATAGTTCCCGGGGGATTAAAGTGAGAAGCATTAGCCAAATTTAAATTTAAATGTTGAACATCAGTAGATTCAAATCTCCTTCTGTGTTTAACTGTATTGGTGATGAGGTTTTACATTTAATTTACAAACGTACTTCTGAACGTCCATGAAAGCAGTCAATTCCACTTTACTTAATTGAATATGCCTGCTCCGACTACACCTTTTTTCTTTTTTGATTGAATTGTCTTCCCCCTCTAGTGTCTCTCTTTGTTCGATTCCCCTAACATGGTTTATCATGTGAAACCCAGATTGTTGGATCTCCTGGGGTCCTGCCTGTGGTTATAGTTTCCCCCTAGACTCTTGATGGGAGTCATATGGAGGGGTAATATGATGCTCCCTATTTCTCATTCCTTGAATATTGTCAAAATCATTATCCTCTTTTCTCAGTAATGGGAGGTATCTGTCATGTGTTGGAATATATCTCCTCCCAGGGTATCCATTCCTTCCACATGGCAAGCTAAATTCTTCCCTTCTCCTTGGACCACTGTACTTTCTATTAGGAGATCTGTTTAAATGTCTCCTTTTGTCATCCTGTAAATATGGCCCATGTCCCTCATATTGTATCCCTCTCCCTCTCACAAAACCTCCACATCTCTCTGCTCTGTTATTCAGTTTTGCCCCAACATAATAGCTCAACCAATGAACATGTCCTTTTTTCATAATTTAAAGGGTTTTCCACATAAGATATTTTTGGTCTGTCGGATAAATCAACTTGGGAGCTGGGGAGATCGGGGGACCGGACCGGAACAACTTCAGAATAGGTAAGTATAGACATCTTTCCTTTAAAGGGTAGTTAGTATAGAGCTTAGAATGGGGTTGGGGGAGTATTAGACTGAACTTCCACTGATCAGGACACAGTTTAACTGACAGCCCTCTATAGATGCTAGTACAATCTACAAAGGAAATATACAATTTAGGTTTCCACAGTATTAAAACTAGTAAACACCAGTATATTGCTGCAACTGGCAAAAGAACTGTCCATTTGCTCAACAGCATCATATTTCATTAAAAGTAATAATGGTTTTCTCTCTCCATTCTGTTGGTTTGAAGATAACTCATCAATTCTCATTCCTCTGGGCATTTTCTATAGGAGTGAAAATGCATCCATAGCAACAGACACATCTGGTGATTCTTTGTTTTATTACAATTTAGGATTTTGAGAATGTATTAACCTTCACACCCATAGTCTTCTGTTATCACCAGTAATGGCAAAGTCTTCACTAGAACTTAATTAGACAGTAAAGCCTCTTATCGATAAAGATGGAAAGCTAATGTAGCAATGTAATCATTTCCTTTAGTCATTCTCCAGTGGCAGCATGGCTAACAACACAATGTGATGAAGATATTTATCAAATACATAGCCACTGTCCGATATATGCAATTTTAACTAGCAATCATAACTGCTGTGCATCTTAGTGGTACCAAGAACATTAATCTTAGAAAGACCCCATTCAAAAGAAAGCAGAATTGATATAATTTTTCATTTAACACTTCACTGTTTTACAAAGCACTGTAGAGTTAAGCAGTGGTGTCATGGACATTTGAAATGTAAGTGGAATGTCATTTGGTGAAAACTTGTGTGATAGTTTCTTAATATCTGGCAACTATCTATTTTATATGGCAAGCTTTGCTTTACCATACCAAAGATTATATGATTTTGCTTTCAGCTTGGTAAGCCTGTAGGGCTTCAAACACAGTACCTACAGTAGAGGAGCCACACACACGAAGGGTCTTAGCACTGTATTGTTCTATAGTAATGGTTCAGAGTTGTAGTAAATACAACAGAGGAACATTATGGCACACTAGTGGACAAGACAGTATCAACACAGCCCACTGTAGTAGTGCAGTAGGTTTGCAGTAGTGTTACCAAATGACCTGCCTCTGTTGGAGGAGTGGCAGTGTATTCTGTTTTCACGCTGCACTGACTGACTGATAAGGGATTCTCAGAAGGTTCTTCAGCACCAGACAGTATCCCTTACTTTGTCTCTACTCGCAAGGAACCTTTCCCTGCACTAATGAGTTCCTCACCCTAACCTACCACTTACTCAAAGTGCATGCAAATGACATGGGATCCTTTATTTAAAGAGGTTGTAAACCTTCCTGTGTTATTTGTACCTATAGGTAAGCCTAGAATAAGGCTTATCTATATGTGCTGTAAATATCTCCTAAACGTGCACCGTCGCCGAGTTTGCTTGCTCTTTAAAAGCTCCCTCACTAACCACTTAAGCTCCAGATGGTTTTACCCCCTTCATGACCAGACTATTTTTTGCTATTCTGCACTGTGCTTCTTTAACTGGCAATTGTGTGATCATGCAACACCGGACCCAAATTACATTTATATCACATTTTATTTTATATTTTTCACACAAATAGAGCTTTCTTTTAGTGGTATTTCAGCCCTGCTGGGTTTTATTATATAAACAAAAAAAGACTGAAAATGTTGAAGAAAAAAACCCCAATATTTTCTAATGTTTGTTATAGAATATATCCAGTGAAGTCAAATTTCTTCATACATTTAGGCCAAAATGTATTCTGAATGTCTTTAGTAAAAAAAAAAGGCCAATAAGTGGATATTAATTGGTTTGTGTGAAAGTTATAATGTCTACAAACTATGATATATACAGTGGGGACGGAAAGTATTCAGACTCCCTTAAATTTTTAACTCTTTGCAGCCATTTGCTAAAATCATTTGAGTTAATTTTTTTCCTCATTAATGTACACACAGCACCCCATATTGACAGAAAAACACAGAATTGTTGACATTTTTGCAGATTTGTTAACTGCTTGCTGACCGCCGGCCGTCAATTGACGGCCAGGCGGCGCAGCTCTCGTGGCGGGCGGGCGTCATATGACGGCCTCGCTTTCCTAGGCCACCAGGGGGCGCTTGCGCGCCGGTGATCGCGCGCGCCCGCCGTGTCACTAGGCACCCGGTGCGCGTGCCCAGCGGCCGCGATGTCCGCCGGGCACCCGCGATTACCGGTAACACAGCAGGACCGTGGATCTGTGTGTGTAAACACACAGATCCACGGTCCTGTCAGAGTAGAGGAGACCGATGGTATGTTCCCAGTACAGAGGAACACCGATCGGTCTCCTCCCCTAGTGAGTCCCCGCCCCCTACAGTTAGAATCACTCCCTAGCAACACAGTTAACCCCTCGATCACCACCTAGTGTTAATCCCTTCCCTGCTGGTCACATTGATACAGTAATCAATGCATTTTTATAGCACGGATCGCTGTATAAATGTGAATGGTCCCAAATATGTGTCAAAAGTGTCCGATGTGTCCGCCGCAATATCGCAGTCACGATAAAAATCACAGATCGCCGCCATTCATTACTAGTAAAAAAATTAAAAAAATAAAAATGTTATAAATCTATCCCCTATTTTTTAGACGCTATAACTTTTGCGCAAACCAATCTATATACGCTTATTGCGATTTTTTTTACCAAAAATATGTACAAGAATACATATCGGCCTAAACTGAGAAAAAAATTTGTTTTAAAGAAAAAAAAATTGGATATTTATTATCGCAAAAGGTAAAAATTATTGTGTTTTTTTTAAAACTTGTCACTCTTCTTTTGTTTATAGCGCAAAAAATAAAAACCGCAAAGGTGATCAAATACCACTAAAAGAAAGCTCTATTTGTGGGGAAAAAATGATAACAATTTCATTTGGGTACAGTGTTGTATGACCGCGCAATTGGCATTCAAAGTGCGACAGCGCTGAAAGCTGAAAAATGGCTTGGGCAGGAAGGGGGCGAAAATGCACTGTATTGAGGTGGTTAAAAGAGCAAAACTGAAATATCACATGGTCCTAAGTATTCAGACCCTTTTCTGTGACACTCATATATTTAACTCAAGTGCTGTCCATTTCTTCTGATCATCCTTGAGATGGTTCTACACCTTCATTTGAGAGTCCAGCTGTGTTTGATTATACTGATTGGAATTGATTAGGAAAACCACACACCTGTCTATATAAGACCTTACAGCTCACAGTGCATGTCAGAGCAAATGAGAATCATGAGGTCAAAGGAACTGCCACAGAATTGTGGCAAGGCACAGATCTGGTCAAGGTTATAAAAAAATTTCTGCTGCACTTAAGGTTCCTAAGAGCACAGTGGCCTCCATAATCCTTAAATGGAAGACGTTTGGGATGACCAAAACCCTTCCTAGAGCTGGCCGTCTGGCCAAACTGTGCTATCGGGGGAGAAGAGCCTTGGTGAGAGAGGTAAAGAAGAACCCAAAGATCACTGTGGCTGAGCTCCAGAGATGCAGTCGAGAGATGGGAGAAAGTTGTAGAATGTCAACCATCACTGCAGCCCTCCACCAGTCAGAGCTTTATGGCAGAGTGGCCCGACGGAAGCCTCTCCTCAGTGCAAGACACATGAAAGCCTGCATGAGGTTTGCTAAAAAAAAAACCTGAAGGACTCCAAGATGGTGAGAAATAAGATTCTCTGGTCTGATGAGACCAAGATAGAAATTTTTGGCATTAATTCTAAGCGGTATGTGTGGAGAAAACCAGGCACTGCTCATCACCTGCCCAATACAGTCCCAACAGTGAAGCATGGTGGTGGCAGCATCATGCTGAGGGGGTGTTTTTCCGCTGCAGGGACAGGACGACTGGTTGAAATCGAGGGAAAGATGAAAGCGGCCAAGTACAGGGATATCCTGGATGAAAACCTTCTCCAGAGTGCTCAGGACCTCAGACTGGGCCGAAGGTTTGGCTTCCAACAAGACAATGAACCTAAGCACACAGCTAAAATAATGAAGGAGTGGCTTCACAACAACTCAGTGACTGTTCTTGAAAGGCCCAGCCAGAGCCCTGACTTAAACCCAATTGAGCATCTCTGGAGAGACCTAAAAATGGCTGCCCACCAACGTTTACCATCCAACCTGACAGAACTGGAGAGGATCTGCAAGGAGGAATGGCAGAGGATCCCCAAATCCAGGTGTGAAAAACTTGTTGCATCTTTCCCAAAAAGACTCATGGCTGTATTAGATCAAAAGGATGCTTCTACTAAATACCGAGCAAAGGGTCTGAATACTTAGGACCATGTGATATTTCAGTTTTCCTTTTTTAATAAATCTGCAAAAATGTCAACAATTCTGTGTTTTTCTGCCAATATGGGGTGCTGTGTGTACATTAATGAGGAAAAAAATGAACTTAAATGATTTTAGCAAATGGCTGCAATATAACAAAGAGTGAAAAATTTAAGGGGGTCTGAATACTTTCCGTCCCCACTGTATATTTTAAAATTGATCAATCCTGATTTACTGATGGCCTATCTCATTTATTGAGGCCCTAAAATGCCAGAACAGTACAATTACCACCAAAATTACCTCTTTTTGGAAAGTAGACAGTCTGATGTATTTAGCAAGAGACATGGTGAGTTTTTAAGTTGTAATTTCTTCCTCACAACTTTTAGGAAAATGAAGAAATTAAATAATTTTTTTTTTTTTTTTTTTACAATTTAGTTTTTTCATACTGTCACCATTCCAGTACAGCATCACCATATGACTGGTGTGGTGTTGATCAGGGATACTGACTGATGACAGTATGTAATATTTTAAAAAATGTTCAATTATTTTGTGTTAAATTTTTGTTAACTTTTTAAAAAAGTTTTAATCTTTTTCATTTTTTTAACATTTGTGTTTACAAAATATCATCAGGTAGTTCAGTGTCACCGACACTGACATAGCAGCACTGTACTACTCTGGGGGTATGATCAGGGATTTTTTTATATACACTGTTAACTTTAGCAGTCATGAATGGGTTTCCCATTCATGAACAGCTTGCCTTTGATTGTGATCTGTGATTGACTAAGCTAATCACATGGCAAAGGTAGCCCGGTACCACGTGATTGCTGTGGGCCAATCTCAGATCGCAACAGTATACAAGCTGTTCATGAATGGAAACCCCTTAATGACAGGTTGTTTACATTGTTATCATGTGATTACTATGACCACTCATAGCAATCACATGGTACCCAGTTACCGGTTTCATTTATCCACTGCAGGCTAAACTTAATCATATATATATATATATATATATATATATATATATATATATATATATGTGACTGAGCCTGCACACACACTCTGCCACACCACAGTAAATGTATTGTGGTGGGGTGGCAAGTGGTAATGAACTCGGCCAAAATTTGATATCAAATCAGATACCTACCTTCCCTCAAGATGCCTTACAGAGTCTCTAGGGGGACAATTTCCCTTAGACACCCCTTCCCCTGTAGCATCAGCACAGTTGGCACCTACAAGACGGAAGAATGCCTGCACCTGCCTACAAACCAGCTATTTCACTGAAGTTCTCAAAAAAGTAGATTAAAAGAGAAGTTCAGTTTTTTTGTTTTGTTTTTTAATCATACTTGCCTCGGTCTGCTGCTATATCTGTCCCTTGCCGGCTCTAAGACTGAGAACCGAGTGATCAAACACCACTGATCTCTCAGTTCTCAGAGCTCTTTGAGCAGAGAGCTGGTCACTGTCAATCACCGCTGTCTGCTCCCCTCCGTGCACTCACTGGAGCATTGGGTTGTGGAGGGGGAGGGAGCAGCTGGCTCAGGCTGAGCCAGGTGCCGGTCCAGGGTTGTGGGAGGATGCCAACCATATTGTTGGCATTTTTCCCCAGCCTAGACCGGCTCTGTGATGTCAGCTTACATTGGAATTCAGCTCACTGTCTGCTGAAAACGGGTCACATGAGTGCAGAACGAACTGCACTTCTGTGATCCAGAGGAGAAGTACAGCCAAATGAGCTTTCGCTGTACTTATCCTTTAATCTGAATGTTTGACACAGCTGTAAAATGACTGGCTTAGGCACCGTTCAATGAATGAATGAATGAATGAATGATTTGTAAAGCGCTGCAAATGCGAACTGAATTGCCTCAAGGCGCTAATGCGTTTTGTGTCTGAGCAGCTTCTTAGAAGAGGAAGGTTTTTAGTTTTTTCCTAAGGGCCAGATGGTTTTCTTCCATGCGGATGTGAGTCGGAAGAGTATTCCATAGCCGAGGTCCCTGGACTGCGAATCTGCGTTCTCCCCTTGCTTTGTAGCGGTATTTGGGAACGAGGAGGAGGCTTTGGTTGGATGATCGCAGATTGCGATTGGGTGTGTAGTGTTTTATTTTCTCTCGGAGGTATTGAGGAGCGTTTCCTTGTATGCATTTGTGGGTGATGCAGAGGGTCTTGAATGTGATCTGATTCTTTATCGTTAGCCAATGTAGGCTCCTCAGGGATGGGGAGATGGACTGCCAGGGTTTTTTTCCTGTTAGCAGTCTTGCCGCCGCGTTTTGAATGGCCTGTAGGCGCGCAAGCTGATATTGGGGTAAGCCTATGTAGAGTAAGTTTGCGTAGTCAAGACGGGAATTGATGATTGTTCCAACTACTGCTGCTTTGTCCTTTTTCTGGGATAAAGGGAATGAGTCTGCATAGCAGGCAGAGGAGATGGTGAGATCCACTGACTACTGATCCTATTTGTGCATCCATTGTCATTTCTGAGTCAAAGATAACTCCGAGACTCTTGGCTTTGGTGCTCGGGGAGATGGTCTGTCCAAAGATGGTGGAAGGTATCCATGGAGTCTTGGTTTTGGGATTTTGGTTAGCATTTAGAAGAAGAAGTTCTGTTTTTGACCTGTTGAGTTTGAGGGAACTGATGGTCATCCAGTCATCTATCAAAGTGAGACATTGCTCTAGTTGATGATGGTGGTCTTTTTGTCCAGTAATGCGAAAGTAGATTTGGGTATCGTCAGCGTATGAGTGGAAGCAGGTCTAATTTTTTGATGATTTTGAGGAGTGGGTGGATGTAGATGTTGAATAGCACTGGCGACAAAGGTGAACCCTGGGGGACTCCACAGGAAATTGTCTGGGTGTCGGAGGTGAATGCTCCAAGTTTCACTGTCTGAGAGCGATTCTCTAAGAAGGATGCAAACCATTTTAGACTCAAATCTGTGGCTCCTGCAACTTCTGTGAGGTGGACAAGTAGAGTATTGTGGTCCACTGTATCAAATGCTGCACTAAGGTCTAGCAGTATCAGGAGACATGATTCTCCGTCATCTGCAGCTTCGAGGGCATCATCCCATATTTTTAGAAGTGCCGTTTCTGTGCCATGGCCTGGGCGGAAGCCTGATTGTAGAGTGTCCAGAAGTTAATGTGTGTCCAGGTGGTGCTGTAACTGTTGTACTACCGCTTTCTACATAATCTTGGAGATGGTGTTAAGGCTTGTTATCGGTCTGCGGTGGTTAGGGTCCTTGGGGTCGAGATTGGGTTCCTTTAGCAGGGGTTTGACGGTGCCCTGCCGTTCACAAATATGCAAATTTTTTGAGTTTTGAACCGCATCCGATTCGCATGACACGTGAACCAAACCGGCTTTATATGGAGCCAGTGCACATATCTGCAGTGTAGCGGCAGTGCAATTTCAGTGTGGGGGGGCTTTTTGGAATCTGGAAGATCTCGGTCCCCCCATGTGAATGAGGGTGCATTAAACCCCTACTCATTCACCAAAATAAGTGTAAAAAATCCATACCAGACTTAAGGGTCTGTTATGGATTGGGGGGGACACTCCTTTTAATTTTTTTTTGGTGTGGGGTTCCCCTTAAAATCCATACCGGACCAGAAGGGCCTGGTATAAATTGGGAGGGGACCCCACGCCTTTTTGTTTCTTAATTTTTTATTTCTGGCAATTATTTTGTTTACATTCAGCTGTCAGCACTTATGAGTCATCAGCTATTGTTAAAGATGCCAGTGGCTGCTGGCTCCAAAAATTTGCATCTGAACTGTATCTGGAAATCACAGCTGAACCGCTGAACAGCTGCTTTGGAAATTTGCAGTCAAAACAAATGGGAAATTCACACCAGACATGTGTGAACCTAGCTTAATGCCGCGTACACACGGTCGGACTTTTCGGCTACAAAAGTCAGACGGCCCGTCCGACGGCCTGTCCGACAGACTTTCGACTGACTTTTGGCGGACTTGCGGCGGACTTCCTAACGAACGGACTTGCCTACATACGATCACACAAAAGTCTGACAGCCTAGTACGCAATGACATAAACCAAGTCCAACGAGACTATTGGGGCGTACACACGGTCGGACTTTTCGTCTACAAAAGTCCAACGGACGCTGACGGACTAAAGCTGGCTGGAAATCCGATCGTGTGTGGGCTTCTCCGGACTTTCAACTAACTTTTTCTGCCTCAAATCCGACGGACTTTAGATTTGAAACATGCTTCAAATCTTTCCGTCAAACTCGAGTCCGGTCGAAAAATCCGCTCGTCTGTATGCTAGTCCGACGGACAAAAACCCACGCTAGGGCAGCTATTGGCTACTGGCTATGAACTTCCTTATTTTAGTCCGGTGTACGTCATCACGTACGAATTCGACGGACTTTTGTGTGATCGTGTGTAGGCAAGTCTGTTCGTTAGAAAGTCCGCCGCAAGTCCGTCGAAAGTCCGCCAAAAGTCCGTCGAAAGTCTGTCGGACAGGCTGTCGGACTTTTGTAGCTGAAAAGTCCGACCGTGTGTACGCGGCTTTTAAAACGGAAGTTCAATAGCCCGTACGACACCCTTTGGGCTCCTTCTGCTAATCTCGTGTTTATCTCGTGTTAGTAGAAGTTTGGTGGGAGACGATTCGCACTTGTGAGACTCGTATTTTTCAGTTTGTTTTAACTGTTGTTCAGTCTGTGCTTGTGAGGTTTGTATCTGCTTTTCAGTGCGTTTGGTCAGTTGGCATTGAGCAATCTTTGTTTTATTGTCCGCTCGTTGCTGATTTTCAGGTCACTCTTCACAGGTCTTGCTGTTCTTCAGTGCATTCTGTTAAGTGCGCTCTGACCAGCCGATCGTTTTGAAGCCATGTTACCTGTATGTACTCGTCGTATAGCTCATGCATTGTATGTGCTTGGTGCTGTAGTTTATTCTTCAGCCCAAGACCAGTCCATGAACAGGGCGAGGAGGAGTTCATGGACGAAGAATTGGTTGCTCCAGCGTGACCAATTCTGTCACATGCCATTGCTCCATGAGATCTGTGAGAATAATCCTGAGGATTTCAGGAACTTTCTCCGGATGACGGACCCCGTTTTTGACCGTTTGGTGGCTTTGCTCACCCCTTATATCAGCAGGCAGGATACCTGCATGAGGCAAGCCAGAGGCTAGTCGCCACGTTGCGGTACTTAGCGACAGGGAGAAGACTGCAGGACCCTAAGTTCTCGACAGGCATCTCCCCCCAGGCTCTGGGGATCATTATCCCAGAGACCTGTTCTGCCATCATTCAGGTCCTGCAGAAGGAGTATACTAAGGTAAGAATTTTATCCTTTATTAGCATCACATGTTATTTTATTTAATGTTTGATAATGTAATGTATTTCTTAACTCAAACACTACTTACCATCATTGCAATATAGTGTGAATGTCCCCTTTTTGTCCTCATGCATGCTATAATTTTTTCATGTTCTTTTTTGTCCTGCATGTATATTTGCCTTCACTAACCTCCCCAGCATGCAATGCTGGGCACATATCCACCTAGTCTATTCACTTTGAATGTATTTCGTCAGCTGCATTGTAGTTTTTTTCCCCTAAACTCCATCCAAATAGTGTGTGTGTCATTAACTCGATTTCCAATCCCCTCCCCCCTAAGCTCCATCCAAATAGTGTGTGTGTCATTAACTCGATTTCCAATCCCCCCCCCAAACTCCATCCAATTAGTGTGTGTGTCATTAACTCGATTTCCAATCCCCCCCCCAAACTCCATCCAAATAGTGTGTGTGTGTCATTAACTCGATTTCCAATCCCCTCCCCACCTAAACTCCACCCAAATAGTGTGTGTGTCAATAACTCGATTTCCAATCCCCTCCCTCCCCCTAAACTCCATCCAAATAGTGTGTGTGTCATTAACTCGATTTCCAATCCCCTCCCTCCCTAAACTCCATCTAAATAGTGTGTGTGTCATTAACTCGATTTCCAATCCCCTCCCCCCAAACTCCATCCAAATAGTGTGTGTGCCATTAACTCGATTTCCAATCCCCTCCCTAAACTCCATCCAAATAGTGTGTGTGTCATTAACTCGATTTCCAATCCCCCCCCTAAACTCCATCCAAATAGTGTGTGTGTCATTAACTCGATTTCCAATCCCCTCCCCCCCTAAACTCCATCCAAATAGTGTGTGTGTCATTAACTCAATTTCCAATCCCCTCCCCCCCTAATAATTTGCTATAATGTTCTGTGGTGTTGATTTTAAAAAAGCAAATATATGCTGCACTGTGCAAAATGCATTTGCACTCTGCAAGTGCATTCGATGCAGGGCTTTAGTAAATGAGCAGAAGCTCTGCTGATTTCCATCATTCAATCATGTGCAAGCCACAAAGTGTTTGGATTAATTGCCCTTGCATGTGATTCGGTACTCCTTGCAACTTGAAGCCTTTTTATCTTACCTAATTTACTAAGCTGTGGAGCAACTGCACTTGCAGAGTGCAACAACTGCACTTTTCAAAATGCACAGTCTTGTAGCCTTTAGTCAATCAAACCCTGCGTGTCCTTAAACTTAATTTCTAATTTTACCACCCCCTAAAATATAACAATGTGCCCTCAGAGGGGGTGAGCAATCTGATAAGTGTGCCTTTCCATATTATTTATTAAAGAAGATTTCAATTATTTAATGTTATACTGATGCTGGGCAATATTGTTTTAAGTGTAATGTTCTTGCAATGTTCTTTTCAAAATGACTGATTTTTGGTTTCTTGTTTGATTCCCCAGTTTCCTTCAACGCCACAGGAATAGCAGACTGTGGCATCCCATTTTGCCACCCGTTGGGACTTTCCCAACTGTGGAGGGGCTATAGATGGGAAACATGTCCACATCATGCCACCACCCCATTCGGGGTCATACTATTTTAATCATAAGGGGTTCCATAGTATTGTCTTAATGGCGGTAGTGTCGGCACAATATGACTTTCTTTATGTGGACGTGGGGAAGAATGGCCGGATGTCGGATGAGGAGTGTTTGCCCAGACAGAGTTCTACCAGCGTCTCCAGAGTAGTGGCCTGGGATTGCCACCTGATGCGTATAACGTGGAAGGACTCCCCTTTGTCTTCATAGCAGATGAAGCCTTCGCTCTGAGCAAGCACCTCATGAGGCCATTCCCCCAAAGGACCCTCACCCCGGAGAGGAGGGTTTTTAATTTCCGGCTGGCCAGAGCGAGAAGAGTTGTTGAGAATGCTTTTGGGATTCTGGCCAGCCGGTTCCTCCTGTTTCAGACATCGATAAACCTTGCGGAATACAAACTTAATTACATCATTTTAGCGTGCTGCATCCTGCACAACTTTTTGAACAAACATTCCCCAAATTATATTTTGCCAGTTGGGCCTGAGGCCGGACCTATTATTAGTGACAATCTGACGGCCCTGGATACTGTCCGTACTGGCTTGGCCCCGAAAAGTGCCCGTCAAGTTCGTGATCAATATGTAGATTATTTTATGGGTAGGGGGGCCATTGCAATGCCCCAGAATATTTAATTTGTCAAAATAAAAAATCTTGATCAAATCTTGAATTATATTTATTGCTTGCCTTTCTTTTTGGCTTTTTCCTAGGTTATCGTAGAGCACTTGTAGTGCCAAGTGTATTTTCAGTTATTAAATAAGCACCATTGTCACTGTAAGCAACTATTTTAACTTTAAACAAACTGATACTGAGCATTGAAAGAAGAAACCACACATTTTGTTAATTACTAAACAGATTTTTTAATATTCAGTGTACATTCACTTATGCGTTTGTTAAAAATGTTGATAGTCAAAAATATATCTATATTTAGAAATTTTTAACAATAGAATTAGGTCCTTTTTTTTTTTTCTTTTTGTTTTAACAAACAGGCTATTTTTTTTTTTTTTTTTTAAACAGGCCTCTATTTTTTTTTTTTTGGAAAACAGGCCTCTATTTTTTTATGTTTTTTATTTTATAGAAAAAGGCTTCAATTTTTTTTTTTTTTTAAAGAAAAGCACATGGAGCAGTATACAAGGTAATAAACAGAATATGAACGCACGACAAGTACTTACTTTTTTTCAGCACTTTACGGATCCGTCTGTACTGATCCGGCTCCCAGAGTTTGAGGTCGGACCATCTTTTCCTAATCTGATCTTTTGAGCGCTGTACCCCAAAAGAAAGATGTAATGTCTTCACCACCTTCGCCATTATTTGGCTTTTCTAGAATTAGGCCGGGCGTACAGTCCATACTTCCCATCATAGTCATTTTTTCTCAGAATTGCCACCATTTCCACCATCTCTTTAAAGGACATATTGGAGGCCTTAAATCTCTGCTTCCCAGATCGGAAAGTTCCGGCCTCCGAGCTTTCGTCACTACCTGAGGTAGTACACACCTGATGTGTCTCCGCCATTGTTCATCCCACTACGCACCGTAGAAAGAATGGGCAGAGAATATTCGTTAAAATAGAACGTCAGGGGCGGGCGACGCAGGCGGAGTTTCACACATGCGCAGTGTATAAAGAGAGATATTACGCATGTGTCGTACATACGTTCTGTGCGTAAAGACAAGGGGCTGAAAATATGCGTAAAGAAAAAGAACGTCGGGGGCGGGCAAAGCAGGAGGAGTTTTACACATGCGCAGTGTATAAAACGTTATTACGTATTGTGTCGTATGTACGTTCTGTGCATAGATGATAGTGGACCGGGACGCTAGAAATCGAAGGTAATTTTACATTTTGAAATTTGGTAAAAACTTTGTAGCAAGCAGCCTATATGGCTTGACAGATTGATGAGGCCTATGTTGGGATAAGATGATGAGGGTTTAGCAGAAACATAAGTGTTTTTTGTCTTGTGTCTTTATCTTTTACAGAAATTATGAATGCAAAATTTAAGGAGCCTGAATTTCTGTCGGCTTTTATCGATCAATACAGAGAGATGAGGCATCTGTGGGAGGTCAAACACCCTCAATATTATCTTAAGCATGTAAGGAAGTCAACGCTTGAGAGACTTCTGACATTTGTCCAGACATACATCCCAGAAGCAACGATGGAGTTGTTGTTATCGAAAATTGGGATCTTGAGAAACAAGTATAACCACTTAAGGACCGCCTCACGCCGATGTACGTCGGCAAGGCGGCATGGGCAGGCAAAATCACGTACATACACGTGATCTGCCTCCCGCGGGTGGGGGGTCCGATCGGACCCCCCCGGTGCCCGAGGCGGTCCTCTTTTGTCCTCCGGAGATCGGAGGTGAGGGGGTGGCCCCCCCCTCGCAATCGCCGCCGGCCAATGAGAACATTCCTTTGCTGCTGTATGCTAAACAGCAGCAAAGGAAATGATGTCATCTCTCCTCGGCTCGGTATTTTCCGTTCCGGCGCCGAGGAGAGGAGACTGCACTGTGAGTGAAAACACACTACACACACAGTAGAACATGCCAGGCACACAAAACACCCCTGATCCCCCCCCCAATCACCCCCCCGATCACCCCCAATCACCCCCCCGTCACAAACTGACACCAAGCAGTTTTTATTTTCTGATTACTGCATGGTGTCAGTTTGCGACAGTTATTGTGTTAGGACAGTTAGGGTTAGCCCCCTTTAGGTCTAGGGTACCCCCCTAACCCCCCCTAATAAAGTTTTAACCCCTTGATCACCCCCTGTCACCAGTGTCACTAAGCAATCATTTTTCTGATCGCTGTATTAGTGTCGCTGGTGACGCTAGTTAGGGACGTAAATATTTAGGTTCGCCGTCAGAGTTTTATAGCGACAGGGACCCCCATATACTACCTAATAAATATTTTAACCCCTTGATTGTCCCCTAGTTAACCCTTTCACCACTGATCACCGTATAACTGTTACGGGTGACGCTGGTTAGTTCATTTATTTTTTATAGTGTCAGGGCACCCGCTGTTTATTACCGTATAAAGGTTTAGCCCCCTGATCGCCCGGCGGTGATATGCGTCGCCCTAGGCAGCGTCAGATTAGCGCCAGTACCGCTAACACCCACGCACGCAGCATATGCCTCCCTTAGTGGTATAGTATCTGAACGGATCAATATCTGATCCGATCAGATCTATACTAGCGTCCCCAGCAGTTTAGGGTTCCCAAAAACGCAGTGTTAGCGGAATCAGCCCAGATACCTGCTAGCACCTGCGTTTTTCCCCTCCGCCCGGCCCAGCCCAGCCCACCCAAGTGCAGTATCGATCGATCACTGTCACTTACAAAACACTAAACACATAACTGCAGCATTCACAGAGTCAGGCCTGATCCCTGCGATCGCTAACAGTTTTTTTGGTAGCATTTTGGTGAACTGGCAAGCACCAGCCCCAGGCAGCGTCAGGTTAGCGCCAGTACCGCTAACACCCACGCACGCACCGTACACCTCCCTTAGTGGTATAGTATCTGAACGGATCAATATCTGATCCGATCAGATCTATACTAGCGTCCCCAGCAGTTTAGGGTTCCCAAAAACGCAGTGTTAGTGGGATCAGCCCAGATACCTGCTAGCACCTGCGTTTTGCCCCTCCGCCCGGCCCAGCCCAGCCCACCCAAGTGCAGTATCGATCGATCACTGACACTTACAAAACACTAAACGCATAAATGCAGCGTTCGCAGAGTCAGGCTTTAAGAAACATGAAAATGGTACAGAAGGGGGAAGGGGGAAAATATAAGGATATAATTAGCTAAATAAATAAGTTATCCAATTAAAAATTGTGGACAATAAAGGATATATATTTATCTAGGGGGTTAATGTAATCCAGATATGTCTGGATTGTCCTAGGTAGGATGGTAGTGGTTGATTAGATGTTAATCAGATTGGTGAAAAAGGGGGGAGAGGGGGGGGGGGAGGAAAAAGAAAAGAGGAAGAAGAAAGGGAAAAAAGAAGAAAGAAAAGAGAAAAGAAAAAATGAAAAACAGGGGGGGGGGTTGGGAGGGGGGAGGGGAAAAGAGAGAGGGGAGAGTGGGGAGGGGGGGAGGGAAAAGAAAAAAGAAGGAGAAACGAAGACAAAGAAAAAGAAAAAGAAAGAGAACAAGAGGGGAACAGAGGAGAAAGGGAGCAGAGGATCTCGGCTGCAGCTATAGAAAGTCTCTCACAGCTGCAGCGATACACTTGTGTAAATAGAGCAGCATGAAAATAAAGATAAAATAGAGGCATAAATAGTGTGTTTATTTGGAATAACAGAGGCAGCATGTGGGTTCAATGAAAGTAATAGATAATGTAATAAGGATACTCACTTTTAGTATACACTTGTTTGGCATCAGCTCAGACCGACAGCGTCCTGCACACAAGAGCGGACGCTCGGTCTGGGCTGTGTGAGAGTATATAAAGCCCTCCCTACCAATCAGCTGCTGATGTGATTACCAACAGCTGATTCTGGTAGGGGAGGGACAGACGCGCTCAGAGTGGCCCCCCGGGTGGAGCGAACGCCGCCGGGCCCCCATCGCGCATGCGCAGGCATCCGCAGGCATCCGCGATGAGGCGCGGCCACGCCCACTACACCCGCCGGCACGTCTGGCTTCCCCGGCGGACTGCGCTTGCCCGCCGGGGCAGCAAGATGGAGGACAGTGTCAGCAACACTGTGTCCTCACACAACGCCGCCAAGAGCCAGAAACGCTCAGGCGGCTTTGTGTGCCGGGTAAACCGCAGATCACCAATAGGAATATTGAAGGCACAGGTTGCCATACATAGATAGAAAGCATGTAGATCGCAATTTTGGGAAAAACATCGCTGACTGACAGTATTACAGGCTGGGATTTCTCATGTAGTGAGAAGCAGGTTACAGGAAGTAAATGATGTAAATACATACATAAATTGCACTATACAATAAAAACTATTTTACAGGCTGGAATTATTCATGTAATTAAAAACAAGTTGTGGAACATAATCAATACAATTACATCTATTGATTACACTAATCCAAGGAAACTATATAGATTAGAGTGGCCGCAACGTACACCATTCATCATGTATTTTAACCGTATACATATATAGTAAAAAATCCTGTGAATGTGTTACAGTCTTCAAAAAATATCCCTTATATTTGGCATATAGAGAAGCAAGTTACAGACTAAAGTTGTATATACATTGTAAACTCCAAATTTGTTAAACAGTGATCAAAATAGATGCATATAGGAGTTACATAACTTAGAGAGATGTTATATATATTTTTAGTGGCAGTTGTAGGGAGAGGGCATGGATGCTAGAGAGATGTTTTTGAGGGTCGTCCTTTTCCTCATTGCTCCCTACCACCTGACGAAAAGCCTTCAAGGAAAGGCTTGAACCAGATGGTTTCGTTCAAGCCTGGGGGTTGGGTAGCTTTTAAATTGTATATCCAGCGAGATTCTAACTGTAACAGTGCCTTGTTCCAGTCACCTCCCCTAGGCCCCGGATGTATCCGGTCTAGAATAAGAAATTTGATTCTTGGAAATTTGCCCCCATGCACTATTGTAGTATGTCTCCCAAGTGGGAGATCAGGGTCACAAGTTTGCATACTCAAGATGTGTCTATATGCTCTCTTCCAAAATTCTGTTTTGGTTTTTCCTACGTAGAAGCATGTACATTTGCACAGGAGCATATAGATCACACCGTATGTTTTACAATTAGCAAAGTGTTTGGGATGGAAAAGCTGGCCATTCGGGAGGGTTGGGTTTCTGTCTGTGAGCATGTACTTGCAATTGTTACAATCTCCGCATCTAAAGTTTCCCTTGTATTTGCAGTGTTTATCTACTTCCCCCTTAAATTCGCTCATAGTGACTTTGTCTCTTAAAGAGGAGGTTCGTTTAAAGGTGAAAAGGGGTTTCTGTGGAACAAAGGGCCCCAGAGTCAGGTCATATTGTAGCATATGCCAATATCTTTCCACAATATTCCGGACTTGTCTATGTTGGTTATTGTATTTTGTGATGATCCTAATAGTGTCTGTATCTTTTTTGCCAGTCTTGTTTATTTTTTCAGAGTGCAGTAGCTCATTTCTTGGTTGCATAAAGGCTTTTTTGAAAGAGCGTTTGAGTAACGCATGAGAGTAGCCCCGTATTAATAGTCTTTCACGTAACTTGTTTGCTTCCATCTTAAAGGTGTCATCATTAGAGCAGTTGCGTCTCACTCTAAGGTACTGGCTATATGGAATTGAATCAAGGAGGGGTTTTGGGTGGAAACTAGTAGCATGTAAAATTGCGTTACTTGCAGTGGGTTTCCTATATAGTTTACTCATAATGTTACCTCCCTCTCCTCTAGAAATCTCCACATCCAAAAACGTGACACATTGCTTGTCAAATGACATTGTAAAATTAAGGTTAAATTCATTCCGATTCATTCTCAGTAGGCATTGTTGGAGGAGATCAATCGATCCATCCCATATAATGAACAGGTCATCGATGTATCGGTACCATCCACGTATGTGGTCCGTATACATCAATAGACTTTCGTCACTCAAAAACATGGCCTCCCACTCCCCCAGGTACAGGTTGGCGTACGATGGGGCACAACATGTCCCCATCGCAACCCCCTGCACCTGGAGGTAGTGGGAGCCGTTAAAGATAAAAACATTATGAGAGTAATGAGTAATGAGATGACGAACTCTCCATATGTGGGATCTATGTCTCTAGCTGTGCGAAGGACATGTTTAATAGCTGCTACACCCTTCTCATGGGAGATAGAGCTATATAGAGACTCGACATTAATTGTCACAAAAATTGCATATTCAGGAATTTCCAATCTATCAATAATTTGCAGAAAGTGCACCGTATCTTTGACAAAAGAAGGTAAGGAGTAAACAAATGGTTTCAGAACTTCGTCTATCAGTCTGCTAGCATTCTCGCTAATCGCCCCTATCCCGGAAATGATAGGTCTGCCAGGGGGGTTCTTTAGGTCTTTATGGACCTTTGGTAATGAATAGAAGACCGTTGTATGGGGGAAATTGTTCCTAATGAATTCCCATAGAGACTTTGTGATTGTCGAATTGGAGTAGGCCGTGTCTATTAGTTTGTAAAAGTCCTGGTTGTATTTTTTGACCAAACTTGCCGGTATTTGGTGATACCACTCTGGGTTGTTTAGTATTCTATTGCACATCTTGATGTAGTCCTCCTTATTTTGCACCACAATATTTCGACCCTTATCCGCATTTTTTATTATGATTTGGTCGTTATTTGACAGTAGGGATGAGCTTCGTGTTCGAGTCGAACCCATGTTCGACTCGAACATCGGCTGTTCGGCCGTTCGACGAATTGCGAACGATATGGGCCGTTCGCGCCAAATTTGTGTGGCGCGTCACGGCCCATAATTCACTGCGGCATCGCAGTGCATTGCTGGCTGATGATTGGCCAAGCATGCACTATGACCCGCATGCTTGGCCAATCACAGCGGCGCCTGAACAGAGAGCCGTAATTGGCCAAAGCCAAGGAAGCTTTGGCCAATTATGGCTCAGGGGATTTAGTACACGCCCCACACTATATAAGGCCGCCTGCACGGCGGCCCTGTGCAGTGTGTTCCGGTGTGCTGAGAGATAGAGAGAGAGAGAGACAGTGTCATTTCATTTGCGTTATCTAGATTAGGCAGGACAGTAAGTCAGTTAGCTGCACTTACAGTGTATTGTGTATATATATGCATCCCAGGTGTTGCATATATATATATATACACTGTATTCAGTTTAGCTAGATCCGTTCCTGTTATCTTCCTACTGACAGGCAGGCTTGTCTTGTTACAGTATTTACAGCTACCTGAAGAAAATTACTGGTGTTCTTTTGATCCTATTAGTACCACAGTCAGGCAGCTAGACTATTTACAGTTAGTGCAGTGCGTCCTGCTCACAGTGTTCTGCTAAACCTACAAGTTAGTGGGGTGCGTCCTGCTCACAGTGTTCAGCTAAACCTACAAGTTAGTGGGGTGCGTCCACCTCACAGTGTTCAGCTAAACCTACAAGCTAGTGGGGTGCGTCCTGCTCACAGTGTTCAGCTAGATCCGTTCCTGTTATCTTCTTACTGACAGGCAGGCTTGTCTTGTTACAGTATATAAAGCTACCTGAAGAAAATTGCTGGTGTTCTTTTGATCCTATTAATACCACAGTCAGGCAGCTAGACTATTTACAGTTAGTGCAGTGCGTCCTGCTCACAATGTTCAGCTAGATCCGTTCCTGTTATCTTCTTACTGACAGGCAGGCTTGTCTTGTTACAGTATTTACAGCTACCTGAAGAAAATTACTGGTGTTCTTTTGATCCTATTAGTACCACAGTCAGGCAGCTAGACTATTTACAGTTAGTGCAGTGCGTCCTGCTCACAGTGTTCAGCTAGATCCGTTCCTGTTATCTTCTTACTGACAGGCAGGCTTGTCTTGTTACAGTATATAAAGCTACCTGAAGAAAATTACTGGTGTTCTTTTGATCCTATTAGTACCACAGTCAGGCAGCTAGACTATTTACAGTTAGTGCAGTGCGTCCTGCTCACAGTGTTCAGCTAGATCCGTTCCTGTTATCTTCGTACTGACAGGCAGGCTTGTCTTGTTACAGTATATAAAGCTACCTGAAGAAAATTGCTGGTGTTCTTTTGATCCTATTAGTACCACAGTCAGGCAGCTAGACTATTTACAGTTAGTGCAGTGCGTCCTGCTCGCAGTGTTCTGCTAAATCTACAAGTTAGTGGGGTGCGTCCACCTCACAGTGTTCAGCTAAACCTACAAGCTAGTGGGGTGCGTCCTGCTCACAGTGTTCAGCTAGATCCGTTCCTGTTATCTTCTTACTGACAGGCAGGCTTGTCTTGTTACAGTATATAAAGCTACCTGAAGAAAATTGCTGGTGTTCTTTTGATCCTATTAGTACCACAGTCAGGCAGCTAGACTATTTACAGTTAGTGCAGTGCGTCCTGCTCACAGTGTTCAGCTAGATCCGTTCCTGTTATCTTCTTACTGACAGGCAGGCTTGTCTTGTTACAGTATTTACAGCTACCTGGAGAAAATTACTGGTGTTCTTTTGATCCTATTAGTACCACAGTCAGGCAGCTAGACTATTTACAGTTAGTGCAGTGCGTCCTGCTCACAGTGTTCAGCTAGATCCGTTCCTGTTATCTTCTTACTGACAGGCTGGCTTGTCTTGTTACAGTATATACAGCTACCTGAAGAAAATTGCTGGTGTTCTTTTGATCCTATTAGTACCACAGTCAGGCAGCTAGACTATTTACAGTTAGTGAAGTGCATCCTGCTCACAGTGTTCAGCTAGATCAGTTCCTGTTATCTTCTTACTGACAGGCAGGCTTGTCTTGTTACAGTATATACAGCTACCTGAAGAAAATTACTGGTGTTCTTTTGATCCTATTAGTACCACAGTCAGGCAGCTAGACTATTTACAGTTAGTGCAGTGCGTCCTGCTCACAGTGTTCAGCTAAACCTACAAGTTAGTGGGGTGCATCCACCTCACAGTGTTCAGCTAAAGCTACCTGTAGAAGGTTGGTGGTGTTCTCATACTACAGGCAGGCAGTTGATTTTCCTAGCTGCAGTATCAGTACATATATAAATATATAGATATATATATCCCAGCTTAGTGCAGCTACAGGCCATTAGTATGTCTGGAAGGCCAAGAAGGAGAGGCAGACAGTCGCAAGCCAATAAAAGAGGGCAAGCAGGCTCTGTGTCTAGTGCTGGTCGTGGAGACGGTGCATCCTCATCAGCACGTGGCCGTGGGACACGCTTGGCCTTTTTTCCGGCAGCTGGCTGTGTTGAGCCGCAACATGCGGAAGACTTGGTCGAGTGGATGACCAAGCCGTCCTCATCCTCCTCATCCTCTCTCACCCATGCCCAGGGTACTTTGTCTGGCAAAGCAGCGGCCTCTTTCCTCGGCTCAATGTCATCAGTGACTCCTTCCCTAGCCCCGCCATGTCCTCCTGAGGAGTCCCTCGAACTGTTTGACCACAGTGTTGGGTGCATGCTCCAGGAGGATGCCCAGCATTTGGAAGGCTCTGATG
The DNA here is from genome assembly GCA_037952835.1 of Lithobates septentrionalis. Lineage (NCBI taxonomy): Eukaryota > Metazoa > Chordata > Amphibia > Anura > Ranidae > Lithobates > Lithobates septentrionalis. The sequence goes on along the minus strand of JBBDGP010002865.1, from coordinate 261,711 downwards.
ATGATACTGAGCTCGATGAAGGCAGTAACATGAGCACGGACAGAGGGGGTGCCCAAGAAGGACAGCAATCTGGCAGTCATGCTCCCCCTGCTGCAGCATACTGCCAGGTTTGCTCCAGTGATGAGGAGGGAGGGGATGATGAGGTCACTGACTCAACGTGGGTGCCTGATAGGAGAGAGGAGGAGGAGGAGGAGGAGGCGGCACAAAACCAACGAGGCAGGATGCCCTCCAGGGGCCAGCCTAAGGGCAGCACATTGACTGCATCACACCCCAAAGCTCCACATGTGCAGGGCGCTGCAGTCTCTGCGCGTTATTCAAAAAGTTCTTTGGTGTGGGCCTTTTTTGAGACGAGTGCATCAGATCGCACCGCTGCTATTTGCAACATATGTCTCAAGCGTATCTCGCGTGGCCAAAACTTCTCCCGCTTGGGTACCACATGCTTGACCAGACATATGTTGACCTGCCATGCAGTTCGTTGGCAAGCGTATCTAAAAGACCCACACCAAAGAACAAAGAGGACCTCTCCTTGCTCCTCATCAGCTGAGATTTCCAACCCCACTAGACCTTCAGTCCTCTCTGAGACCTGCACTGAGAGGAATGAAGGTGTAGAATTAGGTGTGTCACAGCCAAGTACTTGTGGGCAATCTGCTTTTGGTACACCGACGGCAGATTGTACCAGGCAAATTTCCCTGCCCCAGCTGCTGCACCGCCGAAAGAAGTTTGCTCCCAGCCATCCACATGCCCAGCAGTTGAATGCTAGCTTGGCAAAATTGCTAGCACTTCAACTGCTGCCTTTTCAGTTGGTAGACTCTGCCCCCTTCCGTGAGTTTGTGGAATGTGCGGTTCCTCAGTGGCAGGTACCCAAACGCCACTTTTTCTCACGGAAGGCGATTCCGGCTCTCTACCGGCATGTGGAAGGCAATGTCCATGCCTCGCTGGACAGGGCGGTCAGCGGTAAGGTGCATATTACCGCTGACTCATGGTCCAGCAGGCATGGACAGGGACGTTACCTAAGTTTCACGGCGCATTGGGTGACTCTGCTGGCAGCTGGGAAGGATGCAGGACAAGGTGCAGTAGTGTTGGAGGTTGTTCCGCCACCACGCCTCCAAAATGCTAATGATTGTGACACACCTCTCTCCTCCACCCCCTCCTCTTCTTCTTCCTCCATGGCCTCTTCCTGTGCTTTGTCCTCGGAACCAGCGGTGCTCCGTAGCCGTTCAAGGGGCTATGCAAGTACGCAGGCCAAAAGATGCCATGCGGTGCTTGAGCTGGTGTGCTTGTGGAACAGGAGCCACACTGGGGCAGAGGTTCTGTCAGCTCTGCAGGGGCAGGTTCAGAGGTGGTTGACGCCACGCCAACTTAAGGCAGGAATGGTGGTTTGCAACAATGGCACCAACCTCCTCTCTGCCCTCCGACAGGGACAAATGACCCATGTGCCCTGTTTGGCTCACGTCCTTAACTTGGTGGTGCAGCGGTTCTTGGGCAGGTACCCGGGCTTACAGGATGTCCTGAGGCAGGCCAGGAAAGTCTGTGTGCATTTCCGCTGGTCATATAATGCCAGTGCTCGGCTGACAGACCTCCAAAAGGAGTTTAACCTGCCCAAGAACCGCCTAATCTGTGACATGCCCACCAGGTGGAACTCAACGTTGGCCATGCTGCAGCGGCTGCACACGCAGCAGAGGGCCATCAATGAGTACCTGTGCGACTATGGCACCAGGACAGGGTCAGGGGAGCTTGGTTTTTTTTTCCCCACGCCAGTGGGCCATGATCAGGGATGCATGCACTGTCCTGTCACCATTTGAGGAGGCCACGAGGATGGTGAGCAGTGACAGTGCATGCATCAGTGACACTGTCCCCCTTGTCCACCTGTTGGAACACACCCTGCGTGGAATAATGGACAGGGCACTTGAGGCAGAACAGAGGCAGGAAGAGGAGGACTTCCTTAGCTCTCAAGGCCCCCTTTATCCAGACAGTGTTCCTGCGTGCCCGCCGATCACACAGGAAGAGGACGAGGAGGAGGAGGAGGAAGATTGTGTCAGTATGGAGGTGGAGCCTGGCACTCAGCATCAGCAGCAGTCTTTAAGGGATCAGTCCCAAGAAACACATGGACTTGTACGTAGCTGGAAGGAGGTGGCTGCGGACCATGTCGTCCTTACTCCGGACCGAATGCCTCAGCAAACCTACGCTGCATGGCCTCCCTGATCCTGCAAAGCCTGCGGAAGGATCCTCGTATTCGTGGTATCAAGGAGAAGGACCAATACTGGCTGGCAACCCTCCTTGATCCACGTTACAAGGGTAAGGTTGCGGACCTTATCTTGCCATCGCAGAGGGAGCAGAGGATGAAACATCTTCGGGAGGCCTTGCAGAAAGGTCTGTGTAATGCGTTCCCAGAGACTGGGAGGTTACAAACTCCTGTTTCTGGACAACGTGTTGCTGAGGCTTCGGTCAGTCAAAGAAGGAGGAGCGGTGGAGAAGGTGGCCGTCTGACCGATGCGTTCAGACAATTTTTTGGTCCGCAGCCCCAAGGTATGATCGGTTCCAGCAACCATCGCCAGCGTCTGTTTTACATGGTGCAGGAATACCTAGGGGCAAGATCAGACTTGGACACCTTTCCCACCGAAAACCCTCTGGGTTACTGGGTCTTGAGGATGGATCACTGGCCAGAGCTTGCACAGTATGCAATTGAGCTACTGGCCTGTCCTGTATCCAGCGTTCTTTCGGAACGCACATTCAGTGCTGCTGGAGGCGTGGTAATCGATCACAGGGTGCGTCTGTCCACCGACTCGGTCGATCGACTGACCTTCATAAAAATGAATCAGTCTTGGATCACCACCAGCTACCAAGCACCTGATGCTGATGTAACCGAATAATTTTTTTTGAAATCTCAGATCCCTTCAAAGACTGCCTATGCTGATGCTGAGTGACTATCCCTGAGTAATTATCCTCTTCCTCCTCAATCATCACGCTGATAGCTTGTAAGAACATTTTTGGTTCTGGGCGCCACCACCAGTGCCTTAGGCACAATTTTTCAGCCCCTGTTTAACAGGGGCGTGTAATTACAATTTTTGATGCAATACTTTGCAGCAGGGCTCGTTCCTGCGTTCCAACTAGAGTGTCTGTGAGGGGTTGCAGTGTTGTGGCACCAGCACCAGTGCCTAAGGCCCAATTTTTCTGCCCCTGTTTAACAGGGGCGTGTAATTACAATTTTTGATGCAATACTTTGCAGCAGGGCTCGTTCCTGCGTTCCAACTAGAGTGTCTGTGAGGGGTTGCAGTGTTGTGGCACCAGCCCCAGTGCCTAAGGCCCAATTTTTCTGCCCCTGTTTAACAGGGGCGTGTAATTACAATTTTTGATGCAATACTTTGCAGCAGGGCTCGTTCCTGCGTTCCAACTAGAGTGTCTGTGAGGGGTTGCAGTGTTGTGGCACCAGCACCACCACCATCACCACCACCACCAAAGGCCCAATTTTTCTGCCCCTGTTCAACAGGGGCATGTAATTACAATTCTTGATCTAATATTTCACAGCAGGGCCCATTTCTGCACCCACCAAGAGCGAGTGAGGACTTAGAGTGTTGTGGCACCAGCACCACCACCACCACCACCAAAGGCCCAGTTTTTCTGCCCCTGTTCAACAGGGGCATGTAATTACAATTCTTGATCTAATATTTCACAGCAGGGCCCTGTGAGGGCTTACAGTGTTGTGGCCACAACAACACCTAAGGCCCAAATTTCTGCTGAGTATATAGGGCAGGCCCCTACTTTCAAACATCTAACTTACAAACGACTCCTACTTGCAAACGGAAGGAGACAACAGGAAGTGAGATGAAATCTACCCCTAGGAAGGGAAATTCTCCTGTAAGAGTTAATATGGGAAAAACATTTCTCCTTTCCACTGATGCTTTCCAATCCTTGTTCCACAAAAAAAAAACAGATTCTCAAAAAGCATTTGTCATTGGGACAAAAAGTGAGGTGAAATCTTCTAAAGAGGAGGAAAGACAGCAAAACAAATGTCACAGGGGTGATAACCCTTCCCTATGTTTTCCAAAAAGCTTAAAAAAGATTTTTTGGCTGGAGCTAAACACGTTAAAAATGTACCCGTTCAAAATGACAAACAGATTCTACTTAACAACAAACCTACAGTCCCTGTCTTGTTTGCACCGCCTGTATACTGCTGTTCAGAGTATATAGGGCCTTTCCTTATTTTAATTTGGGTGCGGGGTTCCCCTTAATATCCATACAAGACCCAAAAGGCCTGGTAATGGACTGGGGGGTACCCATGGTGTTTGTCTTACTGATTTTCATCCATATTGCCAGGACCGGACATTACATTAAACCCGCAAGCAGTTTTAAATGAGATTTTTTCCTTAAAAAATTACATTTGGTGCAGGGACTGTTCTAAACACGGGAAACACATGCCACTTTACAGGCATACTATAGACACCCCCCAGGTACGATATTTAAAGGAATATTTCACTTTTGTTTTTTTACTTTAAGCATCATTAAAATCACTGCTCCCGAAAAAAAGGCCGTTTTTAAACGTTTTTTTTGCATTGATACATGTCCCCTGGGGTAGGACCCGGGTCCCCAAACCCTTTTTAGGACAATACCATGCAAATTAGCCTTTAAAATGAGCACTTTTGATTTCAAATGTTCGAGTCCCATAGATGCCAATGGGGTTCTAACGTTCGTGCGAACTTTCAGTCCGTTCGCAGGTTCTGGTGCGAACCGAACCGGGTAGTGTTCGGCTCATCCCTATTTCACAGTGTTTTAAGTGCTGCTGTTTCACTTCTAGTTAAGTTCCTAGGAAGTTTGGTATGAGTTTTTATCTTGTCTAGTTCTTTATCGACTAATTTTAGGAAGGCTATTGCGTTCGGATGGGTACTGGGTGCCGGACAAAAGTCAGATTTCTTTTTTAGTGTGGATTTGTTTTCCCTACAAAGTTCATTAGGAGTTTCGATGGATTCTAGAATTTGAGAGAGGTTGATCTCATCTATGAGATCAGTTGGATCATTCTCATCAAGGAGGGACACCAATTGTTTTAGTGCTTGGTGTTCTTGTGGAGTAAAATCGTTTGGCCCTTCCTGTTTATGGTAGAGTTTTTTTAGAATCAGTTTGCGTATAAAGAGTTGGAGGTCTTTGTAGATCTAAAATTTATCCAAATCTTGATTGGGACAAAAATTTAGGCCTTTTCTGAGGACAGCAGTTTCATCGTGAGAAAGTTTGTAAGATGAAAGGTTAATTATATTTAAATCATTCGGCTCTTGTTCTTGACCAACAGTTGGAACAGTTACAGTGCTATTTGGGTGTAGGTATTGGGGTTGGATTGTGTAGGTTGTACACCCATCAAGATTTTTTCTAAAAAAGATGGGTCATTGGAAATAGTATCTAGTGATGTGACAGTTGAGGGGTTTGACTGGGGAGTAGGTTCACTTCCTGGGGTATGTGTGCTGATTTGTATATTTGGTGCTTTCTTGGTTAACTCGTGTGTAGGTTTAATAGGGATATCAAGAGTTGGTTTCTTTGCCTGTTGTCCCTCCTTAGGGTCTCCACGAAAAGTACGTTTAGTGCTCTGTCCTATATTTGGTTTTTGAGAGGTTTGGGTATGGGTTTGAGGTAGGTTGGAGGTGGATTGTGAAGGGGTGCTTTGGTGTCCCTGGTGTTGGTAATTTTTATTCTGGTTTGGTCTATTTTGCGCCCATTTGTATGCCTTCCCATCTCTGAAGGCGTTTCTGTCCTGAGTGAGTTTCTGTCGTTTTTTATAAGTATGTCCTTATTGAATGTTTCTAAGTGTAATTTGAGTCTGTCCTCTTTGTTAGTGAGGGGTCTCTGGGTTTTCAGCTGTTGTAGTTTGTTGCAGAGAGCTACAATATCTGTGTCTAGAGTACTGGATCTCTTTCTGTATTCTTCAATCAATATTTCCATCAAACTTTGTGAACATGCCCGCAGGGCTTGCTCCCATTTGGTTTTAAATTCCGAGTCCAGACCTTTTATTGTCGGGAAGATCTGGACTCGCAATCCTGCAGGATTAATATCCTCTTTGATATAATCCTGAAAAGACCTAACATGCCAGTAAAATAGTGATTTTTTCTCCAGGGTCCTAGAAAGTCTGGAAAAAAGTGAGGATATTTCGGAATCAACAGATTCTTTATCTCCGAAATCTTTTAAATACCCTTCCATGAGTGTTTCCCATTCATCACCTGTAAAATTGGTCATTTTGCCTCTTATTTATAAAAAATATATAAAGTAAAGTATACGTAGTTTTGAAGTGGGGAGAGAAAGTATCTTCAATAGTTAGTAAAACTCTAGAGAGTACCAAGTAGGTGTGCAGTAGCAATTGCCGATCTAAAGGCGGGGAGCGGTATCTACTACCAATTTATTTGAAACAAAGATTATTAGTCGGCTTATTGACTGCAAATTGTGCCACGTCCAATAGTTAAATCATCAAGCAAGAAGGAAGTTCCCCTAGTGGTGGACTTTAAAGGCACGTATATATGGATATAGGAGGAAATTTGTAATGTATAGAAAAATCATTTATTCATTTCAGAAACATCTTAAAAACATTAACAACAATATGACTATAGCAAACAGTAAAAGGAATGCGATTTATGCATTTATACATATGTTGGATATTGATACCAATATATTTGCACCCGACGCATTTCGGAGAAATTGAGCCTCCTTCTTCAGGGGTGGATGTGAGTTATAGCAAGGGTTTCTAAATTGGAGATAATGTGTTTAACAAGGAGATCATGAGTATGTGTACATATCAGGCTTTACAGATAAAGGTACATATCATGTTTACATTACATTACACTCACATTGGTAATATGTAGATTGGCTTCGCATTCCAAACAAGGAGTTAAAAACAAAGGCGCTGACACTGTCTGTTTCCCAATTGCGATCAATACGGGTTGACTGTCATACCCAAAGTCTTAGTATTTCATGTGTAGCAAGTACAGATGACTAGATAGAAGGTATGTGGATAGGTTTGATTCCTCATAGACTAGAGGAAGAAGCCCACATATGTGGGACATAGAAAAGTGTTGGATCTGAGGTTCCACTGAGGCCAGATGCGGGTCCTGTAAAGTGTAGAAATGTAGAAGTATGTAGTAACCGATCAATGATTAAGGGGTGTAGCTTATTTGTAAGAAAAAAATGAAGTTTTATAGTAGTGGGGGTACAACATACCTGATCCGGCTAGTGTAAAGGATTTAGGAAAAAGTGATGAGAGTAACTGGTATACGTTATGTATCCTGGGTGGCTGAAAGAAAATGGTACAGAAGGGGGAAGGGGGAAAATATAAGGATATAATTAGATAAATAAATAATTTATCCAATTAAAGATTGTGGACAATAAAGGATATATATTTTTTATCTAGGGGGTTAATGTAATCCAGATATGTCTGGATTGTCCTAGGTAGGATGGTAGTGGTTGATTAGATGTTAATCAGATTGGTGAAAAAAAGGGGGGGGGGAGGAAAAAGAAAAGAGGAAGAAGAAAAGGAAAAAAGAAGAAAGAAAAGAGAAAAGAAAAAATGAAAAACGGGGGGGGGGGGGTTGGGAGGGGGGAGGGGAAAAGAGAGAGGGGAGAGTGGGGAGTGGGGGGTAAGGGGAAAAAAGGGAAAAGAAAAAAGAACCTCCTCTTTAAGAGACAAAGTCACTACAAGCGAATTTAAGGGGGAAGTGGATAAACACTGCAAATACAAGGGAACTTTTAGATGCGGAGATTGTAACTATTGCATGTACATGCTCACAGACAGAAACCCAACCCTCCCGAATGGCCAGCTTTTCCATCCCAAACACTTGGCTAATTGTAAAACATACGGTGTGATCTATATGCTCCTGTGCAAATGTACATGCTTCTACATAGGAAAAACCAAAACAGAATTTTGGAAGAGAGCATATAAACACATCTTGAGTATGCAAACTTGTGACCCTGATCTCCCACTTGAGAGACATACTACAATAGTGCATGGGGGCAAATTTCCAACAATCAAGTTTCTTATTCTAGACCGGATACACCCGGGGCCTAGGGGAGGTGACTGGAACAAGGCACTGTTACAGTTAGAATCTCGCAGGATATACAATTTAAAAGCTACCCAACATCTCTCTAGCATCCATGCCCTCTCCCTACAACTGCCACTAAAAATATATATAACATCTCTCTAAGTTATGTAACTCCTATATGCATCTATTTTGATCACTGTTTAACAAATTTGGAGTTTCCAATGTATATACAACTTTAGTCTGTAACTTGCTTCTCTATATGCCAAATATAAGGGATATGTTTTGAAGACTGTAACACATTCACAGGATTTTTTACTATATATGTATACGGTTAAAATACACGATGAATGGTGTACGTTGCTGGCACTCTAATCTATATAGTTTCCTTGGATTAGTGTAATCAATAGATGTAATTGTATCGATTATGTTCCACAACTTGTTTTTTATTACATGAATAATTCCAGCCTGTAAAATAGTTTTTATTGTATAGTGCAATTTATGTATGTATTTACATCATTTACTTCCTGTAACCTGCTTCTCATTACATGAGAAATCCCAGCCTGTAATACTGTCAGTCGGCGATGTTTTTCCCAAAATTGTGATCTACATGCTTTCTATCTATGTATGGCAACCTGTGCCTTCAATATTCCTATTGGTGATCTGCGGTTTACCCGGCACACAAAGCCGCCTGAGCGTTTCTGGCTCTTGGCGGCGTTGTGTGAGGACACAGTGTTGCTGACACTGTCCTCCATCTTGCGACCCCGGCGGGCATGCGCAGTCCGCCGGGGAAGCCAGACGTGCCGGCGGGTGTAGTGGGCGCGGCCATGCCTCATCGCGGATGCCTGCACATACGCGATGGGGGCCCGGCGGCGTTCGCTCCACCCGGGGGGCCACTCTGAGCACGTCTGTCCCTCCCCTACCACAATCAGCTGTTGGTAATCACATCAGCAGCTGATTGGTAGGGAGGGCTTTATATACTCTCACACAGCCCAGACCGAGCGTCCGCTCTTGTGTGCAAGACGCTGTCGGTCTGAGCTGATGCCAAACAAGTGTATACTAAAAGTGAGTATCCTTATTACATTATCTATTACTTTCATTGAACCCACATGCTGCCTCTGTTATTCCAAATAAACACACTATTTATGCCTCTATTTTATCTTTATTTTCATGCTGCTCTATTTACACAAGTGTATCGCTGCAGTTGTGAGAGACTTTCTATAGCTGCAGCCGAGATCCTCTGCTCCCTTTCTCCTCTGTTCCCCTCTTGTTCTCTTTCTTTTTCTTTGTCTTCGTTTCTCCTTCTTTTTTCTTTTCCCTTTTCTCCCCTCCCCCCCCCCTCTCCACTCTCCCCTCTCTATTCCCCCCCCCCCCTTTTCATTTTTTCTTTTCTCTTTTCTTTCTACTTTTTTCCTTTTCTTCTTCCTCTTTTCTTTTTCCTTCCTTCCCCCCTCCCCCCCTTTTTTTCACCAATCTGATTAACATCTAATCAACCACTACCATCCTACCTAGGACAATCCAGACATATCTGGATTACATTAACCCCCTAGATAAATATATATCCTTTATTGTCCACAATTTTTAATTGGATAACTTATTTATTTAGCTAATTATATCCTTATATTTTCCCCCTTCCCCCTTCTGTACCATTTTCTTTCAGCCACCCAGGATACATAACGTATACCAGTTACTCTCATCACTTTTTCCTAAATCCTTTACACTAGCCGGATCAGGTATATTGTACTCCCACTACTATAAAACTCCCTTTTTTCTTACAAATAAGCTACACCTGAAATCATTGATCGGTTACTACATACTTCTACACTTTACAGGACCCGCATCTGGCCTCAGTGGAACCTCAGATCCAACACTTTTCTATGCCCCACATCTGTGGGCTTCTTCCTCTAGTCTATGAGGAATCAAACCTATCCACATACCTTCTATCTAGTCATCTGTACTTGCTACACATGAAATACTAAGACTTTGGGTATGACAGTCAACCCGTATTGATCGCAATTGGGAAACACACCGGATGGGCAGACAGTGTCAGCGCCTTTGTTTTTAACTCCTTGTTTGGAATGCGAAGCCAATCTACATATTACCAATGTGAGTCTAATGTAATGTAAACATGATATGTACCTTTATCTGTAAAGTCTGATATGTACACATAGTCATGATCTCCTTGTTAAACACATTATCTCTAATTTAGAAACCCTTGCTATAACTCACATCCACCCCTGAAGAAGGAGGCTCAATTTCTCCGAAACGCGTCGGGTGCAAATATATTGGTATCAATATCCAACATATGTATAAATGCATAAATCGCATTCCTTTTACTGTTTGCTATAGTCATATTGTTGTTAATGTTTTTAAGATGTTTCTGAAATGAATAAATGATTTTTCTATACATTACAAATTTCCTCCTATATCCATATATACGTGCCTTTAAAGTCCACCACTAGGGGAACTTCCTTCTTGCTTGATGATTTAACTATTGGACGTGGCACAATTTGCAGTCAATAAGCCGACTAATAATCTTATATAAATGGTATCAAGGAAAAAAAGCGAGAAATTCCTCTAATGGACATAAAGATTTAAGATCTAAGGCTTTACCATATAATTCTTCATTTAATTCTTGCATTTTTTCCACAGTCTCCACGTCACAAAAATCCCAGTATGATGGTAGAAGGTCACATAAAACGAAACGTTCACGGTCACAAGATGATGGCACTCAAAAGAAACGGATAGTGGAATCTACACCAATACAACGTCCACCCACCCCATCGACCCTTGGCCCTGCTACACAATTTGGGAAAGGTAATATTCGGGGTGGCCCCTATGCCCACCCATATGGTCAGCCTGGAGATGGTCCTAACATCTCCTTAGGGACGGGTGTGTCCCCAATTCAAAATTCATTTACAGGCAATAGGTCCCAAAATAGGGATTTTCAAAAACACGATCAGAGACACAACACATGAAAAATCATAATCCTGACCAAAATAGTCCTATCAAAACAGACACCCTCAGTATTGTTAACTTATCTGATTACCAATTATCCGAAGACGAGCTCTCTCTTCTCAGTAAAGGCCTCGGTTTCTGTCCTTCTGCAGATTCTGACACCTTTGACGTTCAAAGATGTTCAACTATTTGCAAGGAAACTATTTCTAAAAAGTTTATATACTAAAAACACCAAATCTAATGCAGCACCAATCCCAAGCTCCCCACAAACTGATGAGGCCATTAATATTTTAGTGAGCCTCTTGGAGGAGTCAGAAACCTCGGACTCAGTTGACCTTGGAGACACTCTGATCACCTTTGAAAGTAACCCCTGTGTTAACAATGAACCTCAAAATACCACTTTAAACTTTTAATTGAAATCAGATAAATTTCCTTCTTTTCTTGACAATGTGGCTTTGGCCACTTTTGTCAATCTAGTCACCAATGATCTTAAAAAAAATGCATAAACACAAAAAAGGTAGTAACCTTTCTTCAAAGGAGATCACCGCTCTACGATCACTATGTGCACAAAATTCTCTCACAATCAAACAGGCAGACAAGGGAGGGAATATAGTTGTTATGTCGAATACTCAATATAAGGCAATGTGTCTCAAAATACTACATAATGAAACCTGGTACAAAAAGATTTCTCCAGTGACAGTCACCAAATATTATGAGGCCTTTTACACCCTTGTTGATGAGGCCTTCTCACGAGGAGCCATCGACAAGGGGATCTGGGAATTTATTCGTACCAAGCACCCGATAATTGCAACATTATACTGTCTGCCCAAAATCCACAAACAATTCCCTTTCCCTCCTGGTAGACCCATCATTTCCGGTAGAGGAAGTATTAGTGACAATCTAAGCAAATATATAGACGCATTTCTCAGACCTTTTGTGATGGAACTCCCATCATACATCAAGGACACCATACATTTTCTACAAATAATCAAAACGATCAGTCTCAACCCTGATAGCTTGCTAGTAGCTATCGATGTTGAAACTCTATATTGCTCCATCCTGCACCATCTCGGATTGGCAGCTATACAGCACATACTGTCTCATTCACATGGCTGTGAAAGTAAATTTCATCAATTCGTTCTATCAGCCCTAGAATACATCTTAACCCACAACGTCTTCACCTTCGAAGACTCCCACTACCTCCAGGTGCAGGGTGTCACTATGGGGACCTCTTGTGCCCCCTCTTACGCGAACCTGTACCTGGGGGAGTGGGAGCGCTCTTTGTTTGATGATGAAGATCTATTGCCCTTTACCAACAACATCACACTATGGCAGCATTACATAGATGATGTTTTTATGATCAGGGATGGCTCCATAGAAGCACTGCATGATTTTCTATCAACTCTTAACAAAAATATCTTTAATCTCCAGTTCACTATGTCATACAGTGACACCTCAATTACTTTCCTAGATGTCACTATTCATAAGAATGAGACGGGCGGCCTCACTAGTGGGCTTTTTAGAAAGCCCACCGCTGGAAACACAATCCTTCATGCATCAAGCGCCCACCCACAATCTCCTATTAAGTCCATCCCCTATAGTCAATATCTTAGACTGAAAAGAAACTGTTCCACGATTGAATCCTTCGAAGTAGAAGCAGCCCTTCTCAGAGATCGACTGCTTCTATGAGGATATTCTAAAACCTGCCTCAAAAAGGCATACAGATGAGCTCGGAACAAATCTAGACGAGATCTGTTGGTTCCACAACAAAAACATACCACTATGAAATCATAATATACTAGACTTATAACAAAATACAGCAACCAACACCAGGAGATTAGAAACATTCTTTCCAAACATTGGAAAATTTTACAGACCGATCCCACCCTTTGTCAACATCTCTCACCACTCCCTAACATCACATTTCGCAAAGCCAGTTCTTTGAAAGACAAATTGGTACTTCTAAATTTGTGGGAGAATTCAGAAAAGATCCGTGCAAGCGTTTTGGCACATTCACCTGTGGTGGCTGCGCCATATGCCAGTACATGGATACAAGATCCCATGTCACCTTACCTAATGTAAAAGTATTTAAACCCCGACATTTCGCTAATTGTAAGACCCCAGGTGTGATCTATATGCTGCAATGCCAATGTCACAGCTTTTATATTGGCAAGACGAAACTGGAGTTTCGCAATAGGGCAGGTAGACATATAAAAAGCATGAAGACGGCAAACCCAGATTTGCCCCTTGGGAGACATGTTAGGGAGGAAAAATACCACAAGTCTCCTTCATAATCCTTGATAGAATTCATCCCAGTGCGAGAGGAGGAGATTGGAACAAGCTCCTCCTCCAAAAAGAATCTCGCTGGATTATGAATTTAAATGCGGCCAATACACCTGGCCTTAATACCATATTGAGTTTCAGACCATTCTTTAAGGGTTTCGTTCTGGTGTTTGTGAGAAAGATATGTAATTTCCAGGGTGATACATTCCTCTGAGATTCAAATTACTGTATTTTCTTTTCATGTTCTGTATATAATCATGTTTGGTTATACATTATACCGCGGCAGACTACTAAGATAGACTGCAGCTGAAGTAAAGATATGCTGTAGGGATATTTCATGTATCTGGAGGCTTAAATCTCATGTTTTGCAACTAGTGATGTCTTATCAATTATTCTTCGTCTTTATATTACATCTATTTTTACTCAAAAGACATCATCTTGCAGGGTTATCCCAATTAATTTTTCCTCCCCTTTTTGTCCCTCACAGGTGTGGCCCTGGTTGTGATGCGCCCAGCCAGTCTGTCTATAAGTGAATAATCCCTTGAGAGGAAGAAGACAATTTGGTCATGCGCCCATTTTGATTTATTCTTCCTTTTGTTCCCCCTTTTTTTTTTTGTGATCAACTTGTCTTCTTTATCTCATCGATGATCCTCTTATTTCCTGTCCTTGCATTGTCCAACCCTGTTGATTTGTTTTTCTTATAGATGCACACCTGCCTTTTTATATAACAAGCCCCTGAAGAAAGGACAAACTCCTGAAACGCGTCAGGCTTCTCTTCTCTTTTCAAGAGGAGACCAAAATTTGTTTGTACATTTATATTTGCATCTTCCTTGTAGATTTTCTCTAGGAGATCATATTTATTGTTATTTTGTATTCTGATATTTCATGGTTTATGTCACTGCTGTTATTAACGAGTCGGTTGCAATAATCCCATGCACCGACTACTGGTTCTTTTAAAACATTGACTAAATAAAAATACATTTAATTTTAAATTTATTGTTTTTATATAATGTTTGGTTACCTTTAAAGTCCCAATTTTCCTATGGGGGAACCTCAAATGAGCAAATTCGCATCAGGGATGATGGCAACATTCCTATACATTTTGGTGAAATATTCTATCTAGAGCAAAACATCTCCGTTCTTATAGCATTATTAAAGAAGACATTAAATGCGCTGCATTCAACGATCACAGAATTTGCAGCGTGAGTAATGTGCTACCTACAATACGAACACTAGTTTTACTAGACCGAATGCTTCCATTTAGTTTAGTTTTTGCTTCTGAGCATGCGTTTTTTTGTCCAACAAACTAGCATACAGACGAGCGGATTTCTGGGTCCGGCGGAGTTACGACATAAAGATTTGAAGCATGTTCCAAATCTAAAGTCCGTCAGATTTGAGGCTGGAAAAGTCCGCTGAAAGTCCGGGGAAGCCCACACACGATCGTATTGTCTGCCGGACTTGGTCCGTTGGCGTCCGTCGGACTTTTGTAGTCAAAGTCCGACCATTTGTATGTGGCGTTACACATAGTAGAGCTGAACTTTAGGATGTTCAAGCCAAACACAGCCTGTTCATAGTTTGGTTAATGGTTGAGCAAACTGGCTATATTTGGTCAGTTCACCCGACCAAACTCCCAGCTGCTGTTTGTAGCACTAACAATACAACATGACAAATCTCTGGCTGGCTGGTGTATGTAAACAAATCAACTGGGTATCTTTCATGATGACATTGACAAATGACGTCACCCATTTAATGGTGGCAGCACTACAGCCATGCTAGCACAGCAATAGTGGTACCACCACTAAAGATCTGCCATTATGTGGGCGTGTATATAGGTAAAATAAAGTTTAAAAAAAAAACTGCGCTGTTTTAAACACTCCACACCAGCTGCAACTCAAAGTGAAATATGCACAAATATAAATAAAAAACATAAGAAGCTGCGCTTAAACATATATAAAAAAAAAAGTGCAATTGAATAAGATCAATCAGATCAATCAGTCTGATCGAATTGTGAAACAAATCACCCAGGATCACTACAAACAAGGTACATAATAAGTGAGCATTAATGATAAATAAATGAATCCACAGTCCTTGAAACTTCCAAAGAAAGGAAATGTTTGATAAGACACCATGTGTTACAATCTTCAGTGACCTTTATAAGACAACGTGAATCCACCACCACATAGAGTGCAAGCTTACCAGCTGCACAAGCTGTCTAAGCTTGTGGCTAATACTCAGCCAGGGCCTTTGATCTTCCCAGCACCTCTGGTGACTGATAAGCCAAATATTCCTGGAGACCTGGAGTATATCCAGCGGTCAACAGCCAGCCACAAGAATGACCTCCCGGTCTTGATTGAGTATCTCTCCTTCCTGCAGTGTTGTGCTAGATCTGTGACACCATTTCACATTGTGTTGCTGGGCTTCTCTGTTTACCTATGTATATAGGTGTATATTTATACAGACAGTTAGAAGAGACCAGTCATTCATCGCTTTGGCTCTGAGGAAGAGGGTCCTACCTTGAAACGCGCTAGCCACCTTGCAGTACCGTCTGGCCCTCCGGCATCTTCGGTCCCAACTATAGACCTAAGGGAAACCGTTCGCTATTGCTGTTGCTTTAACATGCTTGTATACCACGTTAATAGGTAAGTATAACCATTTCTGTTTTTACCTCTATTAAAATTATTTTTGATAATGCACAAGGTCGGTGCGCCCTCCCTTTTTTCCTGTATGTTGCACTTCAATATACTGCAGTAAAAGTGCACTAACGCAATTCAATATACTGCAGTAAAAGTGCACTAACGCACTTCAATATACTGCAGTAAAAGTGCACTAATGCACTTTAATATACTGCCATAAAAGTGCACTAACAGATTTCAATACTACAGTAAACATGTACTAATGCACTTCAATATACTGCAGTAAAAGTGCACTAACGCAGTTCAATATACTGCAGTAAAAGTGCACTAACGCAATTCAATATACTGCAGTAAAAGTGCACTAACGCACTTCAATATACTGCAGTAAAAGTGCACTAATGCACTTTAATATACTGCCCTAAAAGTGCACTAACGCACTGCAATATATTGCAGTAAAAGATCCACTAACAGATTTCAATACTCCAGTAAACATGCACTAACGCACGTCAATATGCTGCAGTAAATGTGCACTAACGTACCTTGATATACTGCAGTAAACCTGCCCTGAAACACTAAACTGACACTAAACTTACACTCTACACTCACAATAGAATCACAATAGCACACTATAGTGCAATAACTTGTAGTAGCAATTAGGGATAAGCCGAAAACCCCTCGGTTGACCCTGCCCCCTCTGACGTCACGTGATGTCAGAAGGGGGCAGGGTAAATGACACTAAAGTTAAAATGAATGCCCACGCTGCAGTAACACTGCACTATCACTATATTCACACTATACTTACACTCTAGTCTACACTCACAATAGAATCACAATAGCACACTATAGCACACTAACTTGTAGTAGCATTTAGGGATGAGCCGAACACCCCTCAGTTGACCCTGCCCCCTCTGACATCACGTGATGTCGGAAGGGGGCAGGGTAACCCAGTCAAGTCACCGTGTGGCCCCGCCCTTGCCTATATACCAGCTGTCACAGCCAAGAGACAGCAGTCGGCGGGACGCCTCCCATCGAGGCAGAGCTTTTTAAAATATTTTTTGGGTTCAGGCGCCATGATTAAAGATGGATGGACATACATCGCGGGACACTGTTTTTTTTTTTTATAAAAGGAATTGTCAAAAACTGTCTCCTGTCGTTTTTACTTTTTTGACACTTTTTTTGGTGAATGGGTAGGGGTACAGTGTACCCCATACCCATTCACATAGGAGGCGGGATCTGGGGGCCCCCTTGTTAAAGGGGGCTTCCAAATTCTGATAAGCCCCCGCAGGACCCCCACAACCACTGGGCAAGGGTTGCTGGGATGAGGCCCTTGTCACCATATACATGGGGACAAGGTGCTTTGGGGGGACCCCAAAGTACCCTCCCCACGTTGAGGGCAAGCGGCCTGGTATGGTTCAGGAGGGGGGGGCACTTGCTCACCCCCCTTTCCTGGCCTGCCATGGCTGCTTGCTCAGATAAGGGTCTGGTATGGATTTTGGGGGGAACCCCACGCCATTTTTAAAAAAAATTTGGCGTGGGGTTCCCCTTAAAATCCATACCAGACCTGAAGGTGCGGGGTTCCCTTTAACCACTTCAATACACTGTGTTATATATACTACACTGCCTGCACTGACTGAATATACACTACAATATATTCTACACTGAATATCTAGTCTACACTAAATGCAGAGTATATATATATATATATATATATATATATATATATATATATATATATATATATATATATATATATATATATATATATATATAGTGTATTTTTGTAAATATTTTATTCTATTATTCTATCTTGTTGTGTGACAACACTAAAGAAATTACACTTTGCTACAATGTAAAGTAGTGAGTGTACAGCTTGTATAACAGTGTAAATTTGCTGTCCCTTCAAAATAACTCAACACAGCCATTAATGCCTAAACCGCTGGCAACAAAAGTGAGTACACCCTTAAGTGAAAATGTCCAAATTGAGCCCAAAGTGTCAATATTTTGTGTGGCTACCATTATTTTCCAGCACTGCCTTAACCCTCTTGGGCATGGAGTTCACCGGAGCTTCACAGGTTGTCACTGGAGTCCTCTTCCACTCCTCCATGACAACATCACGGAGCTGGTGGATATTAGAGACCTTGCGCTCCTCCACCTTCCATTTGAGCATGCCCCACAGATTCTCAATAGGGTTTAGGTCTGGAGACATGCTTGGCCAGTCCATCACCTTTACCCTCAGCTTCTTTAGCAAGGCAGTGGTCATCTTGGAGGTGTGTTAGGGGTCGTTATTATGTTGGAATACTGCCCTGCGACCCAGTCTCCGAAGGGAGGGGATCATGCTCTGCTTCAGTATGTCACAGTGCATATTGGCATTCACGATTCCCTCAATGAACTGTAGCTCCCCAGTGCCAGCAGCACTCATGCAGCCCTAGACAATGACACTCCCACCACCATGCTTGACTGTAGGCAAGACACACTTGTCTTTGTACTCCTCACCTGGTTGCCACCACACACACTTGAAACCATCTGAACCAAATTTATCTTGGTCTCATCAGACCACAGGACATGGTTCCAGTAATCCATGTCCTTAGTCTGCTTGTCTTCAGCAAACTATTTGTGGGCTTTCTTGTGCATCATCTAAGGAAGAGGATTCTTTCTGGGATGACAGCCATGCAGACCTATTTGATGCAGTGTGCGGCATATGGTCTGAGCACTGACAGGCTGACCCCCCACCCCTTCAACCTCTGCAGCAATGCTGGCAGCACTCATGCGTCTATTTCCCAAAGATAACCTCTGGATATGATGCTGAGCACGTGCACTCAACTTCTTTGGTCAACCATGGCAAGGCCTGTTCTGAGGGGAACCAGTCCTGTTAAACCGCTGTATGATCTTGGCTATCGTGCTGCAGCTTAGTTTCAGGGTCTTGGCAATCTTCTCATAGCCTAGGCCATCTTCATGTAGAGCAACAATTCTTTTTTTCAGATCCTCAGAGAGTTCTTTGCCATAAGGTGTCATGTTAAACTTCCAGTGACCAGTATGAGAGAGTGAGAGCGATAACACCAAATTTAACACACCTGCTCCCCATTCACACCTGAGACCTTGTAACACTAACGAGTCACATGACTCCGGGGAGGGAAAATGGCTAATTGGACCCAATTTGGACATTTTCACTTAGGATGTACTCACTTTTGTTGCCAGCGGTTTAGACATTAATGGCTGCGTGTTGAGTTATTTAGGGGGGACAGCAAATTTACACTGTTATACAAGCTCTACACTCACTACTTTACATTGTAGCAAAGTGTAATTTCTTCAGTGTTGTCACATAAAAAGATATAATGTAATGTAAGAAAAATGTGAGGGGTGTACTCATTTTTGTGAGATACTGTATATTAAATACAATGCCACTAACTAACTAACCTGCTTGCCTAATCTAGTTCAATCTATCTCCGACCACAGTTGCACACTATACACGGCCGCTATGTAAGCAGCCTTATATAGTGTGGGGTGTGGACTTAGTCCCCCTGAGCCATGACTGGCCAAAGGCACCCTGCCTTTGGCCAATTATGGCTCTCGCAGCAGAGTGTGCTGTGATTGGCCAAAGCATGCATTTCAAAGCAATCATCAGACATCAATGCACGCGATCTCGCAGTACATTATGGGGCGTTCCACGGTGCTCAAATTTGTCACAAACACCCCATAATATTCGCTGTTGTGCCTGACCACAGGGGGTCTGTCAGAGCCCCGTGCGGGGGGGGGGTTGGGTGTTGGGGGTGCTGCCAGAGCCATGAGCCCCGTGATAGGGTGCTGTTAGAGCCGCAAGCTCAAAGGGGGGTGCCGCTGTCAGAGCCCAGAGACGGGGGGCAAGTGTACTGGACAGAGTGGCTGCATATGATGTGCGCAGTGACTGTATTTGGTGGGCACAGTTGCTGCACATGATGGGCAGAGTGGCTGTATTTGGTGGGCACAGTGGCTGCACGTGATGGGCATAGTGGCTGCTAATGATGGGCATGGTGGCTGTATTTGGTGGGCACAGTGGCTGCACATGATGGGCACAGTGACTGTAATTGGTGGGCAAAGTGGCTGCACATAAGGGGCACAGTGGCTGTATTTGGTGGGCACAGTGGCTTCACATAATGGGCACAGTGGCTGTATTTGGTGGGCACACTGGCTGCATATGCTGGGCACAGTGGCTGCATATGATGGGCACAGAGGTTGCATTTGATGGCAAAGTGGCTGTATTTGATGGGCACAGTGGCTGCATTTGATGGGCACAGTGGCTGCATATGATGGGCACAGTGGCTGCATATGATGGGCACAGGGGTTGCATTTGATGGCAAAGTGGCTGTATTTGATGGGCACAGTGACTGCATTTGATGGGCACAGTGGCTGCATATGATGGGCACAGTGACTGCATTTGATAGGCACAGTGGCTGCATTGGCACAGTGGCTGCATTTGATGGGCACAGTGGCTGTATTTGATGGGCACAGTGGCTGCATTTGATGGGCACAGTGGCCGCATATGATGGCCACAGTGGCTGCATTTGATGGCACAGTGGCTGCATTTGCTGAACACAGTGGCTGCAATTGATGGCACAGTGGCTGCATTTGATGGGCAAAGTGGCTGAATTTGATAGGCACAGTGAGGCTGCAATTGATGTTTTTTTTAAGTATTTTTCCGAATTTTTCAGTTTGTTTGCGCCCCCCCCCAAAAAAAATTTTGAGCACCAGCCGCCACTGACTACATTATGGCCTCATTATACCGTCTGGTTCCCCACACCATTGCTTACAAAATAAAGAAAGCTTGCAGGGAAAATGTCTTTTTTTTGGCTTTATAAATGCAATTATTGCTGCAGCAGCTTCTACACTGTACAGATGTGCCAATTTACAGGTAGACTAAGGGGACCCCACTGGAACCATATTGAAAGGAGTTTTTCATTTTTATGCTTTTACTTTAAGCATCAATAAATCACTGCTCATTTAAAAATGACACTTTTTACAAAGTTTTTTTATTGATAAAAATCCCCCAGGGCAGTACCCGGATCCCCATAACCATTGTATGCCCAATTACTTGCACATAATCCTTCAAAATGGGTACTTTTGATTTCTCCAGTTCGGATAGACTTCGATGGGGTTTGTTTTTCGGTTCCGAACTTTCGCAATGTTTGAAAGTTCCGGGGCGAACCAAACAGAGGGTCGTTCGGCCCATCCCTATGTGCAAGCAAAAAAGCTATTTATTTTTACTTACATATGATTGGGTATTCTTTCCTAAGTGAGACTTCACCACATTACTTTGCAAGAGAATTTTCACAAGAGCTTAAGAAAACAGCCTTTTTGTAAAATTCAAGAATTGCAAATTCTTGTATGGTAATATTCATTAATTAATCCCCGCCAGTTGTGTTTGGGTATTTCAACTATATGAAAGATGTGTTAGCCTGTAGTTTTTATGTAAATGTATTTTAAATTGTGTACAATAAAATACTATGGGCTGCATTCACTAAAGCAGATCACATGCAGTATTTAGATGCCCGGACACATTTTCCCTAAAAATCACATGCGATCTTGAAACTGTGAATTCATTATGCCGTTGTATTGTATTTACCACAAAACGCTGAAAACGCACAGTAGGTACAGCTTGAAAAGGAATGAAACTTAATTCACAGATGGAAATAAATAAATAAATGCATGCAGTAATTAGGTAGTGGTCCAGGCATGCGTAATGATGGAATGATGACTTTGGTCACCACACCTCAATGGGCAGGGTATGTTTAAATGCACAAAATGTTTAAAAAGGGGCACCAATTCACAATCTAATGAGCATTTGGCTAGTCTCCACTCACATTTGACAGCTGGACATTGCATTCCTCCCACCTAATGGAGCTTTTTGAGGATAATTTGTTGGAGTTTCAGGCCATTATAAGGAGGGCGAGGAGAAGAAGAAGAGTGGTTGTCATGCGTCCACCTTGCTTTAAGCAGAAGTGCTCACTAAATTTCATCTGTCTAAGAATCCCATTATAAAAAAGAAAAGGATCCTTCATTGATCTGCCTAAATCGTGTAATAAAACAACACCACTAATGAACCTAAAAATCAATGGATAGGTAATTAACACAACCCACAAACCATGTGTATGAGAGACACTACCTATTAGAGTCTGAATATAGGTGCGCTTCTCAAATCAATATTAGTATTCAAGTGACAAAAATCGGAAACACACAAACAAAAAAATATTAAAACACTAATTCATCAAAGTGATATAAAAAACCCGAAGAAAGAAGTTCATATTAATATTAAATTAACGTCCATATAAACAATAGGGCTCCCGGTGACTGGAATGTGCAAAATGCAATAATAACGTGCAGTGGCAGGGTGTTCACACAGTTCCTTTCCCACAGTGTATCATGTCTCTTACCTGAGACTGTGGATCTCAAGCTATAGAGATCAAATTTGCTTTGTATTTCACAAACTCCTGTGTTATTCAGAAAGGATAACCTGTCATCCACCGAGAAGGTTCAGCCTCATCAAACAAACACTTTCTCTCTTAGCAATCCCAGCATGTATGGAACAGCGATCCTCAACATTTTATCATGTGAAGGAAGAAGTAGGCAATTCATAGTGCAGTATGTTCTAAAACTCCAATTAATTAAAAAATTGTTGCACTTACAATTAAGATGATAAAAAACAGCGGTTGATATAACAAACACGGCAGCAGACCTCGCCATTCAGTCAGCTCATGTGCACAGACGTCTCAGATGTGGCTCCACCCAATGCGTTTCCCCGTAATAGGTGTCAACTGGGAAAGGAGGCTCCTAAGAATCCCATTATGCTGCTGTTTGTGGAACTGAACCCTTTTCTGGAGCCCACCATGCTGCGCAGTCACACCATTCCACCTATAACCAAGTTGCTGGCTGTCCTGCACTTTCTTGGCAAGGCCTCCTATCAGATGGTAGTTGGAGAGGTGGTTGGAGTATCACAGCCATCTTTTTCACATTTGCTTGCTAAGGCCCTGCAGGGTTTCAGGTAAACTGCCCCCAAATATATCTATATGTCTACCACACGTCAGGAGTGGGATCAGATTAAGAACGACTTGTATGCGGTAGCTGGGATTCCCAATCTGATGGCTGTCATAGACTGTACCCATGTCCCTTTTTTGCCCCCTCTGATAAAGATCATATCTACCCTAATGGAAAGGGGAATCAGTCTCTGGAGATCCATGTTGTCTGTAACCCTCTCACTTCAACACAAGCTGTATGTTTCCGAAGCTCAGAGCCCTTGGTTGAACATACAGTATGTCACATGTACTAGCAATACGCTCATTTTACATAAAGATGTTTGGACATATCTTAGGTGAAAATGAACACCACACAAAAGCATTCTTTTATGTTTGCTTAGCTAAACCTTCATTAAAAGAAGTAAATAAAAACATAAAACCAATATGTCATCCATCAACATTACTATTAGGTCAAACAACCAGTGTTAGACCAAAACTGTGCTGTCAAGGGTCTCGTGCAGCAGGTGCTCATTCCCGTGCAGTAAGTGCTCACTCCCATTCAGCAGCTGCTAATTTCCATTCAGCAGCTGCTAATTCCCATGCAGCAAGTGCTAATTCGAATGCGCATGTGCAGAGTCACAAGCATAGAAGCCAAAGATGAGCGGAATGCATCCACAGATTCTGGCGCCCAGCAGCCTATTTAAACTGAGAGTCTGCCTGCCTTCAGTGCTGGATTATCTTCAGCTTTGGTTCCTGATTCCAATCCATGTCTGCTAACCCTGTTCCTGACCCGGTTACGTCTGATACCTCTCTTGGATCATCCATGCCTGCTATATCTGCTTCTTGCTTATGTTACCGACCCCGGCTTGGATTTATGACCACGTCTCCGCCTCCTGATTTGGTACCCCACCGCCAGCACGTTACCGACTTCTGACTTTTCCCGACCTTAAAACTGATCCTGATTTTGCACCTGTCTGACTGACTCCCGCTGAACAAGGCTTGTGGCCAGATTCCACACCACCACTGTATCATGTACCTGGGTGTCAGGATGTTCCTGCTGTCTTGTAGTGGCCCCAACCGACCACTTTGAGGGGGCTCCAAAGCTTTCTAGGGTTCGTGAATTACTACAGGTGCTTCCTCAAAGGTTTTGCCTCCATTGCAGCCCCCCCCCTATGGACAACTGTTGGGAGATGGCCTTGTACAGTTTGAGACTACAACAATCACCCTTCAGGTAGGCGCACTTCACAAAGAGGAAATCGTCCTGTCTCTTATTGATTCTCCACTTCTGCCTGTTATCCTTGGTTACCCATGGTTACAACAACACAACCCTTCTTTTGATTGGGTAAATGAAGAACTAACCTCTTGGGGGCTTTCCTGTTATCTGAACTGTTTGTCTCGACCCAAAAGACTTTTCTTCTCCAGTAGGGGCAGGTTTTTTCTTTGTTAAAAAGAAAGATGGGGGTCTTCCACCATGCATAGACTATCGAGGGCTAAATCAGATCACTGTACTCCTACCCTTTGCCTCTTATTCTAGAATTGTTTGTTTGATGTGCTTAAAGCGGGATTCCGGCCAGCTAAAAAAAAATTAAAGTCAGCAGCTACAAACACTGTAGCTGCTGACTTTAAATAAGTAGACTTACCTGTCCTGGGTGCCCGCGATGTCGGCCGCCCGAGGCCGACCCGTCCCTCGGCTCTCGGGTCCCAGCACCGCCATCCTAGGTAAGGGAAACAGGCAGTGGAGCCTTGCGGCTTCACTGCCAGTTTCCTACTGCGCACGCGCGAGCGGCGTGGTGATCTGTGAATGGCCCCGTGGTTTTCTGGGAACACACACAGTTCCCAGAAGGCAATGGGCCGCTCAGCTAGAAGCAGAACACGCCGCGGAATAGGAACAGGAAGATTAGGAAGACTGCCTAGCAACAAGGGTTCAGGTAAGTTTAAAAAAAAAAATTTCAAATGTTTTTTTTTAATTTTTTTTAGGATTTTTGGTAAAAAAAAAAATTTTCAGGGTAGCCCTCCACTTTAAGGAAGCCGTTATCTTCACTAAGCTGCTATGACTAGGAAAGGTACAAATTGCAAAGTGTGGCCCTCAGAAGCAGAATCAGCTTTCCAGCAATTAAAAGGCATGCTCAGCAAGGCTCCAGTTCTTCAGCATCCAAACCCCAATCTCCAGTACATAGTTGAGGTTGATGCCTCTGAAGTAGGAGCAGGTGCCGTGCTGTCTCAGAGACAACCTAGGTCGAATCCATCCAGTGGCCTTTTTTTACTAAACAGTTTTCTCCGGCGGAGATGAATTATGATGTTGGGAATCGAGAACTACTGGCTATCAAATTGGCATTGTCTGAACGGTAACTTCTTCTGGAAGGGGCTCCCGAGCCTTTTTCTATTCTGACTGACCATAAAAACCTGCTGTATCTTCAGAATGCTAAACGTTTGATTTCACATCAAGCTCGATGGGCTCTGTTCTTCTCCCGTTTAATTCTGTTCTTTCTTATATCCCTGGGCATAGGAACAAGAAAGCCGATGCTCTTTCCAGACAGTTCTCTACTTTTAAAGAAGATCGACCTACCAAGCAGTATATAATCCCACCTCACAAAATTGTCGCACAGACCTCTACGGCTCTTTCCCAACAGTTACAAGAAACCCAGAATCATGCTCCTCAAGGCTTGAAGATACCACCAGGTCGCCTGTTCGTAGCCCCCCAACCTCAAAAAAACGGAATCCTCAGCACACAAGCTCCACTTTGGACACTACCTACCACAGGTACCTTACACGTTGGAAGGACACCTGTGTGTGCAAGCTTCAGCTCACTCATACAACTGCCAGGCACTTGGATGGGAATTGTGCAAGACGCCACTCTCATCATCTCGGGCTCCACAGTCAGGTACGTGACATGTGCAAATCTACTGTATTTATATAAATAAACTTAAGTGCGCTGGCAGTAATATAATTAGATAAAGAGTGCCTAGGAGACACAATATATATGTGAATCCCAGCAAAAGTAATAACGACAGCAAGTGCATAAAATCATTACCCAAAAATCCAACAAATATTGATATATGCTGAAAATAAGTAATCACACATCAAAACAACTCATAATCAGTCCATGACTGGGTTCAAAAGAATGGGTAGAAAGAAAAAGTCCACTTAGTATGTCTCATCGCTGAACCATGAGAACTGATGAGCTGAAGAGACTCTTATCGAATGTACATTGATTGCAGAAAAAGGAGTAATAGATGTGCGCTTACCCCAATTGTTGGACCTTCTCTATGGCAAGGTCGTATGGGCTTACAGATATAACCCTCTGCAGGGACAGAATGTTGATATCCGGGTCTTGACAGCATGTACCACCGACTCCAGTATGGTCCGGACAGTCCAACTGCTCCAACATCAGAGGGGGGACTCACGAGTGGAAGAGTCCATAATCAGGAGAAAAACATAAGGAGAGAAACTCCAATAGTGTAATAACGTTTGGGGTTTTATTGGTTAAAATAAACCACAGATGTACATTTAAAAGATTCCAGTAGGAAAAAATATTTTTCTAAAAAGCCGGCATAAAACAAAGGCAGAACGCCCGTGCAAATAAGAACTTAGGAACACGTGATGGCAAGCACTGCGAGGCCACGCCCTACATGTTTCGTCATACGTGACGTCTTCTACGGGGCACGGGCGACGCAATGAACCATCACCTTATATGTGAACAGACAAATTGTAATCACGCCCACGTCTCTGCCCATGTCCGTCATTCGACAGGGCATGTGTGGAGATTCGACGAGGCCGTCATTAAAGTCCCGAAAAGCCAATATGTCAGAATTAGACGCAACTGCTCTTTTATTGGCGATTTCAGGATTCAGTCCCAGGTCCTCACAGAGCGATTTCTCGAAAAGGGCTATGATGCCTCTTTTTTGAGAGAGCGAGTTGAGGAGGTTGAGAAATCCCTATTAAAAGATCACACAGAAATAGGGAACGCCACAAAGAAAGATTTCATCTGCCCATTTGTAACCAACTATTCTCATCAACATTTCACAATAAGAAAATTGATACATAAATATTGGCATATTGTTAAAAATGACAATATATTGGGCCCCCTACTCCCGGAGAAACCCCAGGTGGTTTTTAAAGGATTACCATCGATTAGAGCATCGGTGGCTCCCAGTGTGTGCGACCCTCCAATATGGAAACCAATGTTTTTTCAAAATTTAGTAGGGTATTATAGATGTAGAAAATGTGCGGTTTGTGCGGTTAATGCCATTAAAGATCGGAAAGTGACACATTTTCATGCTATCAGTACTCCACAAACCTTCCCAATAAAATCGTTCATTACATGTTCTACCACCCATGTAGTGTATCTTTTGACCTGTCCGTGCGGGCTTCAATACGTGGGACGCACGGTCCGCCCGCTCCAGGTCAGGTTAAACGAACACATCAGTAACATTCGGAGAGGGTTCATAGGACACCCGGTATCTAAACATTACCTTAATGTACATGATAAAGATCCCAAGGGCACTCAATTTGTGGGTATCGATAGATTGAGTGTTCCCTGGAGAGGAGGGCCCAAGAGACGAGCTATATCCAAGCTAGAAATGGGGTGGATATACAAGATGGGGTGTCTTAAACCACGAGGGCTTAATGTAGATATCGAGATCAATGCGTTTATAGATAACGCATGATAAGATTTAAGACATAATATCTCATATGCCCCCCGTTACTGTAGTTATCTGTATAGGGCAATTGGAACCTCCTTTTTAAGGGGTTCATGATCATCTGAATTGCTCTATCATATCTCTAAGTTTCCATTGTTTTTCCTCTTTTTGAGTTGTAAATTGTAAAGGGATAGGCCGAGTCTTGCTCTGGCTGTCAGGTCGAAATCTGTACCATCTTTGGGCGAAATCCCAAAGATATAATGGTCTCATTTTTTATTTTTATTTTTTATTCTCATTTATTATTCATTTTTCGATTTTGCCTATGCACAACCCAACTATTGAATTTGTATTCCTTTTTATCAATCTTAAGGTATTTTTATTTCTATTTTCAGATATACAGTGCATTAAAACACTTTTTTATTATATTAAGTGGATGGTAGACTTTAGGATTGTAGCCACGTACAGTATATGTACTGCTCAAGCGGCTTTTTAACTTTAAGTGTGATATTAAAGTTTTTTTAATCTTGTTTTTATTTATTAAGTACCGGAAGTTCCTGGCGTGCCATGGACGTTTGTTTCCAAATTCGATCCAGGGTACACGCTCGAGCCCTTCCGGTTTTTTGATCATGGTCCGCCTCTATAGGAGGTTTTCAATGATAGCCAGACCGAGGCTTGGTATATCCTTGCGCATGCCTGTTAGTATGTCGGGCTGGCGCTAAAATGAGGCTTGGATGTATTTTCGTTTTGTTTGGTTTTTCGTTTTCACTTTCTGTTTATGTTCCGCCCCGAGGGCGGTCTTTAATGATGGCCTCGTCGAATCTCCACACATGCCCTGTCGAATGACTGACATGGGCGGAGACGTGGGCGTGATTACAATTTGTCTGTTCACATATAAGGTGATGGTTCATTGCGTCGCCCGTGCCCCGTAGAAGACGTCACGTATGACGAAACATGTAGGGCGTGGCCTCGCAGTGCTTGCCATCACGTGTTCCTAAGTTCTTATTTGCACGGGCGTTCTGCCTTTGTTTTATGCCGGCTTTTTAGAAAAATATTTTTTCCTACTGGAATCTTTTAAATGTACATCTGTGGTTTATTTTAACCAATAAAACCCCAAACGTTATTACACTATTGGAGTTTCTCTCCTTATGTTTTTCTCCTGATTATGGACTCTTCCACTCGTGAGTCCCCCCTCTGATGTTGGAGCAGGTGGACTGTCCGGACCATACTGGAGTCGGTGGTACATGCTGTCAAGACCCGGATATCAACATTCTGTCCCTGCAGAGGGTTATATCTGTAAGCCCATACGACCTTGCCATAGAGAAGGTCCAACGATTGGGGTAAGCGCACATCTATTACTCCTTTTTCTGCAATCAATGTACATTGGATAAGAGTCTCTTCAGCTCATCAGTTCTCATGGTTCAGTGATGAGACATACTAAGTGGACTTTTTCTTTCTACCCATTCTTTTGAACCCAGTCATGGACTGATTATGAGTTGTTTTGATGTGTGATTACTTATTTTCAGCATATATCAATATTTGTTGGTTTTTTGGGTAATGATTTTATGCACTTGCTGTCGTTATTATTTTTGCTGGGATTCACATATATATTGTGTCTCCTAGGCACTCTTTATCTAATTATATTACTGCCAGCGCACTTAAGTTTATTTATATGTTTATCACTTCATGGATATTTGGAGTTTTTTTTGCAGCTGCACTTTGTGAATATTATGTTTATTTTTCTATCACGTATTGCTCATTAGCGCAGGTTGTTTCCACCATTAAATCTACTGTATTAACAAGCTAGAGGTATATGCCAAAGGAACTTAGGTGTCCCATCCCACTTTAATATACACCGATAAACATCTCCTCATCTTAATGTTTGGGCACAACATTGTCTAGAATGACAATGGTGGAGATGTACTAAAATTGGAGCACATACAATCTGGCGCAGCTGGGCCTACTAACCAATCATCTACTAGGTGTTATTGTTCAAGCTTCATAGAACAAGCTGAATTTAGAAACTGATTGGTTATTATGACCATCTGCACCTGAATCTCTGGGCTCCAGTTTTAGTACATAGCACCCAATGCCTATTGTCCATATTCAAAAAGCACACGTGTGCCAAGATATAGCAATTACTTTGCCAAATATAAAATCCAAAAGGACTTGAAAGTGTAACTAAGGGCAAAACTGGTATTGTTTTCATTTTGGATAAAGCAATGGAATGCTAGAACAACTGTCAGTCTGTTTTCACGATCGGTGTCCCATTGATGAGATTCGCCTTCTATTATTGTTTGGTGGGTGTTCGGTGCATAAATGTTGGAGAGGGTATATAAGACTTTGTTGATGGAACACACTAAAATTAAGTAGCGACCTTCAGGGTCAATTAGTAGATTGGATAGTTGGAAGTCCACAGTTTCTTTGATAGCAATCATGACACCTTTGGATTTAGTGGAGTGGCAGGCATGAAAGATGTGTGGGAACTGGCGATTGGTGCATAGTGGAGAGTCTGACTTTAGCAGATGTGTCTCTTGGATACAGAGAATGTCGCTCTGGAGAGCATTGGCAGTTTTCCAAAGAGAGTGACGTTTAGCCGGATGGTTCAGGCCCTTGGCATTAAGCAACAATATATTTAGTGGCATGGTGTTGGGAAGTGTAGGTACCCTGTTTCCCTGAAAATAAGACCTAGCGTGATTGTCGGTGATAGCTGCAATACAAGCCCTACCCCCCAAATACGCCCTACCCTGTTTCCCCGAAAATAAGCCCTACCCTGAAAATGAGACCTACAAGGACTTTAACTAGGGCTTATTTGGGGGGTAAGGCTTATATTGCAGCCATCACCGACAATCACGCTAGGTCTTATTTTCGGGGAAACAGGGTAGGTTGGTGTGGGAAGTCACTTACAGTTAGACGACCTGGTTTACTTGTCGGAGGACCTTGGTACCGGTAGCAGTTGGTAGATGGAGTTCGGTCGACGGACCCAGTAGAGGATGGATAATGGAGCTGCAGATAGAGCAAAATGTTAATCACACTTGACAGTACAATCCCAACGAGCAAACTACCGATAAGGTAACTCTGCTATATTGAAAAGGGATACGTAAAAAAGGTGTAAAACACCGCTTCAACCTCTAAATGGGGGTATAAACAGTTAGTAACAAGAGGAGCTGAGCAATCAGTGGAACAATTCGTCTAACTCCAGGGGATGTGCTGTGCATTAGTTAGGCCTACTACGGTATTAGCTGTGGAGTCTCCTCAGCTGGGGTGGTGATCCATTCAGCTGCGGGTATGAGAGGGGCCGCTGCGCGTTGGTGGGGTCTTGGGAGGTTCAAGAATTATTCCCCAGTTATGGAGGAGGTTCAGGCCTTTGTTTAGGTCATGTATGGCGTGGGATTGCCCATTTCTAGTAACCAGGATAGTTGCTGGATAACGCCATTTGTATGGTATTTTATGGTTTTGAAGCCCTTTGGTGATCAGGTTCAGGTTTCTTCTTGGTTGGAGAGTATATTTAAAGAGATCTGGGAAAAATTGGATTCCTGTGTACGGAGCAGGCAGTGGTGATTTATTTTTAACCCCCAGCATTAGTTTCTCTTTGATGTGGAAGAAGTGGACTCTCATCAAAACATTTCTGGGGATGGAGGCAGCAAGGTGGGATGGCTTGGCTATTCTATGAATTCTGTCAATGATTATGTCCCTGGGGGATGCTTCTGGGACAATGACATGCATCATTTCTTTTGCATATTGTGGTAGGTCTGCAGGCAGTATGGATTCAGGGGACTCCGCGCAGTTTGATATTGTTCCTGCGAGATCTGTCCTCTAAATCGGCCAGCTTGGCGCGAATCCATGTCTGTTCCTCTCTCACATCATCACATACATCCATGACGTCCTTAACTGTGGAAGTGCAGTCGCTCATATTATTTTCAATGCATGTCACTCTGTCATCTATTGAGTGTATGTCTGAGGAGATTTTTGCAAATAGTGAGGAGAGATCTGTCATAAGGGGGGTTTGCAGTGAGAGTAGCATATCTTTTAATGTGGTATCCATACCAGGCTGTCCTGAGGTGGGGAAAGCTGCCATGGATGAGTGCAGGGCCTGGTTGCTGAGAAGGGAGTTGAAAGCCTGGGCCTCGATTTGTGGCGTGGGCGGCCGCTGCGGCGGCGCATCTAGCCTCATTTTAGCCTTAGCAGGGCTATTCAGGAGTTGGTCACCTTCCGGGGGGTGAGGAGGTAAAGCTGGGGTGTCAGATGGAGCAGGATCTGCCAGGAATTCGTCCGGCAGATCCGTGTATGAGTCCCGCGGCGCGGCCGGGCCGGCGCCATCTTGGAGATCACTGACCTGCTCCGCCAGCTTGTATGAGAATTCGGTGAGTTTTTCCGGTTGATACTCCGGGTTTCTCTTCCTGGACGTGCTGGCCATGGTCCCCGGTGTCTTAGGTGCTAGGATGGCACCGGATTAGGTTCGCTGTGCGGCCTGTGTCGGTTGTGAATCTCCCCTGTGAGACGAGCTGTGTATTCAAGCATCCATCTACAGCTCCGGTCGGCCACGCCCCCTTCTATTATTGTTTGGATGACAAGACAAAATGTAGATTTTTCTAGTCCTCTCACTCTCACTGATAAGGACAAACAGTAGAAATAGAAAGATGGAAGAGGGAAGACAGCAAGAAAAACTGATGATGTTCTAAGCCCTCTCCTGTATTCAAAAAAAAATGTCACCTTCAGTTACACTTTCTTGTGGTGTAATACAAATTTCACATATAAAAAAGAGACTTTAGACAAAAATGGTGGTTATAGTTTAATATAATGAAAAGGCAACAGCAGATCAAGAGGCAAAATTAAACGCCAGAAGACTTGTCAAGTCACTGTCTGTGTAAGTTAAAGTGGATGTAAACCCGATTCATGAAATTTGAGCTGGGCACATATATCTGTAGTGTTTTCTTATCTCTC
This sequence comes from Lithobates septentrionalis, assembly GCA_037952835.1. Taxonomy (NCBI): domain Eukaryota; kingdom Metazoa; phylum Chordata; class Amphibia; order Anura; family Ranidae; genus Lithobates; species Lithobates septentrionalis. Next base: position 229,270 of record JBBDGP010002865.1, on the reverse strand, counting down.
TTCAAATCACTATGTCCCGTAGCTGTCTCCTGCTCCGTTCTTTTGTTATCAGCCTGATAACTCCTGACAAGTTCTTTGCCACATATGATAAAAACAGCCTGAGTTCTGTGTTAAGGAGGTTGATATAAATAGATTAGCACAGAGCTGAACGATTCAACCATCAGCTCTGAAAGGCTCTACCTATGAGGAGAGGGGGTGCGTGCCTTTTTTCCAATCAGCTGTCTTGGCTATATATAGTATGGGGTAAATGGCGCTACCTAGATATTATGCGTTTATCCACATATATGTGGGGATATATATGTGACCATAAATAGTGTATAATCTGTTGTTGCACAATATGAAAATAAAATATAAGTGAGAGTGAAAAATAAGCACATCTAATACAGCTAATAAATTACCATAGCTTCCCCACTAAACAATATCATAAAACGGGTTCTCTCACCAATCCTTAGTTCTAAGTAACTGTGATGAAAACATAAACCTTAGGATATTCACCCACATATATGTAGGTATTACTTTCAGTATACCAAAGAGTATTTAAATCCAAACTCCAGCTAATACTTTATAAGTAGTTGCAGCAACAGTTTTTTTTTCTTTTGGGAAAAAGAGAGAGTAAGAAAATAAATAAAAACTGATCAGTATAAGCACTTCTGTCAGTGGTAAATGGTTTGCTTGCTCTTTTGAAAAACAACAGACTTACAGCCAGATCACCAGATAAAAAAATGGAAGGAAAAAAAAACAAAAAAACAAAAACAAATGTAGCCATCACATTTAAGAATTTGTATGCTGCAATTGAATAAATAGTTGTTTTTGGGTTTATTACTGGTTTAACTCTATAGTATTTCCTATGATGGTTTTATATTATTTCTGAATTGCCTACAGTATAGTATCAATTACAACAACATTTTACATTTCATAAACATGTCAAGGAAATGTAATTAGCCATACTTGCAGGGAATATATGTGCACTTAAAAATCATTTTAAATTACAGAAAATGTGCACTTTACATAGAGGTTGCTTTGTGGACAACCTTGTAAATCATTTCACTGAACAGCTAATTTGTACATAGTAGTATTCGTTCAAGTCCCAACTGGCACTTGCACACTATATTTACAGTAGTTTGTGATTTTCCAACTGTAGCACAGAAATTAGGCTGCCAAATAGAGATGATCTGAATATACCTAGGTTTAATTAGTGGGATGTTCACCAAACTGATCAAAAAGTTCAGGAACTGCAAATGATAATGTGTGGTATTTTGAAGTCTCCGGGAGCCAAATCTTGAAATTAAATGTTCTCCATATTCAAGGTTAATAGACAAGGGATTGTTTAACAAAGGGCATGGGGAGCTGGGCATTGCCGGGGAGGGGGGGGGGGGGGGGGCTACCAATTCAAAAACATGTTTTAAAATACCATTTTCAAGGAAGCAGCTCTTCTAACAATGCTTCAAGTAAAATATTTAAAATGAGCAATTCCTTTAAATATCTTTCCGGGGGGGATGCCTTAAAATTGCTTGTACAAAGTACTAAAACACAAGTGAGAAAAGGAAAATATATCATTTAAATTGTCAGCCACTAAGGCCCCTTTCAGATGGAGCGGACTCCATCAAGTGGATCCCCCTGGATCCGCCTGCCCAGCGGGGAATCTGTCGGAGGATCCCCTCTGAGCAGGCAGATGACAGGTTTGTATCCGCTCCACTATGCAGAGCGGACATGGACACAGCCTTCTTTTCTCTATGGGGTGGTCAGATGAAAATGGGCAGGCGACTGTCATCAGCTCCAATCCCCATCTGATTTTAGCTGCTCGGATGCCAACGGGGACACATGTCTGCTGACATCCGATGTTCCATAGAGAGCTATGTATGGTCCAATCAGGTCCGCCTAAAAAACTGACAGGCAGACCAGATCGGTCCGTCAGTGTGAAAGGAGCCTAAATGATATTTTCTTTCTAAAAACAATAAGAAAAAAAAATGAAACTTTCTATCTGGTTTTCTTCTATTCGTAAAAAGATTCCCTTTATCTGTATCATACCCTTATCCTGAATGAGGGTCTGGTATGGTTTATAAGAGGGACCATACATAAAAACTCTGCCTGCATTCTAGCAGCCAAGAATGCTGCATATCAGCATCCTAGCAACCAATGAGGCCAGCTGTTGCAGGGATGCCAGCAGCCACATGGTCATTAGTGGCTATGGTGTACCATAAAAATAAATGTTTTAAAAATTAAAAAAAAAAAGCTTTGGGTTTCCCTAAAAATACATAATAAACCATTATTCTTGATTAGGGTCCGGTATGAATTTTAGAGAGAAACCCACGCATGTCTGGGTCCCCCTTATTTTAAAGGGGTCTTCCAGATTCTGATAAGCCCTCTGACCCCACATTTATTGAACCAGGGGTGGGGTAGAGGCCCTTAACCTCATCAAAATGGTGAAAAGAAGGCAGACAACGTTTCCACGCCACCACTACTCCCCTTCTAAAGACAGATCCCAGGCTGTTGTTTGTAAACAAATCAGCTGGGGATCTGACATTTAGTAGCAGTAGCGCCACGTGATCTCAACACTGAGAGGGTACCTTGCCGGGTGGGTAACCCCCTAGCACAGCACTTTGTTCCCTTGCTGATGAGGCCATGCTAATGGATGTAGGGGCCTGCAAGGAGAGAGCTTTTCAAAACTGGAAGCCCCCTTTAAAATAAGATAGCCACCAGATAACCTCCCCGCTAGGTAAGGAGTACATAGTACCTCCGGTTACTCATTAACAAAAAAGATCAAATAGTAAATAAACACAACAGTTAGTGAGGATAAGGGTTTAGTAAAAAAAAAGTCCTAAAGTATAAATACATCATCAAGCACATCGATAAGCAATGCAAATAAACTTCAATCCCAAATAATGATATTCCTGATGACCCACCCAAAAAAAAGGAAACACCAGCCACGTGTGACAATTTTCTCTTGACAGATTGTCCATCACAAATGACAGCTCCCAGTTCCACAGGCAAACGTAAATAAAGGGGTCAGGAACTGGCTGACCTCATTGACCAAATATGGTAATGATCATATTTGGTCAATGATCTCACTCGATGTCAGAGAGCTCACCTCGGTAGACAGGGTGCTGCTCGCGGTGGTGTGCGTCATGGTGCGCTGGCGCGCGCGTTCCTGTTGCTCCTGTTGCGCGCGCTCCTTGTGGCAGTGGTTTGCATCTTCCGGCCGGGCCTGGCATGCGTGCTGGTGTGCGGGTGCGCGCGCGGTCGCGTGCGGGGGCGCGTGCCTGTGCGTGCCGGTGCGCCGTTTGGCGCCAATCTGTCTATTTAAGCTGGCCTCTCTCTCTGATCAGTGCTGCCTGATCTACAGCTCTGCCGTCCCTTATACCCGTTTCCTGTGCCTGTAAACCAAGATCTCCTGACTAACCCGGCTTGTTTCCTGGACTCCTCTGAACTCTGCCTGCACCTGACCTCTGGCCTGTCTGACTTTTCTTCCGCCTGCTCCGTTGCACCTCGTTGCCTGCCTGTTGCCGAACCCAGCCTGTCTCCTGACCACCCTGTTCAGTCTTGTTGCCTGTGTTCCAGCCTGCACCTTGCTGTTTAGGATTGCTCATCCACCTGCATCTGGACTCTATTACCAGGCTCCCATACCACTCCGTACTCCTGTGCTTCCTGTATACTCTACCAGGGGCCGCGAGTCGGACGCGTAAGAGAGCTTACCCTCTGCCCAAGTGGACTCACCGGTCTGGTAAGTGCGAAGTCTGATAGTATCAGGCAGCCATGACCGAGTCCGGGCAGGGGGCTTCTCCGATGGATGAACTCTGCAGACATTTGGCGGGTTTAACCCAAGCGGTGAAAAGTCTACAAGAGGGCTAAACAGGATTAAAGGAACGTGTCCAGGCTCTGTCTGCACCCACCAGTCCCCAGGGGACTACGTCTGCAACTTACGCACCCTCCGTAGTTATGCTCCCTCCAGAGCCCAAAGTACCCATACCTGAAAGATTTTCTGGAGACCGTAGCAAATACCGCGCATTCTGAAATGCCTGTGGACTCTACTTCGCTTTACAGCCCCGTACCTTCTCTCTAGAGGCTACTAAGCTGGGCTTTGTCATTTCCCTGCTGTCCGGTGAACCTCAAACCTGGGCCCACCGTCTTCTGGAACAGAAGTCTGATTCTTTGGAAAGTCTGGATGCCTTCTTCCTGGCAATGTCACAGCACTATGAGGACCCTCAGCTAACCGCAACTGCTGAAGCCACATTGCACTCCCTCCGTCAAGGCTGTAGGGCGGCTGAAGACTATGCCGTTGAGTTCAGGCGCTGGAGCTCTGACACAGCCTGGAATGACGCTGCCCTGCGCCACCAGTTTAGGATGGGATTGTCCGACCCACTCAAGAACGAGTTGGCACGGGTCGGAGTGCCTCAAACTCTGGAGGAGCCTATTAATCTTTCTATTCAGATTGACCATCGTCTGAGAGAACGACGCACCGAAAGGTCTACCAGTACCTTTCGCCCCACCTGGATGCTCCCACAAGTTCCCAGTCCTCCCAGTCGGCCCTCTGCTCCACCGACTTCTCCAGTCCTTGATGCTCCAGAACCCATGCAGCTTGGCCTGCTTCATCCCTCCTTGACTCCCGAAGAGAAGTTACGCAGGCGTGCTCACAATCTGTGTCTTTACTGTGGAGAATCCGTGCACTATGCAAGCGTCTGCCCCAACAAGACACGTAAGTGCCATTCTACTGCTCGTATGTGTGCAACTATCATGCCAAAACCTAGTACTCACCTTACCATCTCTGTCACTTTGCAGATTCCAGGAAGGACTATTCAGGTACCGGTCATCATTGATTCTGGAGCATGCAGCTGCTTCATCGACCTGGCCTTTGCGGCCCAGCAGGACATACCACTTCGACCCAAGACCCAGAGTCTTGCTGTGCACCTTGCAGATCGTTCCATCCTCCGTTCTGGTCCTGTCATTCAAGAAACTGTTCCTCTACTAGCTATCATGGATCCTCAGCACCAAGAACTCCTCTGCTTAGATGCCATCTCCTAACCTCTCTTCCCTATCATCCTTGGAATGCAGTGGCTACAAGCCCACAACCCCCGTATTAACTAGGCTTCAGGAAGAATTGAGTTTCTCTCTTAGTACTGTCAACAGCGTTGTCTGCAAGGAGTAACCAACGAGACTCCTCAACTTCTCTGCTTGCATCCAGATGCTGAATTACGCCAAGCTATTCCAGAACCCTACCTGGACTTCTCGGATGTTTTCAGCAAGAGAGGTGCAGAAATCCTTCCCCCGCACAGGCCCTATGACTGCCCTATAGAACTTTTACCCGGAACCGAAGTACCCTTTGGAAGGATTTTTCCATTAATGGAGCAGGAGTTAGACACATTAAAGAAATATCTTGATGAAAACTTGGAAAAGAAGTTCATCCGCCCGTCCACATCTCCGGCTGGTGCCGGCATATTCTTCGTGGAGAAGAAGGATCACTCTCTTCGATCATGCATTGATTATCGAGAGCTAAACAAGATAACGATCAAAAATCGCTACCCGCAACCCCTGATGCCTAAGCTATTCCAGAGACTGGGAACTGCAACAGTCTTCACTAAATTGGATCTTCGCGGAGCCTATACTTTAATCCGTATCCGAGAGGGGGACGAGAGGGGGATGAGTGGAAGACCGCTTTCCGTACTCGTTTTGGGCATTTCGAGTATCTTGTAAAAAGTCCTTATAATCTCATAAATAAAACAATTCGTCTTGATAGGCCAACGCTGCTGTAGTTTCCACAGGCACCAATAATCGCCAAACCAGTAAATAAATGCGCTTACCAGACACGGTGGACCCCTTAATTATAGGGGGTCATATGAGCCTGGGTTCCTTAGGAATTAAATAGCGACTTGGATCTCATGAGGACACTGATAATCAACATCCGCCGGTGGTCACACAGGGACTTGATCTGGTCAATAACATCAATCCTCCAATATGGTAATCATGAGGTGGTAACAAGTAAAAAACAGAAGAGAATCTTCTAAGTGTATACCGTTTGGCAGTTTATTAAAAAAATATATGACAAAAATAGATAAAATGTAAAACGCGCTGAGCAGGAGGAGCAATTCAATAAAAGCTTCACATGTAGACACAGACTGTTCGCGTCCGAACAGCTGAGAAGGCTGCGGGTGACGTCAAAGGCAAAGCTCCCACCCGTACGTGGCGTTACGTCCACACGGACTTCGTCAGCGAGGGTGGAGCTTGTTAGTCACCCTGGATGTTAATATAGCTGCCGAGTGTCTGCAGGGAGTGTCTGTTTCACGGAAATAGACTCCGCTCGCCATTTACAGGGAAAACTATATGGAGACACCAACCCCGGACATGGCTAATGCTGAATTATAATGTCATTAATAATAAAAATAATATCTAATATACACAGAGCAATGCAGACTTAACTGTGGTTTGATAAAACCTAGTTCAGCTAGTATGTACCAACATTGTGTCAAAACGAAAAATTTGATTTAGAGAAAATATTATAAATAAATAAATGTATCATTAACTTATAAACACCCGCAGTATTCTCTCACAAAGTATAAAATGTAATATACAGAATATAAAATGTATACATTGCAAACATTTTCATGGCACACTGGGAGGAGGAGTATGTCTTTGGTAGTAGACCGGCACAGCTGGTCTGCTACCAAAGATATATTGATGACCTATTCATGATATGGGAGGGAGATCTGATTAGCCTCCAATTATTCATGTCTAGGCTCAATGGCAATAATAAAAATATTCGCCTTTCTTGGAATGCTGATGCTTCCTGCATAGCCTTCCTTGATTTAGAAATTTTCAAATATAATGGTGCTTACAGAACCAGGAATTATTGTAAACCAACAGACCGGAATGGTTACATTCCTTTAGACAGTTGTCACCATAATTCATGGTTGCTCAACATACCTAGAGGGCAATTTATTCGCCTTCAGCGTAACTGCTTTCTCGACAGTGATTTTTTCTCACAAGCCAATGCCATGGTGGAGAAGTTTGTACAAAGAGATTATACTGAAGCACATATATCAGATGAATTGGCGAACGTGGGCACAATGGACTGATCGATTCTAGTAGCAGATTCTAACAAGAACAGGAGTGCCAAGCAGGATGTTTCTCAATATAGGATCATCCTGGATTATAATATCCAATACAAAAAGGTGGAAAAAAATCATTTTAAAACACTGTGATATTCTAAAAAAGGACAAAATACTAGGCCCAACTTTCCCAACTTGCCCTAGTTTCATTTACAGGAGACCCCCCACCCTAAGGGATATCATAGGCCCTGGGGTTGTGGACCCTCCTGTGATTAAAGAAAACAGGCTTTTTAATTTCATGTCTGGTTTTTATGCTTGTGGAAAGTGTCCAGCTTGTAAGCAATGCAAATTTAATGTTAAAAGGAAGAAAGAATTTTTAGCTACTGCCACCGTATCAAATTAGTAATTTAATCACCTGTGACACTGTAGGGGTAGTGTACATGCTACAGTGTGAATGCGGACTGCAGTATGTCGGTAGAACCTCCAGGCCTATGGGAGTCCGCATTGGTGAGCATGTAAATAACATCAAAAGAGGCCTTAAGACACACTATGTATCTAAACACTTCAGGTTATGTCACAATAGAGATCCAAAAAAATTGCAATTTTGGGGGATAGAGAAAGTGACAAAACACTGGAGGGGTGGCAATTTTATTAGGCAGCTTAGCCAGAGAGAATCCCTATGGATACATGAGACTCGAGTAGCTGTTCCAAGTGGGTTAAACATTGAGTTTGATCTCAACTGCTTTATCTCTGATAAGTAAATAACTATTCCCGGGTTGTTTTACCATGCCTAGTTTATATTTTTATATTTTTGTGGTGTGTGGTCCATATTTTTTATATATTTTATTTTTTGCCACATTATAGATATTGTTTGCCATTTTATATATAGGTTTTATACATTTTATATTCAGTATATTACATTTTATACTTTGTGAGAAAAAGCTGCGGGTGTTTATAAGTTAATGATACATTTATTTATTTATAATATTTTCTCTAAATCAAATTTTTCGTTTTGACACAATGTTGGTACATACTAGCTGAACTAGGTTTTATCAAACCACAGTTAAGTCTGGATTGCTCTGTGTATATTAGATATTATTTTTATTATTAATGACATTATAATTCAGCATTAGCCATGGGTTGGTGTCTCCATATAGCTTTCCCTGTAAATGGCGAGCGGAGTCTATTTCCGTGAACCAGACACTCCCTGCAGACACTCGGCAGCTATATTGACATCCAGGGTGACTAACAAGCTCCACCCTCGCTGACGAAGTCCGTGTGTACGTAACACCGCATACGGGGGGCGGAGCTTTGCCTTTGACATCACCCACAGCCTTCTCAGCTGTTCGGACGCGAACAGTCTGTGTCTACATGTGAAGCTTTTATTGAAGTGCTCTCTCCTATCGAGTAGCGCTGCTCAGCGCGTTTTACATTTTATCTATTTTTGTCATATATTTTTTTAATAAACTGCCAAACGGTATACACTTACAAGATTCTCTTCTGTTTTTTACTTGTTACCACCTCATGATTACCATATTGGAGGATTTAATCAAGGAACCCATAGAGTGATGTTATTGACCAGATCAAGTCCCTGTGTGACCACCGGCGGATGTTGATTATCAGTGTCCTCATGAGATCCAAGTCACTATTTAATTCCTAAGGAACCCAGGCTCATATGACCCCCTATAATTAAGGGGTCCACCGTGTCTGGTAAGCGCATTTATTTACTGGTTTGGCGATTATTGGTGCCTGTGGAAGCTACATCAGTGTTGGCCTATCAAGACGAATTGTTTTATTTATGAGATTATAAGGACTTTTTTATATATTATTTGCGCTGCACTAACATTGTATCATTAATTGTTGTTCTAGGCTGGTGAATCCTATAGTGTTCAGCTTGCATTTACAGTTATTTTACACCCATTATTGTTTGCGCTGATCGCCTTGAGTTTTTCACATTTCGAGTATCTTGTTATGCCCTTCGGTCTTTGTAACGCCCCAGCAACATTTCAACATTTTGTTAGGGACATCTTCCGTGAATTTCTGGATCTTTACGTTATCGTTTACCTTGATGACATTCTCATCTTCTCCTCTTCATTGGCTGACCATCGCAGGCACGTCCGGAATGTCGTTGCTCGGCTTAGGCAACACGGACTGTATGCTAAGCTCGATAAATGCGAGTTTGAACTCCAATGCATTCAATTCTTGGGCCTCATCATTTCAGTTGAGGGCATCAAGATGAACCCTCAAAAGGTGTCCGCCATCCTGAACTGGCCAGCACCCACAGACAGAAAGGGGATTCAACGCTTCATTGGATTTTCCAATTTTTATAGAAAATTCATCAAAGACTTCTCTAAAATTATCTCCCCCATTACAGAACTAACGAAGCAGGGAACCCGATTCTGCTGGACTCCCAGGGCACAATCGGCCTTTGAGAAATTAAAAGAACTATTCACATCGGCCTCCGTTCTCAAACACCCTAACCCTGCCTTGCCATTTGTTTTGGAGGTCGATGCCTCAGAAATCGCAGTAGGAGCAGTACTCTCCCAACATCAAGGCGCCAAGGCTCTCCTAGACCTCAGCCAAGACCTCTGTTTTTCTCTGCCTTTTCCCAGAATGACTGGGTCTCTCTGTTGCCTGTTGCGGAATTCTCTTACAACAATTCTCTACATTTCGCCATCAACCAAACACCATTCTTCGCCAACTATGGATTCCATCCTTCCTTTTTACCCAGCTCTATACCCGAATGTACCATCCCTGCAGTTTCCAAAACAATGGAGTTCTTCTCTGCCAATAGCAAACTTCTGTAAGAGACCATGGCCAAATCCCAGGCCTTTTACAAAAAAATGTTCGACAAAAAGAGGCGTGGGGAACTCATCTTGGAACCTGGCAATCAATAGTGGTTGTCCACAGCTAACTTAACCACCTCAATACTGGGCACTTTCGCCCCCTTCCTTCCCAGACCAATTTTCAGCTTTCAGCGCTCTCGCACTTTTAATGACAATTACTCGGTCATGCTACACTGTACCCAAATGAAATTTTTATCATTTTGTTCGCACAAATAGAGCTTTCTTTTGGTGGTATTTATTCACGACTCCATTTTTTTTTTTTTGCGATATAAGCGCAAAAATAGTGGAAATTTGGAAAAAAAACAATATTTTCTTTTTTCTGTTTTAAAAGAAATCCAGTAAAATCGAATTTTGTCATAAATTTAAGCCAAAATGTATTCTGCTACATGTTTTTGATAAAAAAAATCCTGTTAAGTGTATAATAATTGGTTTGTGTGATCACGGACATATGTACGCAAATGATCATGTACAGATGTGTGCAGGTGATCACGTACATATGTGTGCAGATTACCATTGGGACATGTGATTTTAGTGTGACATATGTGGGGGACAGCTTTTTTTATTATTTGGGGACATGTGTTTTGGGGACATGTGTGTTTTACATTATGTGGGGACATGTGTGTGTGTTTTACATTATGTGGGGACATGTGTGTGTTTTACATGTATGTATTTACATGTGTGTTGACACTAGGTTGGTGATCAGTGAGTAAAAAGCTGTAAAAAACAGCTCATACTCACTGATCATCAGCCGGCTGCAGCGATCCCCTCTCCTCTCCTCCTCAGGGACAACTTCCGTGTGAGGAGAGGAGAGCTGATCGCCTAGCAACCGGCTGTGTTTACATCACATGACGGCTGTGATTGGACACGGCCGTCATGTGATCAGGAGGGCCAATCACAGAGCCCTCCTGCCGATCCGAGATGCGCCGTGTCCGGGGGACACGAGCGCATCGGGATCGCGCCGCTGCGCGGGCACGCGCGCGCGCGATCCCGCTCCTTCTGAGGGACGTTCCTGAACGTCCACTCAGAAGGAGAGAGCGCCCACCCGGCCGTTTATGTACATTGGCCGGGTGGGAAGTAGTTAAAGATGGCCTGCCCCTCTAGGAAACTGGGGCCTAAATTCATGAGGCCTTTCCCGGTAAGGAGGAAGGTTAATGACGTTACATATGAACTCGACTTGCCTGATTCTTTTAAAGTACACCCGGTTTTCCACATGTCCCTGCTGAAGCCGGTCGCCCCTAATCCCTTTACTGACTGTAGTACCGGTCCACCTGAACCCGTCATGATCGATAATGAGGAGGAATTTGAAATTGAGGCGATTCTGGATTGCAGGAAAAGGCGCAATCAAATCCAATACCTAATCAAATGGAAGGGGTATGGACCTGAGGACAATTCCTGGGAGCCCGAGAGTAATCTTCATGCTAAGGAACTGTTGCAAGCCTTCAAAAATTCCCACGCAACCAGATTGGCCCAGCTGGGCATCCGGAGGCTGCCCTTGAGGAGGGGGCACTGTCAGAGAGCTCACCTCGGTAGACAGGGTGCTGCTCGCGGTGGTGTGCGTCATGGTGCGCCGGCGCGCATTCCTGTTGGTCCTGTTGCGCGCGCTCCTTGAGGCACTGGTTTGCATCTTCCAGCCGGGCCTGGCGTGCGAGCCGGTGTGCGGGTGTGCGCGCGCAGGCGTGTGCGGGGGCGCGTGCCTGTGCGTGCCGTTTGGCGCCAATCTGTCTATTTAAGCTGGCCTCTCTCTCTGATCAGTGCTGCCTGATCTACAGCTCTGCCGTCCCTTGTACCTGTTTCCTGTGCCTGTAAACCAAGATCTCCTGACTAACCCAGCTTGTTTCCTGGACTCCTCTGAACTCTGCCTGCACCTGACCTCTGGCCTGTCTGACTATTCTTCCGCCTGCTCCGTTGTACCTTGTTGCCTGCCTGTTGCCGAACCCAGCCTGTCTCCTGACCACCCTGTTCAGTCTTGTTGCCTGTGTTCCAGCCTGCACCTTGCTGTTTAGGATTGCTCATCCACCTGCATCTGGACTCTATTACCAGGCTCCCATACCATTCTGTACTCCTGTGCTTCCTGTATACTCTACCAGGGGCCGCGAGTCGGACGCGTAGGAGAGCCTACCCTCTGCCCAAGTGGACTCACCAGTTTAGTAAGTGCGAAGTCTGATACTCGAGATGCTTGGCAACTCGTAGCTAGATAGTGGTTACTACCCCGTCATAATACACTGATCAGCTCTGAATCCACTGGTTTCAGGGGCTGATTGAATGCTGATTTTCCAACAGGATCATTCATCAGAAGCTGGTTTAATGATTGGCTTCTGGTAAACAGAGAAGGCTACAAACAGTTCGAAATTCAGCTGGTTCCTGCTGAACTGGCCGAGTTTTGATCCAGCTTAAGAGTTCAGTGGCAGCCGGCATCTTAGCAACCAATGATGCTGTGTGGCTACTAGCATCCTAACAACCAATGGTGCTATCAACCTGACACTAGCAGCCTGCACAGCAAGAAGCTGTAATTTATTGGGAGTAGTCATACTGCCCACACATGAGTGACAGCCTGCTGTTTCCAGCAAGTTCAGTGGGGAAACGGAATAAATAGTTTGGCTTGTCTGCAAACCCTGCACTGACAAAAACCTGAACTCTATCCTTGCTTCCAAGCATGAGTTGTGTATAAAAAATATATATATATATCTTTTAAACAGTTTGATTTTGTGTTAACCACTTAGTTATTTTTCAGAATCGGTGATTACAAGTTAAAATCATTCTTTTTTTTGCTGAAAATTTACTTAGAACCCCCCAACATTATTTATATATATATATATATATATATATATATATATATATATATATATATATATATATATATATACATATATATATATATATATATATACATATATATATATATATATATATATATATATATATATATATATACATATATATATATATATATATATATATATATATATACACACATATATATATATATATATATATATATATATATATATATATATATATATATATATATATATATATATATATACACACATATATATATATATATATATATATATATATATATATATATATATATACACACACACATATATATATGTATATACAGTGGGGACGGAAAGTATTCAGACCCCCTTAAATTTTTCACTCTTTGTTATATTGCAGCCATTTGCTAAAATCATTTAAGTTCATTTTTTTCCTCATTAATGTACACACAGCACCCCATATTGACAGAAAAACACAGAATTGTTGACATTTTTTTTATTATACAATTGGGATGGAGGGGGGGGACCTGAGCGGCACCCCTATACCTCACTCAAAGTCCCACCAATCTTTTACTTTTACAGAATTGTTGACATTTTTGCAGATTTATTAAAAAAGAGAAACTGAAATATCACATGTTCCTAAGTATTCAGACCCTTTGCTATGACACTCATATATTTAACTCAGATGCTGTCCATTTCTTCTGATCATCCTTGAGATGGTTCTACACCTTCATTTGATTTTAGCAAATTGCTGCAATATAACAAAGAGTGAAAAATTTAAGGGGGTCTGAATACTTTCGGTCCCCACTGTATATATATATATATTTTTTTTTTTCTAACATCCTAGAGAATAAAATGGCAGTCGTTGCAACACTTTCGGTGCACGTTTAGGAGATATTCATTTTACTTACAGGTAAGCCTTTTTATAAGCTTACCTGTAGGTAAAAATGACCAGGCGGGGTTTAGTAACGCTTTAAAGAGTTCTTTGTTAACCACTTCAGCCCCGGAGGATTTTACCCCCTTCCTGACCAGAGGACTTTTTACAATTCGGCACTGCGTCGCTTTAACTGCTAATTGCGCGGTCATGCAATGCTGTACCCAAACGAAATTTGCGTCCTTTTCTTCCCACAAATAGAGCTTTCTTTTGATGGTATTTGGTCACCTCTGCCATTTTTATTTTTTGCGCTATAAACGGAAAAAGACCGAAAATTTTGAAAAAAAATGATATTTTCTACTTTTTGTTATAAAAAAAATCCAATAAACTAAATTTTAGTCATACATTTAGGCCAAAATGTATTCGGCCACATGTCTTTGGTAAAAAAAATGTCAATAAGCGTATATTTATTGGTTTGCGCAAAAGTTATAGCGTCTACAAACTAGGGTACATTTTCTGGAATTTACACAGCTTTTAATTTATGACTGCCTATGTCATTTCTTGAGGTGCTAAAATGGCAGGGCAGTACAAAACCCCCCCAAATGACCCCATTTTGGAAAGTAGACACCCCAAGGAAATTGCTGAGAGGCATGTTGAACCCATTGAATATTTATTTTTTTTGTCCCAAGTGATTGAATAATGACAAAAAAAAAATAAAAATTTACAAAAAGTTGTCACTAAATGATATATTGCTCACACAGGCCATGGGCATATGTGGAATTGCACCCCAAAATACATTCAGCTGCTTCTCCTGAGTACAGGGATACCACATGTGTGGGACTTTTTGGGAGCCTAGTCGTGTACGGGGCCCCGAAAACCAAGCACCGCCTTCAGGATTTCTAAGGGCATAAATTTTTGATTTCACTCCTCACTACCTATCACAGTTTTGAAGGCCATAAAATGCCAAGATGGCACAAAACCCCCCCAAATGACCCCATTTTGGAAAGTAGACACCCCAAGCTATTTGCTGAGAGGCATGGTGAGTATTTTGCAGCTCTCATTTGTTTTTGAAAATGAAGAAAGACCAGAATTTTTTTTTTTTTTCTTTTTTCAATTTTCAAAACTTTGTGACAAAAAGTGAGGTCTGCAAAATATTCACTATACCCTTCAGAAAATAGCTTGGGGTGTCTACTTTCCAAAATGGGGTCATTTGGGGGGGGGGGGGTTTGTGCCACCTGGGCATTCCATGGCCTCCGAAACTGTGATAGGCAGTGAAGAGTGAAATCAACAATTTACGCCCTTAGAAAGCCTGAAGGCGGTGCTTGGTTTTCGGGGTCCCATGCGCGGCTAGGCTCTCAAAAAGTCCCACACATGTGGTATCCCCGTACTCAGGAGAAGCAGCAGAATGTATTTTGGGGTGTAATTTCACATATCCCCATGGCATGTTTGAGCAATATATCATTTAGTGACAACTTTGTGCAAAAAAAAAAATTGTCTCTTTCCCGCAACTTGTGTCACAATATAAAATATTCCATGGACTCGACATGACTCTCAGCAAATAGCTTGGGGTGTCTACTTTCCAAAATGGGGTCATTTGGGGGGGTTTTGAACTATCCTGGCATTTTATGCACAACATTTAGAAGCTTATGTCACACATCACCCACTCTTCTAACCACTTGAAGACAAAGCCCTTTCTGACACTTATTGTTTACATGAAAAAGTTTTTTTTTTTTGCAAGAAAATTACTTTGAACCCCCAAACATTATATATTTTTTTAAAGCAAATGCCCTACAGATTAAAATGGTGGGTGTTTAATTTTTTTTTTCACACGGTATTTGCGCAGCGATTTTTCAAACGCATTTTTTGTGGAAAAAACACACTTTTTTAAATTTTAATGCACTAAAACAAACTATATTGCCCAAATGTTTGATGGAATAAAAAAGATGATCTTAAGCCGAGTACATGGATACCAAACATGACATGCTTTAAAATTGCGCACAAACGTGCAGTGGCAACAAAATTAATACATTTTTAAAAGACTTTAAAAGCCTTTACAGGTTACCACTTTAGATTTACAGAGGAGGTCTACTGCTAAAAATACTGCCCTCGATCTGACCTTCGCGGTGATACCCCACATGCATGGTGCAATTGCTGTTTACATTTGACGCCAGACCGACGCTTGCGTTCGCCTTAGCGCGAGAGCAGGGGGGACAGGGGTGCTTTTTTTTTTTTTTTTCTTTATTATTTTTTTGCTTTTTTATCTTATTTTTAAACTGTTCCTTTCATTTTTTTTTAAATAATTTTTATTGTTATCTCAGGGAACGTAAATATCCACTATGATAGCAATAGGTAGTGACAGGTACTCTTTTTTGAAAAAATTGGGGTCTATTAGACCCTAGATCTCTCCTCTGCCCTCAAAGCATCTGACCACACCAAGATCGGTGTGATAAAATGCTTCCCCAATTTCCCAATGGCGCTGTTTACATCCGGCGAAATCTAAGTCATAAAATGCTCGTAGCTTCCGGTTTCTTAGGCCATAGAGATGTTTGGAGCCACTCTGGTCTCTGATCAGCTCTATGGTCAGCTGGCTGAATCACCGGCTGCTTTCTCAGGTTCCCTGTTGAGACAGGAGAGCCAGAGAAAAACACGGAAGACGGTGGGGGGGGCATTCCCTCCCACTGCTTGTAAAAGCAGTCTAGAGGCTAATTAGCCGCTAGGATTGATTTTACATGAAAGCCGACCGCTGGCTGAAAAGAATGATACCAAGATGATACCTAAACCTGCAGGCATCATTCTGGTATAACCACTCAAAGTCGTGAATGGCGTACCTGAAGACAAAAAATGGTTAACAATAAAGCACAGTAAAGTATAAAAAATTGCATACCTGAAAAGCAAACATGATAAAACATAATAACAATAAAACATTGCAGAATAGAACACAGTAAAAAAGAGCAGAACAATAGAGAGAGAATAGAGAGAGAGAGAACAATAAAACGACAACTATTTTTTTTTTTTTTTTGTTTGTGTTTTTTTTGCAAACTTGTAACTTTTATAACGGTAACCGGTTCCAGGTTCGGGTCTCTCAAAATGCGATGGCATCTTGGGAGACCCTGTGAAAGTGCGCCTAGTCTGTGCAATGCTGTACCCTACGCTAATACTCAACTAGTGAATGGTAGCGTTCAAAACATTCACCAATGCAAAGACCAGGATTGTCAGGACTGGAGGGACAATAATAGCGGGTGTCACGCCTATATCCGCGCTTGCTGCAGACACAACATCTTTTTGAGGGGGTTCGCTGGGTAGGGGTACTCGGGAGGACATAAAGAAAATGCCTCTCATGCAGCCGACTGCATTTGGTTGGGGATGTGAATGGGGGAAGTACGGGCGCTGCAGAAGCGGTGGGTTCCCAATTAGGATTGGCGAATGCAGCAGGAAGGGA
Source organism: Lithobates septentrionalis (assembly GCA_037952835.1). Classification (NCBI taxonomy): domain Eukaryota; kingdom Metazoa; phylum Chordata; class Amphibia; order Anura; family Ranidae; genus Lithobates; species Lithobates septentrionalis. The sequence continues at coordinate 212,291 of JBBDGP010002865.1, read as the reverse complement.
ACTATGGGCACGACGGGCCTGTGTTTGTCTTTTTGGTGGCAGCGGGAAACTACTTGTGCTTGCCACCTCACCAGCTTGAACTGCACTTATGGGACTCGCCACGTCACCAAGTGTTACTGCAGTGCTGGTTTGACTACGACCGGGGTGTACTAGGCCGCTGGCGCTTGCCAGTTCACCAAAACGCTACCAAAAAAACTGTTAGCGATCGCAGGGATCAGGCCTGACTCTGCGAACGCTGCAGTTATGCGTTTAGTGTTTTGTAAGTGACAGTGATCGATCGATACTGCACTTGGGTGGGCTGGGCTGGGCCGGGCGGAGGGGCAAAACGCAGGTGCTAGCAGGTATCTGGGCTGATCCCGCTAACACTGCGTTTTTGGGAACCCTAAACTGCTGGGGACGCCAGTATAGATCTGATCGGATCAGATATTGATCCGATCAGATACTATACCACTAAGGGAGGTGTACGCTGCGTGCGTGGGTGTTAGCGGTACTGGCGCTAACCTGGCGCTGCCTGGGGCTGGTGCTTGCCAGTTCACCAAAACGCTACCAAAAAAACTGTTAGCGATCGCAGGGATCAGGCCTGACTCTGCGAACGCTGCAGTTATGCGTTTAGTGTTTTGTAAGTGACAGTGATCGATTGATACTGCACTTGGGTGGGCTGGGCTGGGCCGGGCGGAGGGGCAAAACGCAGGTGCTAGCAGGTATCTGGGCTGATCCCGCTAACACTGCGTTTTTGGGAACCCTAAACTGCTGGGGACGTTAGTATAGATCTGATCGGATCAGATATTGATGCGTTCAGATACTATACCACTAAGGGAGGCGTATGCTGCGTGCGTGGGTGTTAGCGCTACTGGCGCTAATCTGACGCTGCCTGGGGCGACGCATATCACCGCCGGGCGATCAGGGGACTAAACCTTTATTCGGTAATAAACGGCGGGTGCCCTGACACTATAAAAAATAAACGAACTAACCAGCGTCACCCGTAACACTTATACGGTGATCAGTGGTGAAAGGGTTAACTAGGGGGCAATCAAGGGGTTAAAACATTTATTAGATAGTATATGGGGGTCCCAGTCGCTATAAAACGCTGACGGCGAACCTAAATATTTCCCTCCCTAACTAGCGTCACCAGCGACACTAATACAGCGATCAGAAAAATGATCGCTTAGCGACACTGGTGACGGGGGGTGATCAAGGGGTTAAAACTTTATTAGGGGGGTTAGGGGGGTATCCTAGACCTACAGGGGGGTAATACTAACTGCCCTACCACTTCTAACTGTCACAAACTGACACTATGCAGTAATCAGGAAAAAAAAAAAACCTGCTTGGTGTCAGTTTGTGACAGGGGGGTGATTGGGGGGGGGATCGGGGGGCGATCGGGGGGGGGATCGGGGTGTTTAGTGTGCCTGGCATGTTCTACTGTGTTGTGTAGTGTTGTGCACTCACTCACATGTCTTCTCTCCTCGGCGCTGGAACGGAAACTCCCGAGCCGAGGAGAGATGACATCACATCCTCTGCCTCTGTGTACTATACAGAGGCAGGGGATGTTTCTCATTGGCTGGGAGCGATCACGAGGGGGGGGCCACAATCGGATGGCCTCCCCCTCATCTTTGATCGCTGCCAGACAAATGCCGACCGCCGCTGGCACCGGGGGGGGTCCGATCGGACCCCCCGCCCGCGGGAAGGCAATCACGTACCAGGTACGTGATTTTGCCTGCCCGTGCCATTCTGCTCACGTATATAGGCGTGAGGCGGTCGGCAAGTGGTTAAGGAGCTCTGATTTTGAGTGAATTATATATATACCTGTATTTTCTTATTTTGCTCTACAAGCAGAGAAGAGCCCCCACCCGCTGTCACAGGGTGCAAGAGGGGGACTACTGGAGCATGTTATGTTACACCCTAAATATGTGAACTTATCGCTCAAGCTTTAAATGTTCAGGTCTTCTTTTCATCAAAGCAATTGGTTTAGCCTGGAATTCTATTTTAAATAGACAAAAAAATAAAAAAAATGTTTTGGGGTTTTGAACCCAATAAAAAAAAAACTATACAATTTTGGTATCGTGCAGGTACTTCACTGTGTCTAAAGCCAGTATTTCTCTACCTTTTTTCAGTCGAGGGACTCTTTAAAGTTATGGAAAATCTCGAAGCACCCTTCCAAATTGTGGACAGTCTTGAGGCACCCTTTAAAATTATGGCAGTCTGGGGAGAGCACAGGTGCGAAGCTGCTGAGCAGTCATGAATGCTTAGAGCTCCGCTGTCACCGGGACGAAAAGGCCTTCTATCGACAAGTCACGGTCGAATACCGTATTAATACAGTAACCCACTTATTACTGAGACTACGGGGCACAACTACATATAATGTTTAGCGGGAAAAAGACAAAACTTAAACAGCCAGCAGGCAAAGAAAAGCTGACAAGAAACGCTCCTAATATGACAGCAGCACAATCTTCCCGCTCTGCATTACCTCAGAGACAGTCACAAAGGGGGAACTCTGCCTATTCTTCCTCACAACTTGCTGACTCTGACCTTGATTATGGATTAACACCAATATCTCTACAGAATATTCCTAATAACTCGGATATTCTTAGTCAGTTTGAACGTGTTTTACAAAAAGCCCTCCAAAATACCTCAGATACAATAACAGAAAAACTTACAAGGGAAATTCGTGAGGTAGGGCGCCGCACATCTATCTTAGAACACAAAATGGAGGATATAAATGATATCACTAATACTCATACTGACGAGCTAGAAGCCTTGAAAGAAGAAAATTTTACTCTACACACACGTCTGGAAGATTTCGAAAACAGAGCGAGGAGATCCAACCTGCGACTGCGCGGTATACCTGAAACTATAATAGATCTTCAATCAACCATTACAGCGCTTTTTCAGGAGTTAGCCCCATCAATCCCCATTGAACGATTGGAGATGGACAGAATTCATAAAACTTTGGCCCCTAAAAAAGAAGATGGTCCCCCCAGGGACATTGTAATAAAATTACACTATTTTAGAACAAAGGAACAACTGATGGAAGCGGCACGTAATAAAGATACATTAACCTTTCAAGGCCATCGCTACCAAGTATTCCATGATCTCTCGCAGCAAACTCTCTACAGAAGAAAAGAGATGAAACCTCACCTACAAATACTCCAATACCACCACATCCCCTATCGTTGGAGTTTTCCATTTGCCCTGCGATTCACCTATAAAGGTACAACATATACCTGCAAGAAATTGGACGACCTACTGACTGCGATCCAGGAGCTTCGTTTGTCAATTCCAGATAATGCGACTGAAGGCTCCAAACGCAGAGCATCATCAAACTCACCCAAGGCTCAGCAAGACAACCAAACTCAACTAGCTCACTCCAGTACCAGTAAAAGGAGTCGTTTTGCATCACCACCTCCTAATTCCAAAGATCAAATGGACTGAAAGCCACTATGATTCTTTTATTTCATTGAAACCTTTTACCTAGTGTTACTATTATAACGGTAACCAATTTCAGGTAGATTCAGAGTAGGGATCGAATAATCCTTCCTCTGTCTTTACCTTTATCCTTATAATTTCATTTAAGCAGAAGTTAATCAATCCTTTGTAAAATAATAATTGTTACCAAACTTTATTACTCCAATATCATTTTTTAGGTTTAGTTTAGTAAATGCAATGCCCTTTTTTATAAGTGCATGATGTAATGCAAAGTTATAGAAATATATCTCTATTACATTATCCTAATAATAGCTATTATATTATTAGTGACTTGTATTATTTTGTTATTGTTTGTATAGCCTTTGAGGAGGCTGCCTTTGTCCCGGAGATAATCCACTGCGCCTCTCAATAGATCCTCGAGTAGCCGGACTTACTGACCGGACTCTCTTTGGACCATTTGTACCCACCGGTTGGTGATATTTCACCACCCCTTGGATACTAGCTCCATATAGGAGCTATTTTCCTCTTTATTTAAAAACAACTTCTCATCTACTGCTCTAAAACAGGAATTTTACTTATTCTACTTGTCCCATTCATCCCCCTTTATTCTTTTTACCCATCCTTTCCTGCCCCCCCCCCCACTTTTTTTTTTTTATTGTGTTTTGTTTTTTTGTTTTTTCTCGCCCCTCCAGAGTATAACCTTCTTGGATATTATCACATTAAGAATTTATTATAATCCCTAATACCTTTTATTCAAAAATTTATTTAAATGTACTAACACTTAATGTCCAGGGTCTCAACTCCCCACCAAAACGAACAAAAGCCTTTCATTCCTTTTCTTCACTTTCTGCACATGTAATATGTCTGCAGGAAACACACTTCTCTACACAGTCTTCCCCTAAATTTATAAGTCGCCAATACCCACAAGTCTATATGGCCTCGGCCACTACAAAACAAAGAGGAGTGCTGATTGCATTTCATAACACAACCCCCTTCACTTTACATAGAGAAATAAAAGATCCTGAGGGTCGCTATATAATCCTTACAGGTCTCCTGTTAGATAATGAAATAACTATAGTTTCTTACTATGCTCCCAACAGAAATCCTCTTTCGTTCCTCTCACACTTGTTCTCAGTAGTTGAATCTCATAAAAAAGGTACCCTCATGATGTGTGGAGACTCAAATCAAGTTTTATACCCAATTTTAGACAAATCCCCTACACCACTACAACCTCAACGCCTTAATTTCAGACAACTCCTTGAACAACATTCTCTTATTGACTCTTGGCGTGAACAAAACCCTAGAAGAAAACAATACACTTACTATTCCCATCCCCACAAAACATTTTCTCGTATAGACCACCAATTCATCCACATTGGCACGTTACCACAAATACATAATTCCTTAATCATCCCATGCGCATGGTCAGAGCACAATGCGGTCATGACGATCTTCTCATCCTTGATCCCGAGGCCTAGCCATAGATCCTGGACTATAAATGATAATTTATTAGTTGACCCAACATACCGTCTAAAAATAGAAACAGCCATACAAGATTACATCGCTAAATAATTTACCAACAGATACTAATCCACTGAATCTATGGGAAGCTCTTAAACCTTCCATTAGAGGAGTCTGTATCAGCCAGTCGTCTTACCGACGTAAATTGAAACAGCAAATGCAAAACAAATTAGAGGAAGCTTATTATAAAGCCTCTGAAATTTTCCAAAATTTGCCCTCTCAAACTACAAAGCTAGACTATGATAAAGCAAAGTTGGAGCTTGATCTTTTTTTAACAGACTCAGCTATACAGATTCTTCACAAAACTAAACATACAATATATATGAAAGCTAATAAGCCAACCACATTCTTGGCATTACAGTTTTTCTCCATTGTTTTGGCTCATTTCTTGAAACAGAAATGACATTCTCAAAACTCTAAGTTCATTTGGCAAAACAGTCTTACAGTTCAGCACAACTCTATAACTCACGTGCAAAAGCTCATATCTCTCCCAAAACTGTTCACTCATGCTTCAAAACCATATTCCTTTCCCATATAAAGAGTCAGTGCTACCAAAATGGCAAAGATTCTTCTCAATTGCTTTGGCTCATTTCTTGAAACAGACCAGACGTTCTCAACTCTCTTGGTGCTTTTGCCAAAATAACCTGGATGGTTCAGCACAACACCATGGTTCACCTTCAAAAGCTCATATCTTTCCCAAAACAGTTCACTCATGTGTCAAAAATAAATTTCTTTCTCATTCAAATAGTCAGTGCCTTCAAAATGCTTCGTCCCTTTGGCATTGTGTAAGCACTGCAAGTCAAAATGTTTAGATGTTTTGTCTCTAAGGCAGAGGACCATTGAAATATCCCTTATGTCCACCTTTCAGTCTTAGCCCAGTCCTTCATTGACAATGGTTACTGTACAGTTTTTGTCTAGCTAACTGAATACAATTGTGTATAAAACTGAAAAAAAAGAAAAGATTTTAGGGTAAGAGTAGCCTCCAAGGTTTGACATCACACATTGCACTCATACTGCCAAGGAAAAATTACTTTACAGTATTGTAACCATTATCATTCACACACAAAGTAACTTACATACATCAGAGTAAAAAGAAAATATATACAGCATTATATACGGAAATATAAACACACAAACATAAAACAAGGAAATCTACATTTAGCCTACAATGCTGTAAATAAAGCCGGAGTTTCACAACTACTGTAACATCTCTTCACTGGCCACCGTCCTCACCCTCCTGCCCATCCACACGCTGCTGTCTGTCTGGCCACAGATTCTCATCAACATTGCAGCGTATATCCTCCCTTGCGATGCAACGAGGGAAGAAACGGTGTGCATGTTGCAACCATCCCCTACACTGATCTCCTGTAATATCCTCACAGGCAGCATCCATTGCATGGAGCAGAGACCTCTGATCTTGAGCCCGATGCTCATACACTCTCCACCTCAATAGGGTTGAGGAAAGGAGAGTAAGGTGGTAGGAACACCATATCCATCCTTGGATGAGCAGTGAACCAGGCCCTGATAAGCAGGCCACGGTGGAAATTCACATTGTCCCATACAATTATATATTGTGGTAGGTGAGGCCCTATGAGACCTCTCTTATTTTCAGGGATCAAATCCAAATGAAGGCGGTCCAAGAAGATGAGGATCTTCTGTGTATTGTATGGGCCAAGACTGGGGATGTGAGTGGCCACACCATTCTCATAAATGGCAGCACACATAGTTATATTGCCCCCTCGCTGGCCTGGGACATCCACCGTGGCCCGGTGGCCAATAAAATTTCGGCCACGTCTTCGGCCCTTGGCCAGGTTGAAGCCAGCCTCATCCACATACACGAGTATGTGAGAGGTCTCGTTTCCTTCCAATGCCATTATTCTCTACAATAGAGTAAAAAAAGAAAACATCAAATCAGTCATACAGAAGAGTCATACACTACAGTTACAGACAGTTACATAGGAATGTTCTACACAAGTTCAATATATTACTGGTCAGTAATCCAGTGGTTCCAAACCTGGGGTACATGTACCCTATGCAGAGGTACTACAGGGGGTATTTGACAGAAAGGGGAGGGGGAAAATTATTAATGAGTAGACTTACTGAAATGTTACAGTAAAACCCACAGTATTAGATAGATTTACATGGGAGGCACTACTGTAATTGCAGCTCTTTGACCCTTTTTCTTACTGTATTGTATGTTATACTCTTCAAAATAAGGATTATAATGATAATTGCATCATACAGTAAGCTGCAGTTTTTAGACAAAATGTTTATAAATCAGATATGTAAATCAAATACTTTCATACCTGGATTACCTAGATTCAGAAATCAGGTAAAGTGGGTACTGAAACCAATATATTTCGGGAACCACTGCTTACGGTAATTGTAAAAAGGTTATCTTGATGGACAACCAGTGACTGACTTACATGTACATACTGGTACCACAGCTCTTTCACTCTGTCAGAGTTCCTCTCAAATGGTACCCTGTAAATTTACTTCATTGTCATCTGATGCTTCTTCAATATGCGGGCTATTGTGGAGATGCTTATAGAGATGACATTTTGGAATATGACATTGTCTTGCAGTGCAGATTTGTCTCAATGTGATGGCATTATTTGCAAACACCATGTTACAGATCTCTTGTTCTTGTTGTTCATTGAGAAGTTTTCCTCGGCCACCCGTGCCAGGTTGTCGTCCAATCCTAGACATAGAATTCAAAGGACAACACTCCATTCGTAATCTATACCTTATGTATTCCGTACAGAATGAGTTACCAATGTAATCGTATTGTTGTTTTACTTACAGTAACTTTACCACAATTCCAATGCATCACTGCACAGTGACTGGAATACTACTGTAAACTGTATCATCAATATTGTAGAAAATAAACTATTCCATACTATTCCATAGTTTATTTTCTATAATATTTTTCTTGTCATTGTTAGTATCATACGTAACATCCCACTGAGGTAAGATACTGTAATACTGTAGGCCTATCACACACACACACACACATACACACACACTAAATGAATACGTAAATAAACATATTTGTTGCTATATGCACAGTGTCCTGTCCTATACATTATATAATTCCATCATTGACTGACTAGATACCTGTTTTCCCTGCAAAAAGGTTTGGATGATAGAGAAGACTGTAGAGCGAGGCACATTAGGCTGCACTCGGCGACCTGCCTCCGCCATTGTGTGTCCTTGGTTGATGACATGATCTATAATTGTGGCCCGAATTTCATCAGGGACAGCATAGTGTCTTCGTGCTCCTCTGCCTCTTCCCCCTATTCCACCACCACTTACCCTTACTCTTCTTCCTCTTCTTCTTCCTCTTCCTCGAGCAGGCAGTTTCCCTTGTTTATTTACTTGGCCAGGTGCCTCCATGTTCAGAAATTGTACTGGTCCTGCATGGTCAAGCTCTATATATACATGTTTGGCAGCATTTACAATCATAGACAGCACCTGTCAGGTAACTAAACATACTGTTTGATTGGTCATCTGAGACCAACTACGACTCCTCCTTTGTTAGTCAAGTTCTAGATGCACCTGACTGTCAATTTCTGTAATCATTTTATCAAATGTTCCAAGAGATTCACATATGTTATTCATGGTATTATGTTCCTGAATAATTTTGACCATTGAACAGACTATTGTGCATGTGATGACTTAAACAATGAAATGACGCTGACAGGTTTTGGAGAGAACAACCATTAGACTGAGAATTGCCAATCAGTTTAGATCAACAAGATCTATTCACTTGGAAATTGTGCTAAATGTAGGCTACTTGTACTTAATCATTTGAGAAATGTACTGAGACATTGAGACATGTACATAGACATTTGCAATTTTGATGAAATGAATGAGAAATTCAATTCAGTTGTGAACAATTGCCAAGTGGTTTGGAGATTTGTCCATGTTGTTTTGAGAATGTCATTTCTGTTTCAAGAAATGAGCCAAAACAATGGAGAAAAACTGTAACTCTACGCAGAGCAGACCACATTCCGAAACCAATTAGGCTACAAATCACCAAAAACAATTTTTCTAGTAATCCACAGAAAATTATCAATGAGTTCCGTAGGAAACTCAAAGATTTATACCAAAATACACAAAATTAGACGCACTGTTATCTTCTATTCTTCTCCCAACCCTTTCTGTTACCCAACAAGAAACTTTAGATAAGCAGATCACTAATATGGAAGTCATATCAGCAATAAAATCCCTAAAATTGCATAAACGCCCAGGCCCTGATGGATACTCAGCCACATTTTATAAAGACTTTACTACACTACTAGCCCCACTTATGACAAACGCATTTAATTCTCTATTAGAAGGCTGTGCCTTTAACGCGGAATCCCTACTAGCTTCAATATCCATGATTCCAAAACCTCATGCAGATGACACGTCATGGTCCAATTACAGACCAATCTCAATCCTTAATATAGACATAAAAATATTAGCAAAGACTCTATCTAATAGACTTAATCCAATTATTGGCACAATAATTCATAAAGACCAAACGGGTTTCATACCTTTCAGACAAGCAGGTGATAACATACGGCGTGCTACCCTACTGGCTCATATAGCCAGGTCTCGCAAAATCCCTGCCTGTTTCCTCTATATCGATATACAAAAGGCGTTTGACACTCTGTCATGGTCTTATCTTAAAGCCATTCTTCATAAATGGGGATTTGGTGAGCGGTTCCAGGGATGAATTTCCTCTCTTTATCATAATCCAAAAGCGTATATAACCTATTCAGGTTACCGCTCAGACCCCTTTAATATTGAAAGAGGAGCCAGGCAGGGATGTCCATTATCTCCTCTTCTATTATCCTTGGCTATTGAGCCCCTAGCTCAACTTATTAGATCCAATATAAATATAAAAGGACTTGAATTAGGTGGTCACCAACATAAGTTATGTTTATTTGCCGATGACGTCTTAGTATTTCTTACTTCGCCCCTACTATCAGCTCCAAACCTCATTGAAATTCTTACAAAATTCGGTAAAATATCTGGTCTTAAGATAAATCAGCAAAAATCAAAAGCCCTAAATATATCGTTATCACCTGATTTACAGAAACAGTTACAAGACTCCCTTCCATTTACATGGTCAACAACACATTTACCATATTTAGGGATCTCACTAACGGCTAATCCAGCTGACCTATACTCTGCAAATTATCCTCCCATGCTAACTCAATTATCAACCTTACTGAGAAAATGGTCTTCTTTACCGTTAGCATGGATGGGTAGAATCACAGTAGTAAAAATGTCCATATTGCCTAAAATCCTATACCTGTTCCGTGTACTTCCTATAAACGTTCCGGCTTATTTTTTCCGAATACTACAACGCAAATCAGCCCAATTTATTTGGGGCAAACTTAAACCACGATTACCACAAAATACACTACATATGGCCCGAACCTGTGGAGGTTTGGGTGTTCCAAATTTCTCAAAATACTATTATGCTTCTCAATTAGCACAAATTATTAAATACCATGCCACTAAAGAAATCCCTCTTTGGGTAACTATAGAATCGGTGGAATGTGATCCACTTTCTATATCAAATCTGTTATGGCTTTCACCACCCCAACGACGTTCAATAACAAATCTAGTCACAAAACATAGCCTCTCAATATGGGATAGACTTAAATTCCATTTTGGTCTCCAATCTCCACTAAACCCTCTCCTCTCCTTTCCAAACAACCCCTTCTTCTACCCAGCTTGGACTTTACCTTCCTCCTTTAAAGCTTGGATAAATGTGGGTCTTACACGAGTTCATCACTTCTACGACTCTGATAAACTTATTTCATTTCCTACAATAAGCAAGACACACAACATACCCAGTAATGAAACATTTAGATTCTTACAAATTAAAAACTTTTTATCCCAAAACATCCCCACAAACTTGACAACTTCAGAATATACTTCATTTGAACGATCATGTATGTCAGATCCACACAGACGAGGACTTATCTCTGACATATATGCTCAACTACTTTCACAAACAAATTCCTCTCCCCCGTCTTATACTACCAAATGGGAAGCTGATTTAAACCTTCCTCCAGACTCACTGGATTGGTCACAAATCTGGCAATCTACAAAATCAGCCACACCCAACATAGTTGCCCTAGAAACAAATTATAAAGTTCTTACCAGGTGGTATTTAGTGCCAGCACGTATATCAAAATACCTTCCCCAATACCCCCCTCACTGTTTTCGCGGATGCGGCGACATTGGTACACATCTGCATATTTGGTGGACTTGTCCAATAGTCCAAACATATTGGTCAAAAATATTTCAAATTCTCTCTACAATGTTTGAAACCACATTACAACCGGATCCATTGGTAGCCCTCCTAAATAATAAGCCACGAAACATAACTCAACGTCAATTTAAACTTTTACTATATGTCACAACAGCTGCAAAACAATCAATAGCAAAAGCCTGGAAAACCAATAAGCTTTGTGACATATCTGTAAAACAACGTGTAACTCAAGCTATGATCCATGCTAAAATGGAGGCAATCATATTTGATAAACTGGACAAATTTGAATCTCTTTGGCTTCCATGGATAACACACATACTACCACCGGATTTGAACTATTCACTTCTTTTACCCTGATGAGATCTACCACCTTCACGGTCTATATTATTACATGTTCCCATAAATATTTAACACTCGCTTCTCTCTGGAGACCCCAAATTCCCTCCATAACCATTTCAGATCCCACCACATATTCCCACTTATTAAATTTTATTTTTAGTGATGTATAATAATAAAATATGTCTTTATCTATTTCTATTAAATTATTATTTGGTTAGGCAAACTATGTCTTTTTTGGATGCAAACTATCTATACCTTTGATGGGGATGCTTTAGAGGGACACCCATACACCCGGGATATGCCGGGCCAAATAGCCGGACCTTGGCCCTGGTTGTTTGGGTGTCTCTCTAGGTCATCTCATTAATACCCAATTTATCTAATTTAGTTGCATTTTATGTCTCACTATTGTGACATATTGTATTTTTTTTATATATATATTTATCTACTTATTTATTTATTTTTCCAATTACAAAAGCTCTATTAATTATTATAACCATATAATTCAGATATGTACACTGGATAATAGATTTTCTTACTGATTTCTACAAGATAACTTAAGTATTATTATTCTAAGTTATTATTGAGAAGTTCCTTCTCCTCATATTTTGTAACCTTACATAAATTTAAAACCAGTACTGTAAAATTGTATTGTTGTATTCTCAATAAATTATTTGAAAAGAAAATTATGGCAGTCTTGAGGCACCTCATCCTAAAATATAAAAACTATTCTAATAGTTTTACATAATGCAGCAGTATCCACACATGTAGGTATACCAAAGGTTAGAGATGCAAGTTGGTACTGACTAGCAGGGGAGGTACAAGGCAGGGGTGGAAGGGGCACGTGCCCTGGGCGGTACCATTTGGTATAGGGGGGCGCAGCCTGCAGGTGAAGTTCTGCCACGCCAGTGTGTACAATAATACTGTCTTACAGTGCATGTACAGCGCCCAGCGGCACTGTACAAATTGCCTTTGTGCACTCCTGCATGATCCTCCCTTCCCTTCCCTCAGCACACAACTACACTGTTTACTCCCCTACGGAGGAGTCCCGTAGTCTCTGCCAGCGCCGTGACGTCACTCACGGCCGGAGGCGAGGTGGGAGGACGCAGAGGAGCGCAGGAAGGCGGGAGCTGGGAGCTGTGTCGGCGCGCTGTCTGTTACCTCAAGCGGAGCCAAGCTGAGGAGCTGAGGAGCTGCTGCCTGCCTGCCTGGCTGGCTGGCTCAGGCTGCTGGATTCAATCTGGAAGGTAGAAGAGTGCAGTGCCAGTGTCATGTGTGCCAGTGTTCTGACTCAGATCTTCAGCAGTGGTGGTCACTGGTCATTAACCTCGCCTCAGCCTCCTCCCCTCCCCTCCCCCAATCCAGCCATTTATTAATCTGTTTTTTTAGTGTTTACTTACACAAGTTCAGACTCATAACTTCTAAATCTGAACTTGTGTAAGTAAACACTAAAAAACAGATTAATAAATGGCTGGATTGGGGGAGGGGAGGAAGCTGAGGCGAGGTTAATGACCAGTGACCACCACTGCTGAATACCCCACAACACTGTGCAATACTCTGCAATACCCCACAATACTGTGCAATACTCTGCAATACCCCACAATACTGTGCAATACTCTGCAATACCCCACAATACTGTGCAATACTCTGCAATACCCCACAATACTGTGCAATACCCTGCAATACCCCGCAATACCCTGCAATACTCTGCAATACCCCGCAATACTCTGCAATACCCCGCAAAACTCTGCAATGCCCCGCAACACTGTGCAATAATCTGCAATACCCCACAATACTGTGCAATACTCTGCAATACCCTGAAATACTCTGCATTATCCCGCAATACTCTGCAATACCCCGCAACACTGTGCAATACTCTGCAATACCCCGCAACACTGTGCAATACTCTGCAATACCCCGCAATACTCTGCAATACCCCGCAACACTGTGCAATACTCTGCAATACTCCACAATACTGTGCAATACTCTGCAATACCCCGCAACACTGTGCAATACTCTGCAATACCCCACAATACTGTGCAATACCCCGCAATACTCTGCAATACCCCACAATATCGTGCAATACCCAGCCATACTCTGTGATACTCGGCGATACCCTGCCATACTCTGCAATACCCTGCAATACTCGGTGATACCCAGCCGTACTCTGCCATACCCAGCCATGCTGAGTTATACCCAGCCATGCTCGGCCATACCAAGCCATACCCAGCCATGCTCAGCCATACTCGGCTGTACTCGGCCTCTGTATGTGGCCAGTCTGTGGATGTCTCACACATGTGATATCGCCGTACTCAGGAGGAGTAGGAGAATCTATTTTGGAGTGTCATTTTTGGTATGTACATGTTATGTGTTAGAAATATTGTATAAACGGACAACTTTGTGTTAAAAAAAATGCGTTTTAACCACTTCCTGCCCGCCGGTTGTCATACGACGTCCTTGACTTTGTGCGGGGATATCTGAATGATGGGTGCAGCTACAGGCATCATTCAGATATCAACTTTTTTAGCCAGCTATTCTCTACACCATAAGAACGATCATAGCGGCTGTTCCACTGCTTGATATATTCTTGTTTTGAAACGACATTGATTCTTTATTAAAAACGGGGGGGCGCAGTTTGCCATCCTCGCCCTGGGCACCAAATGGCCTTGTCCCAGCACTGCTGACTAGTATTCCAATATTTGTCTTCTTCCTCAGTTTTTCTCCATTACTCAGCTAATCTGATCCCAAAACTGATGGTGAGAGACAGGGGAGGGTCAAACAAGCATGCTGTGCAGGTGACTGACGCCCTCCTTATCAACTGATGATGTGATTGGTCGTTAGCAGGTCGGCGGCTAGAAGGTCATAATGGTGCACAATAAAAACCTGTGCCTTTGTGTAACTAACAGCCCTTTCACACCGGGCCGCCCATAGCGTCGGCGGTAAAAGGCCGCCATTTTTAGCGGCGTTTTACCGTTGGATTAGCGGCGCATTTTGGCCACTAGCGGGGCGCTTTTACCCCCACTAGCAGCCGAGAAAGGGTTAAAACTGCCCGCAATGCGCCGCAATAGCGGCGTTTTGCCGGTGGTATCCCAGCGCTACCCCATTGATTTCAATGGGGAGCAGCAGTGGAGGAGCTCCTTCACCGCTCCAAAGAAGCTGCTGGCAGGACTTTTTTTTCCCGTCCTGCCAGCGCAGCGCTCCGGTGTGAAAGCCCCTGGGCTTTCACACTGGAGACAATGCTGCAGCTGTTTGAGGGCGGATTGCAGGCGCTATTTTTAACGCTATAGCGCCTGCAAAACACCCCCGGTGTGAAAGGGGTCTAAAAGGCAGGCCTCATCCCCCTTCTATACAGTTTTGGACAATTTTTAGGCATTTTGCTGAGGCACCCCTGAAAAAACCTCAAGGCACCCCAGGGTGCCTGGGCACCCTGGTTGAAAAAGGCTACTCTAAACTATGCATCTTGATCTATTATACCCAACATTGCTGTATGTAAAATATCACTAGTGAAATTGCAAATAAAACTGCAATTATGATGTTGTGTCAATCACCTCAACTTTACATCATCTTAATCTTGATAGTCAAAATAGAATTCCCACTGCAAGCCGGATTTAAAATTTTAAAAGTGCCAGTGATGATTAGAAAGTAATATGAGGAATAATTATAAATAATTACACACAACATACAGTAGTTTAAGAATAACTTTTCCAATTGTTTAGTGAGCATGCATATGGACTTATTGAAGCTTTCATTTGTCTAATTATAATATCAACTGTTTAAATTCCTATTAAAAAATATTTGCATACATGGGCACCTTAAATATCCTTATATTCACCATGCACTAGCTGTGTGACATTAAATCTTTCCCTGCTCATGTTGGTAGATTAGAAAAAGCATGTCACATCAGTTCAACTATTTATCTAACATTCAGAATTAAAGCACTCCCTTCCCCCAATTGTTTTGCCTGATCTAGCTGAATATTTTATATGCTAATGTAAATTCTATTTTTGCTCCCCTCTGGATTTTAAGTGATTGTAATTGTTGCTCTTCAAAAGCCAAACAGATGATGATTGCAGCTTCATGAATATACCAAACGAAACCCAGCTTTGATTAAACCTGCTCATCCACTTCATAATTATCTCCATTTTGTCTTGCTAAGGAGAAGAAAGATGGCAAATACACTTCATTGAAAGCTACTTCAGTTATTTAAACATTGTTTTATGAAGGAAACAGGAGATGTTAAAAAAGAATAAATCAATTCTGTCCCTCACAGGAACAAAAAAAACTGAATTATGCCAACAAGACAATAAACATACCATCTGCACAGCTAAATGTTAGAAGAATTTCATGTGAAAACATGTCTTATATGCAGGAGAAGTTTGAGTATTCAACCTTGAGCTTCTTGATTCTAACTGGTTTTAAAACACAATTTCTAGTGTCTTGACAGGAGTATAAAGTACATCTAAAACCAAAACGTATTTTTGGATAGTGTTGAAAACCCCTGCCCTGATTTTATTGCTTTCCCTTATTGGTGATATTAACCCTTACTATCTTCCCTGGCAACTACAGGTACAAATTTTACTATTGAGGACACCTGTTCTGGTGACAGCTGTCTAAAAGGGGATTTCCCCTCACTTCGGATGTAGTATCTAAGGCCTCGTTCACACCTTTTCATTTTTTAAGTGCTTTTTGGATTTTGCAGATTTGCACTACAGAACGTGTTTCACAGGAAACCATGTTAAATAGACTGTAGTACAAATCTTCAAAATGCCAAAAAGCATTTAAAAATGCCTAGGTGTGTACCAGGCGTAAGGCAGTGTTTTTCAACTCCAGTCCTCAAGGCGCCTCAACAGGTCATGCTTTCAGGATTTCCATCAGATGAAACGGCTGTGGTGATTACTAAGGCAGTAAAACTGATAAAATCACCTGTGCAAAATAATGGAAAGACTGAAAACATGACCTGTTGGGGTGCCTTAAGCCTAGGTTCACACTGCTACGAGATTGAAATTGGTTTCAGCTTCATACCCGCATGTCAGTCCGACTGCAGGGGTGATTTCAGAGACATCTGTGCGAGTTCCTGCACAGATGTCTATACAAATCGCACCCCGAAGTCACCAAAAGTAGTACAGAACTACAGTACATTGGGAGTCGGTGCAGCACCGCAAAGTCGGCGTCGCACCAAATCGAATGATGCCATTGCCGGCAAAAGCTGCCGTTTTGGCATGGGATTTGACATGTCAAATCCCATGCCAAATCGCATCAATGTGAACCTAGGCTGATGACTGGAGTTGAGAAACACTGATCTATTTTTTTGTTTTTTGTTTTTGTGGAATCATTACTGGCAGCATATGGATTCTATAAATTATTTTTGGAAGAATCATCATTTTGAACATATTTACTCTTCCTATCCATGAGAGTGGTTGTATTCTTAGTTTTTTCGTTTCTTCTTTAACCTCGTTGATCAGTGGAATAAAATTTGCCTGATAGATCTTTTCAACTCTTGGGGTTATTTTGATTGCAAGATATTTTAATTCTTTTACCCAAGTAAATGGGAATTCTTTTTGTAAAAACTGAACTTCCTTTTCCGCTATCCCTATATTTAATATCTCTGTTTTTATTGGATTGATTTTGAAATTTGACAGTTCTCCATAATTTTTTATTTCTTTCAGTATATTTGGAAGTGACTCTTTTGGATTGGATACATACATCAAAATATCATCCGCGTATTCCGCGATCTTGTGTTCTTTTCCACCTAATCTCGCTCTTTTCACCTCTTGATTGTTGCGGAGTGTTGCTAATAGTGGTTCCAGTGCCAGTACGTATAGTAGTGGAGAAAGCGGGCAACCCTGCCGTGTTCCGTTCTGCATCTTGATTAGTGGAGAAAGTCTGCCGTTTACCTTTATCATTGCTGTCGGGCTATTATATAGATTTGTTATCCACTTCATCATTTTTGTCCCTAATCCCAGGTGCCGCAACGTATCCATCCTGAAACCCCAGTCTACCCTGTCGAATGCTTTTTCTGCATCTAATGACAGGAATAGAACTGGGGTTTCGTTTTGCACCTTCTTATGTAGCATCAATATTGATTTTAGACTGTTGTCCCTCCCCTCTCTCCCCGGAACAAATCCAGTCTGGTCCGGGTTGATCCAGAGTGGGATTAGCTTTTTTATTCTGGTGGCCAAAATTTTAGAGTAAAGCTTTGTGTCTACATTTAATAATGCTAAACAAGGAAAAGGGGCGCCTCTGAGTGTATATCAATAAACATTTATTCAAACAGACAATATCCACTCACATGGAAGACTGTAGTAAAGTGTCCCGGTGCGTCTCTGAGTAGAGGCAAAGGCTGGAGGACCACAAGTCTCAGCAAGTCCGTGCAGTGCTGGTCCCACATCGGATCCTGGCAAGGATGGATGGTAGTAACTGGACACGGCAGGGGCTCCCTCAGTTCTCCAAATAGGACTTCCGGGTAGTGATGAATATAATGGCATAGACCAACGGTCTGCGGGTTCCAAGGAGAGGGTGGGGGGACGCCAAAGCCGATCGCCGGGCGTGCTGCAGTGTAAGGCTCGTAAGGCTCCGTGGATGAGATGGTTACGGCCGTGTAGGGAGCCAGAACGAGGTCTGGAAAGCAAGCACAGCGCGGCGCCGAGCCGTGACGTCACAGCTATGCGACGCGTTTCTGAGTCTGCGCGCTATTGGTGACAAGAATAGCGGCACTCCTTTCTCAAGCATGAGGGGCGGATGTTTTAGCAATCATTTTTGTAGTCTTGGAGGGGGCGGGGCTGAGGATGATAAGTGTTACCAGGAGACACTACAACTAAAGGCAGTACTAAAGATATTACATATGAGAGTGGGGCACAAGTTAAAAAATAATAAATATACAACATTATTGGAAGTTGATAGACAATTAAATGTAGTATAAATACATGCATATATAAGAAACACATACATATATGGATGTACATAAAGATAAAAACAAATAAACATCTATGGGCAAGATAAAACCTGGTGCTTAGACATCCAGTGTAAACTATAAGTAAGAGCATATATAAATATACCTATTAAAAGACAAGATGTTACTTTAAAAGTAATAATAGTAATAATGGGCAAATAGTGATAAAAATATATATAAATATACGGGAGTTTTTTTAAAAAAAATTGGTAATTATGGGAACATGAATATCAATGAATAACAGTTAATAAAATTAGCAATGAACACAGTCCACAGGGGAGGTAGTGGGAAGGGGGGGGGATGGGGGATGAGGACAATGAAAATGGGGGGGGGAAGGAGGGGGGAAGAAAAGGAAAGGGGGGGAAGGAAAGGAGGGGGGGGGAGGGGGGGAGGGGGGAAGGGAAAGAGGGGGGAGGGGGGGGAAAGGGGAGAGGAAAGGGAGGGGGGAGGGGGGGGTTGAAAGGGGGGGGTGGAGAAGGGGGGGGGGAAGGGAAAGAGGGCAGGTGGAGGGACGGGGAATCGGGCATACTTACTGACATTTGGACCCGCCACCCCCACAATTATAGATATGTTAGTGTATATACAACCTGTAGTAAAAATGATAAGGATACAAATAGTGAATATAAACCTACTGTACAGAAACAAATATAAGCAATGTCTATCTATAGTATGGTGGCAATCTCGATGCCCTCATTCAAGCCCCCAGGCGAGAGGACATCGAGATTGTAGATCCAGAACGTTTCCCTTGCACAAAGTTTCTTGAAACGTTCGGCTGGAGTATAAGACTTGGGGATTTGTTCAATTACCCATACAGTAAGGCCCGTGGTGGATTTTTGGTGAAACCCAGCAAAATGTCGTGGGACACTATGCATGTCCTTACCCCCCTCTATCAATCTCCGGTGTTGACCGAAACGCTGCCTAAGAGGGCAGATTGTTCGGCCGACATAGATCAGTCCACAGGGGCACATAAGGCCGTAAACTACAAAGTCCGAGGAACAATTGTAGAATTGATCTATCTGGTATGTTTTACCTTTGGAGACAAATGACTTTTGTCCATGTTTAACGAAGGCACAAGTTTTGCATAGAACTTTTTTACATTGATACATGCCAACCAGAGGTATAAGTGTGGTGGCATGATCGTTGGTCACAGTGGTTTTAAATTTGCTTGGGGCGATTTTGCTTTTCAAGTTGGGTGCTTTACGATAAGTAATTCGTGGTACTGTAGGAAGGAGGGTTTTGAGAAGGGGGTCTTGTAATAGAATACCCCAATGTTTTTTCATGATGTTTTCCATTTTTTTATATTCGAAGTGAAAGGTCGTAATAAATCTGGTGGAGTGATCTGTGGGGCAAATATCTGTTTTGGCTGGTTTGCCTTTTGAATAGGAAGCACATGCTTCATCAACTAGTTCTTTGGGGTATTGTTTTTCAGCAAATTTATTTTTTAGTGGAATGCTGGATGCTTCGTAATCACTATCAAGGGTACAGTTCTGTCTGAGACGGCAGAACTGTCCCTTTGGTATATTTTTCGTCCACTTAGGATAGTGGCAACTGTGGAAATGTAGAAAAGAGTTACCGGCAGTTGGCTTTGTATAATTTTTGGCAATAATTCTATCGCCCATGTGGCCCAATTCCAAATCAAGATATGCTAAGTGAGTGGAGTCAGAGGTATGGGTGAAGGCAAGTCCATAGGGATTGTGGTTACAGTGGTCCACAAATGATGTAATCTGGTCTGGAGGGCCGTCCCAGATCACGATTAGATCATCTATATAGCGCCCAAAGAAAATGATGTTGGCTGAGTGGGGGTTGTTTTGCCATATGAAGTTTTTCTCCCAGTATCCCATAGCCAAATTGGCATAGGAGGGGGCGAAATTTGCTCCCATGGCAGTCCCCTGAGCTTGTAGGAAGAACTCACCATTAAAGTCAAAGTAGTTGTGGGTTAAACAGAAATTGGTGGCTTCTATAATAAATGCGGCTTGTCTGGGGTTTAGGAGAGGATCCTGGGCAAGAAAGAATTCCAGAGCTAATAACCCAAATGAGTGAGGGATGGAGGTGTAAAGTGAGGTAACATCCAATGAAAGCCACAAGTAAGTGGATTCCCACCTGTATGGTGCTAAGAGTTCTAAGAGATGTGAACCATCTCTGATATATGATGGTAATTCCTTAACTAATGGCTGTAAAAATTGGTCGATATATTGGCTGAATCCTGTGGTGACACTGTCCATCGCGGCCACGATGGGTCTACCCGGGGGTGTAGTGGTATTTTTGTGGATTTTTGGCAGGTAATAGAAGTAAGGGACCTGGTAGAAGCTTTTCAGAAAAAAAGAAGCTTCCGTTTTATTGAACACTCCGTTATTTAGGGCTGATTGGACCACACTGCTCGCCTCCAGAGCAAAGTCGCTGGTGGGGTCTTTATTGAGTTTAATGTATGTAGTTTGGTCTGACAAGAGTCTATGGGCCTCTTTGATGTAGTCTGCTCTGTCTAGTACTACTATACTTCCTCCTTTATCTGCTGTTTTGATGATAATATTGGTGTTGTGCATGAGGGAATCTAATGCTCGAGTTTCAGTGACTGTAAGGTTGTGTTTATGAAGGGGAATGGTGGAGGATGATTGGCAAAGCTTGACAAAGTCAGCATATACCACTCTGTAGAAGCTTTCTAAGAAAGGGCCTTTTGATTGAGCAGGGAAGAAAACAGACTTCGGTTTAAAGGAGGAGTGTATGATAGGCGGGGAGGTGGCCATATGTTGTGTGAAGAGATCAAGTAGGTCCTCTTCTTCCCCAATGGAATCTAGGATATCTATGACATCACCGTCATATTCGAAAACATTGGGGGGTGGGGTAAGTGAAGATGGGCCTTTATCTTCTGTACTGGGTTTGTTTTGTTTAGCATTAAAGAACCTTTTCAGGGTTAGATTACGAATATATCGATTTAAATCTTTAAACAAAAGAAAGGGGTTGGGCTTGTTGATGGGAGCAAAGTTGAGTCCTCTGCATAGCAGACTGGTGTCTGCAGTGGAGAGTTCTAAGGAGGATAAATTGAAAATCTTCATAGTTTGCGGAATTTGAGTAGGTTGCTTTTTGGACTTGGTTCGTCCTCCTCTACAGCCTCTCCGGTGTATTTTCTTTTTCTCCGGTTGGCTGGAGGAGGACGGTGACCTAAAAAAGGAAGGTCAGTAAGTGAAGGGGGACCTGGGACATGTGGTGTGGGTATCGATGGGATGGGGGAGGAGAGGGGGGGAATGTGGGAAAGGGGAGGTGTGGAAGTGGAAGAGGCTGTGATGGGGGAGCTGGGTGTGTCCACAAGATTAGGTCTGGGCACGTGTGTAATTGTAGGGAGATCAGCGGTATTACCTAGCTGTACTTCCATATGTTCATCGTTGGTGATTTTGGGCACCTTGGGATGAGGTAGATCAGCTGCATTATTTGAATAAGCTATCCTAGGTATAACCACTGGCCGGATGTCTGATGTCTGGCTGGATGTAGGTGTAGCAGTTACAACTACATTGGTACTTTGGTTAGCACATGATGGTCTGTTGTAAAATCTATTGAGATCAGCTAATAGATTACTGTTTTTATTTTTGGTGGTAGTGGGGGTTCTTTTCTGTACCGTACGTTCATGAGTACTGGGCAACAGATGTAAAGAGTTTTGGAAAGGGAAGCGAATTCCCATTAAGGGAGGGGGGTAATTATGAGGCTGGGTGGGGGGTGGTAAATGTGGGTGGGAAATGTGTGGGGAAGTGTGGGGTAGGGGGGGGAGAGGGGGATGGGAGGGAAAGGATGATTTGGTGTCATGGGTGGGCTGTGGCGATTTTTGTTTCCAATTGAAAACACGATCTAGATTAAAATCATCAAGATCTCTCTTGAATTTACCTAATTTGCCTTTTATCATAAAGTCCTCATAAGACTTGGTATTTTTCTTCAGAATCATGAACCAAGAGAGTGGGACAATAACTTTCTGGTCAATGATTGCCTTAGCTATGGCATTGGCTTCTAGCCTAAGTTTTTCAAAAAGGTGTAGTCTATGTTCAATCAGGATTTCCATCCATTTTGAAGTACAGAAATCAGAAATATTTTCCCATTCTTTTTTGCGAGCAGCATTAAGAAAGGGGCAGTCCTTAGTGACTCTAAGACCTCTAGGTGAGATCTTGGTGGAGATATATCTTTCCAGAAAGAATTTGTCCCACCATTGTAAATTAATGTGTTTGACAATTCTTTCTAGATGTTTAAATTTACCACAAAGAGAATATCTAGTAGTGCCGGTTAGCTTAATGTCATTGGAGAACATATGAGAAGGTAAGATGGTGTATAGTTCTTCCAATACATTATATTTATGGGTCTCTATGTCATCTAAAAAATCCATGATGGATGACAAAATGTAGGGGGGGGGGAAGGGGCGGGGGAAAAAAAGGGAAGGAATAGAAAGCACTATAGAAATTATTTGTAAGTGTATATGTCTATAAAAGCAATACAAAAAAATAACAGTGCAGATGCAGTAAATTTACAATAAAAATGAAATACAAGGAACCATTTGTAATAGATTGATAATGCAGGTAATTCCAGACAAGGCGATGTTATATATGGGTATACGTGTGCATGCAGCACTAAGAGCTTCTATGTGGAACAAGAGACAAGTAAAAAAGGCGCAATGCAGGTATACCTCAAATAACTGTTCCTGTATAGTCCAATAGCGGGATGGGTGTATATGGATATATACACAGGGGGAAGTCAATCAGGGCTGCCACCAAAAAAAGACCAGAAGCAGGGTCCAATAGGCTGGAGAGGATAAACAAGGAAAAGGGGCGCCTCTGAGTGTATATCAATAAACATTTATTCAAACAGACAATATCCACTCACAAGGAAGACTGTAGTAAAGTGTCCCGGTGCGTCTCTGAGTAGAGGCAAAGGCTGGAGGACCACAAGTCTCAGCAAGTCCGTGCAGTGCTGGTCCCACATCGGATCCTGGCAAGGATGGATGGTAGTAACTGGACACGGCAGGGGCTCCCTCAGTTCTCCAAATAGGACTTCCGGGTAGTGATGAATATAATGGCATAGACCAACGGTCTGCGGGTTCCAAGGAGAGGGTGGGGGGACGCCAAAGCCGATCGCCGGGCGTGCTGCAGTGTAAGGCTCGTAAGGCTCTGTGGATGAGATGGTAACGGCCGTGTAGGGAGCCAGAACGAGGTCTGGAAAGCAAGCACAGCGCGGCGCCGAGCCGTGACGTCACAGCTATGCGACGCGTTTCTAAATCTGCGCGCTATTGGTGACAAGAATAGCGGCACTCCTTTCTCAAGCATGAGGGGCGGATGTTTTAGCAATCATTTTTGTAGTCTTGGAGGGGGCGGGGCTGAGGATGATAAGTGTTACCAGGAGACACTACAACTAAAGGCAGTACTAAAGATATTACATATGAGAGTGGGGCACAAGTTAAAAAATAATAAATATACAACATTATTGGAAGTTGATAGACAATTAAATGTAGTATAAATACATGCATATATAAGAAACACATACATATATGGATGTACATAAAGATAAAAACAAATAAACATCTATGGGCAAGATATGGGCAAGATAAAACCTGGTGCTTAGACATCCAGTGTAAACTATAAGTAAGAGCATATATAAATATACCAGGTTTTATCTTGCCCATAGATGTTTATTTGTTTTTATCTTTATGTACATCCATATATGTATGTGTTTCTTATATATGCATGTATTTATACTACATTTAATTGTCTATCAACTTCCAATAATGTTGTATATTTATTATTTTTTAACTTGTGCCCCACTCTCATATGTAATATCTTTAGTACTGCCTTTAGTTGTAGTGTCTCCTGGTAACACTTATCATCCTCAGCCCCGCCCCCTCCAAGACTACAAAAATGATTGCTAAAACATCCGCCCCTCATGCTTGAGAAAGGAGTGCCGCTATTCTTGTCACCAATAGCGCGCAGACTCAGAAACGCGTCGCATAGCTGTGACGTCACGGCTCGGCGCCGCGCTGTGCTTGCTTTCCAGACCTCGTTCTGGCTCCCTACACGGCCGTTACCATCTCATCCACGGAGCCTTACGAGCCTTACACTGCAGCACGCCCGGCGATCGGCTTTGGCGTCCCCCCACCCTCTCCTTGGAACCCGCAGACCGTTGGTCTATGCCATTATATTCATCACTACCCGGAAGTCCTATTTGGAGAACTGAGGGAGCCCCTGCCGTGTCCAGTTACTACCATCCATCCTTGCCAGGATCCGATGTGGGACCAGCACTGCACGGACTTGCTGAGACTTGTGGTCCTCCAGCCTTTGCCTCTACTCAGAGACGCACCGGGACACTTTACTACAGTCTTCCATGTGAGTGGATATTGTCTGTTTGAATAAATGTTTATTGATATACACTCAGAGGCGCCCCTTTTCCTTGTTTATCCTCTCCAGCCTATTGGACCCTGCTTCTGGTCTTTTTTTGGTGGCAGCCCTGATTGACTTCCCCCTGTGTATATATCCATATACACCCATCCCGCTATTGGACTATACAGGAACAGTTATTTGGAGGTATACCTGCATTGCGCCTTTTTTACTTGTCTCTTGTTCCACATAGAAGCTCTTAGTGCTGCATGCACACGTATACCCATATATAACATCGCTTTGTCTGGAATTACCTGCATTATCAATCTATTACAAATGGTTCCTTGTATTTCATTTTTATTGTAAATTTACTGCATCTGCACTGTTATTTGTTTGTATTGCTTTTATAGACATATACACTTACAAATAATTTCTATAGTGCTTTCTATTCCTTCCCTTTTTTTCCCCCGCCCCTTTCCCACCCCCCCCCCCCCTACATTTTGTCATCCATCATGGATTTTTTAGATGACATAGAGACCCATAAATATAATGTATTGGAAGAACTATACACCATCCTACCTTCTCATATGTTCTCCAATGACATTAAGCTAACCGGCACTACTAGATATTCTCTTTGTGGTAAATTTAAACATCTAGAAAGAATTGTCAAACACATTAATTTACAATGGTGGGACAAATTCTTTCTGGAAAGATATATCTCCACCAAGATCTCACCTAGAGGTCTTAGAGTCACTAAGGACTGCCCCTTTCTTAATGCTGCTCGCAAAAAAGAATGGGAAAATATTTCTGAATTCTGTACTTCAAAATGGATGGAAATCCTGATTGAACATAGACTACACCTTTTTGAAAAACTTAGGCTAGAAGCCAATGCCATAGCTAAGGCAATCATTGACCAGAAAGTTATTGTCCCACTCTCTTGGTTCATGATTCTGAAGAAAAATACCAAGTCTGATGAGGACTTTATGATAAAAGGCAAATTAGGTAAATTCAAGAGAGATCTTGATGATTTTAATCTAGATCGTGTTTTCAATTGGAAACAAAAATCGCCACAGCCCACCCATGACACCAAATCATCCTTTCCCTCCCATCCCCCTTTCCCCCCCCTACCCCACACTTCCCCACACATTTCCCACCCACATTTACCACCCCCCACCCAGCCTCATAATTACCCCCCTCCCTTAATGGGAATTCGCTTCCCTTTCCAAAACTCTTTACATCTGTTGCCCAGTACTCATGAATGTACGGTACAGAAAAGAACCCCCACTACCACCAAAAATAAAAACAGTAATCTATTAGCTGATCTCAATAGATTTTACAACAGACCATCATGTGTTAACCAAAGTACCAATGTAGTTGTAACTGCTACACCTACATCCAGCCAGACATCAGACATCCGGCCAGTGGTTATACCTAGGATAGCTTATTCAAATAATGCAGCTGATCTACCTCATCCCAAGGTGCCCAAAATCACCAACGATGAACATATGGAAGTACAGCTAGGTAATACCGCTGATCTCCCTACAATTACACACGTGCCCAGACCTAATCTTGTGGACACACCCAGCTCCCCCATCACAGCCTCTTCCACTTCCACACCTCCCCTTTCCCACATTCCCCCCCTCTCCTCCCCCATCCCATCGATACCCACACCACATGTCCCAGGTCCTCCTTCACTTACTGACCTTCCTTTTTTAGGTCACCGTCCTCCTCCAGCCAACCGGAGAAAAAGAAAATACACCGGAGAGGCTGTAGAGGAGGACGAACCAAGTCCAAAAAGCAACCTACTCAAATTCCGCAAACTATGAAGATTTTCAATTTATCCTCCTTAGAACTCTCCACTGCAGACACCATTCTGCTATGCAGAGGACTCAACTTTGCTCCCATCAACAAGCCCAACCCCTTTCTTTTGTTTAAAGATTTAAATCGATATATTCGTAATCTAACCCTGAAAAGGTTCTTTAATGCTAAACAAAACAAACCCAGTACAGAAGATAAAGGCCCATCTTCACTTACCCCACCCCCCAATGTTTTCGAATATGACGGTGATGTCATAGATATCCTAGATTCCATTGGGGAAGAAGGGGACCTACTTGATCTCTTCACACAACATATGGCCACCTCCCCGCCTATCATACACTCCTCCTTTAAACCGAAGTCTGTTTTTTTCCCTGCTCAATCAAAAGGCCCTTTCTTAGAAAGCTTCTACAGAGTGGTATATGCTGACTTTGTCAAGCTTTGCCAATCATCCTCCACCATTCCCCTTCATAAACACAACCTTACAGTCACTGAAACTCGAGCATTAGATTCCCTCATGCACAACACCAATATTATCATCAAAACAGCAGATAAAGGAGGAAGTATAGTAGTACTAGACAGAGCAGACTACATCAAAGAGGCCCATAGACTCTTGTCAGACAAAACTACATACATTAAACTCAATAAAGACCCCACCAGCGACTTTGCTCTGGAGGCGAGCAGTGTGGTCCAATCAGCCCTAAATAACGGAGTGATCAATAAAACGTAAGCTTCTTTTTTTCTGAAAAGCTTCTACCAGGTCCCTTACTTCTATTACCTGGCAAAAATCCACAAAAATACCACTACACCCCCGGGTAGACCCATCGTGGCCGCGATGGACAGTGTCACCACAGGATTCAGCCAATATATCGACCAATTTTTACAGCCATTAGTTAAGGAATTACCATCATATATCAGAGATGGTTCACATCTCTTAGAACTCTTAGCACCATACAGGTGGGAATCCACTTACTTGTGGCTTTCATTGGATGTTACCTCACTTTACACCTCCATCCCTCACTCATTTGGGTTATTAGCTCTGGAATTCTTTCTTGCCCAGGATCCTCTCCTAAACCCCAGACAAGCCGCATTTATTATAGAAGCCACCAATTTCTGTTTAACCCACAACTACTTTGACTTTAATGGTGAGTTCTTCCTACAAGCTCAGGGGACTGCCATGGGAGCAAATTTCGCCCCCGCCTATGCCAATTTGGCTATGGGATACTGGGAGAAAAACTTCATATGGCAAAACAACCCCCACTCAGCCAACATCATTTTCTTTGGGCGCTATATAGATGATCTAATCGTGATCTGGGACGGCCCTCCAGACCAGATTACATCATTTGTGGACCACTGTAACCACAATCCCTATGGACTTGCCTTCACCCATACCTCTGACTCCACTCACTTAGCATATCTTGATTTGGAATTGGGCCACATGGGCGATAGAATTATTGCCAAAAATTATACAAAGCCAACTGCCGGTAACTCTTTTCTACATTTCCACAGTTGCCACTATCCTAAGTGGACGAAAAATATACCAAAGGGACAGTTCTGCCGTCTCAGACAGAACTGTACCCTTGATAGTGATTACGAAGCATCCAGCATTCCACTAAAAAATAAATTTGCTGAAAAACAATACCCCAAAGAACTAGTTGATGAAGCATGTGCTTCCTATTCAAAAGGCAAACCAGCCAAAACAGATATTTGCCCCACAGATCACTCCACCAGATTTATTACGACCTTTCACTTCGAATATAAAAAAATGGAAAACATCATGAAAAAACATTGGGGTATTCTATTACAAGACCCCCTTCTCAAAACCCTCCTTCCTACAGTACCACGAATTACTTATCGTAAAGCACCCAACTTGAAAAGCAAAATCGCCCCAAGCAAATTTAAAACCACTGTGACCAACGATCATGCCACCACACTTATACCTCTGGTTGGCATGTATCAATGTAAAAAAGTTCTATGCAAAACTTGTGCCTTCGTTAAACATGGACAAAAGTCATTTGTCTCCAAAGGTAAAACATACCAGATAGATCAATTCTACAATTGTTCCTCGGACTTTGTAGTTTACGGCCTTATGTGCCCCTGTGGACTGATCTATGTCGGCCGAACAATCTGCCCTCTTAGGCAGCGTTTCGGTCAACACCGGAGATTGATAGAGGGGGGTAAGAACATGCATAGTGTCCCACGACATTTTGCTGGGTTTCACCAAAAATCCACCACGGGCCTTACTGTATGGGTAATTGAACAAATCCCCAAGTCTTATACTCCAGTCGAACGTTTCAAGAAACTTTGTGCAAGGGAAACGTTCTGGATCTACAATCTCGATGTCCTCTCGCCTGGGGGCTTGAATGAGGGCATCGAGATTGCCACCATACTATAGATAGACATTGCTTATATTTGTTTCTGTACAGTAGGTTTATATTCACTATTTGTATCCTTATCATTTTTACTACAGGTTGTATATACACTAACATATCTATAATTGTGGGGGTGGCGGGTCCAAATGTCAGTAAGTATGCCCGATTCCCCGTCCCTCCACCTGCCCTCTTTCCCTTTCCCCCCCCCCCTTTCAACCCCCCCCCCCCCCCCTCCCCCCTCCCTTTCCTCTCCCCTTTCCCCCCCCCCTCCCCCCTCTTTCCCCCCCCCCCCCTTCCCCCCCCCTTTCCTTCCCCCCCCTTTCCTTTTCTTCCCCCCTCCTTCCCCCCCCCATTTTCATTGTCCTCATCCCCCATCCCCCCCCCTTCCCACTACCTCCCCTGTGGACTGTGTTCATTGCTAATTTTATTAACTGTTATTCATTGATATTCATGTTCCCATAATTACCAATTTTTTAAAAAAAACCTCCCGTATATTTATATATATTTTTATCACTATTTGCCCATTATTACTATTATTACTTTTAAAGTAACATCTTGTCTTTTAATAGGTATATTTATATATGCTCTTACTTATAGTTTACACTGGATGTCTAAGCACCAGGTTTTATCTTGCCCATAGATGTTTATTTGTTTTTATCTTTATGTACATCCATATATGTATGTGTTTCTTATATATGCATGTATTTATACTACATTTAATTGTCTATCAACTTCCAATAATGTTGTATATTTATTATTTTTTAACTTGTGCCCCACTCTCATATGTAATATCTTTAGTACTGCCTTTAGTTGTAGTGTCTCCTGGTAACACTTATCATCCTCAGCCCCGCCCCCTCCAAGACTACAAAAATGATTGCTAAAACATCCGCCCCTCATGCTTGAGAAAGGAGTGCCGCTATTCTTGTCACCAATAGCGTGCAGACTCAGAAACGCGTCGCATAGCTGTGACGTCACGGCTCGGCGCCGCGCTGTGCTTGCTTTCCAGACCTCGTTCTGGCTCCCTACACGGCCGTTACCATCTCATCCACGGAGCCTTACGAGCCTTACACTGCAGCACGCCCGGCGATCGGCTTTGGCGTCCCCCCACCCTCTCCTTGGAACCCGCAGACCGTTGGTCTATGCCATTATATTCATCACTACCCGGAAGTCCTATTTGGAGAACTGAGGGAGCCCCTGCCGTGTCCAGTTACTACCATCCATCCTTGCCAGGATCCGATGTGGGACCAGCACTGCACGGACTTGCTGAGACTTGTGGTCCTCCA
This sequence comes from Lithobates septentrionalis, assembly GCA_037952835.1. Lineage (NCBI taxonomy): Eukaryota > Metazoa > Chordata > Amphibia > Anura > Ranidae > Lithobates > Lithobates septentrionalis. The sequence continues at coordinate 181,977 of JBBDGP010002865.1, read as the reverse complement.
GCCTTTGCCTCTACTCAGAGACGCACCGGGACACTTTACTACAGTCTTCCATGTGAGTGGATATTGTCTGTTTGAATAAATGTTTATTGATATACACTCAGAGGCGCCCCTTTTCCTTGTTTATCCTCTCCAGCCTATTGGACCCTGCTTCTGGTCTTTTTTTGGTGGCAGCCCTGATTGACTTCCCCCTGTGTATATATCCATATACACCCATCCCGCTATTGGACTATACAGGAACAGTTATTTGAGGTATACCTGCATTGCGCCTTTTTTACTTGTCTCTTGTTCCACATTTAATAATGCGATCGGCCTGTAACTTGAACAATTAGTTTTGTCTTTCCCTTCCTTGGGTAAAATTGTAATGTGGGCTAGCAATGATTCACTTCTTATTTCTTCTCCTTCCCCTATGGAATTCATATATTCTAGTAATTTAGGGATCAGCTGTTCCTGGAATTTTTTATAGTATTTAACCGTGAACCCGTCTGGTCCTGGGCTTTTTCCTACAGGAGTTTCTTTTATTGCCAGATTTATCTCTTCTTGCGTTATGTTTTTTTCCAGTTCTTTTAATTGGTCTATATTTATTCTTGGTAAATTTGCATTTTTTAAGTAGTCCTGTATCTTCTTTGTTCTAGTATCTGTTTCTTTCCGAATTTCCTGTTCTTTTATTGCATATAAAGAGCTATAATATTTTTGGAATGCCTCCGCAATTTCTGTGGTTTTGTTTACCACTTCTCCTTTTTCATTTTTTATCTTCTCAATATAGTTTATAGACTGCTTTTTTTTTACCAAATTTGCAAGATATTTTCCTGGTTTATTACCCCATTTAAATTTTTCTTGTACCACTCTGTTGTACTCCCTCCTTTCTTCTTGTTCCATCCAGTCCTTTAGTTGTTCTCTCTTTTGAGATAGTAAGCGGTATGTTTCGTTGTTTACTTGATTTTTATGTTTTTGTTCTAATTCATATATTTCCTTTATAATTTGTTGCATGTTTTTTCTTTTTTCTTGTTTTTTTCTTGCCCCAATAGCTATCAATTTGCCCCTGATGACAGATTTATGAGCTTCCCAGATTGTTGCTTTCGGTATTCCAGGTGTATCATTTTCCTTAAAGTATCTTTGAATTTCTTCTGATATGGTTTTTTCCGTCTCTCTATCTTCAATTAAATTTTCGTTGATTCTCCATGGACCACTTTTAAAGGCTTCTCCTTGAATTTTCATTCTCAGCATTACTGGACTGTGATCCAAAGCTGTTATTATACCTATTTTTGTTTCTTCTATTTCTTCCAAGTTTCTATGTTCCACCATAATGTAGTCCAACCTGGAATAACTTCTATGTACTGCTGAGTAATAGGTGTAGTCTTTTGTGCTAGGATGTTGAATTCTCCAAGGGTCGATTAATTGCTGTTCGTATAGTTTTCTTTTTAGTTTCTTTAATTGTCTTGCTTCTCTGTCCCTTGCTGTGGAGGTGCTATCCATTTTAAAGTCCATACTAAAATTGAAGTCTCCAGCCAGTATTAATTTGCCTTGTTTGAATTCCGTTAGTATTTTTATTATATCTTAATAAGAAAAACAAAATTGCGCTTGGATAAAACAAAAATTATAGTCTATGGTAATACCAGTGTAGAAATGAATAGACGTGAGAGGACACCTTATGCAGGTATCATAACAAAATTCAAAAAGCTGCGGTTATAAGTGGGGCCCACCAACAAAATATATAAACAGATAAACCGCGCTAAAGTGAGTCCAATAAAAGTCTGTGATAATAAACAATCTGTGATAATAAACAGTAAAGTCCAAAATCCTTCTGTGTGATGAAGTGAAGAAAATAAAAGTGACTGTGTGGTGAACTGCTTACCAGAATGTAAGCCAAACCAGGCAGATGGCTTAAAACCCAGGCCGGGCCTTTGGGAGCACTTCAAATGGACAAGATCCTTTGCGCTCAAACAGCAGAACGAATCCACATAGGGTTAAATCAAATAAAAAAGACCATAGTGTGATACTGACATAAACATATTTCATCAGAGAAGGAGGGGGTGTGTTCACACGTATAATCATAAAACTAAATTATCATGCAGGCACCCTGGATGTATAACCACTACAGGGACGCCAAAAAATGTAAATCGTGTACAGCATGCAATAAAAGGTGTCCTTATTATCTACTGTAAAAAACCACCAGTTTGCCAGAATAGAGTTGAGCCAACAGACCAGAGTTTGTACAACTAAAGGAACACCCAGTGCACAAATACGCGGGGCCGCTTACCAGATGGTGAACTAGTGAGGACATAAATAATAACAGGGTGCAACCTCTGTGTGACCCGGGGTATAAATTGAATGAACCTACAGGGGTTCCTGCTCACCAGAGAGACGACCAGAGATAGCCCAAACGAAGCACTGGCAGAGTATCACGATCCCGTCCTGACAGGTCCTCGCAGGCTCAAATGGGTGTATATATTAGAGAGGAGAAGCAGCCAATGGTGTGATAACGTACAACTCCAATTTATTAAAAAAAGCAAGCACTTACATATAAGAACACGAATAACAGCGATGCCGGCCGGCACTCAAACAGCTCCCGTCCACTCAGAGCAAAGCGTGGTGACGTCAGCACGTCCCTCCCAGACGCGTTTCGTCACAGGTTGACGTTCTCAATGACGTCCCCATTGAGAACGTCAACCTGTGACGAAACGCGTCTGGGAGGGACGTGCTGACGTCACCACGCTTTGCTCTGAGTGGACGGGAGCTGTTTGAGTGCCGGCCGGCATCGCTGTTATTCGTGTTCTTATATGTAAGTGCTTGCTTTTTTTAATAAATTGGAGTTGTACGTTATCACACCATTGGCTGCTTCTCCTCTCTAATATATACACCCATTTGAGCCTGCGAGGACCTGTCAGGACGGGATCGTGATACTCTGCCAGTGCTTCGTTTGGGCTATCTCTGGTCGTCTCTCTGGTGAGCAGGAACCCCTGTAGGTTCATTCAATTTATACCCCGGGTCACACAGAGGTTGCACCCTGTTATTATTTATGTCCTCACTAGTTCACCATCTGGTAAGCGGCCCCGCGTATTTGTGCACTGGGTGTTCCTTTAGTTGTACAAACTCTGGTCTGTTGGCTCAACTCTATTCTGGCAAACTGGTGGTTTTTTACAGTAGATAATAAGGACACCTTTTATTGCATGCTGTACACGATTTACATTTTTTGGCGTCCCTGTAGTGGTTATACATCCAGGGTGCCTGCATGATAATTTAGTTTTATGATTATACGTGTGAACACACCCCCTCCTTCTCTGATGAAATATGTTTATGTCAGTATCACACTATGGTCTTTTTTATTTGATTTAACCCTATGTGGATTCGTTCTGCTGTTTGAGCGCAAAGGATCTTGTCCATTTGAAGTGCTCCCAAAGGCCCGGGCTGGGTTTTAAGCCATCTGCCTGGTTTGGCTTACATTCTGGTAAGCAGTTCACCACACAGTCACTTTTATTTTCTTCACTTCATCACACAGAAGGATTTTGGACTTTACTGTTTATTATCACAGATTGTTTATTATCACAGACTTTTATTGGACTCACTTTAGCGCGGTTTATCTGTTTATATATTTTTATTATATCTATCAGATATTTTTTGGGGTTCTTATTGGGGCAGTAGACGTTGGCAAGTGTATATTTTACTCCCTGTATGGTGCCTATAATAAAAAGGAAGCGTCCCTCCGGGTCCGTTTTTCTTTGATCTATTACGAAGCATACATTTTTCCCTAGTCCGATGGCTACTCTTTGGCCCTTCTTATTGGTGAATCTCCTTGATACCATGTTGGTATATTTCTAGAGTAGATTTTGATATTTGAGCTTTGGGTTATGTGTGTCTCCTGTAGGAAAATTATTTCTGCTTTACTTTTATCTAATTCTCGGAGGATAATATTTCTCTTCCCAGGGGAATTTAACCCTCGGACATTATAGGAAAAAAATGTTATACTATTTGTATTTTCCATTATTTTACCTTTCTCCAAGCCTTTCTCTTCTACCGCTTCTCCTCCTTCCCCACCCGTCCCCCAGGCGCCCCCCCCCCCCGGACCGTTTAAAGGACCAGGAGGGGGGGACATCCGGCCGATGAGCGGGGTCTCCCCAGCCCTGTTTCAAGGTAATTGAGCCAGAAAAATAGCACATGTAGACCAGACCACTCCCTCCCCTACCTCCCCCCCCACCCTCTCCCCTCCCCTCCACCCTGGTTAGGGTGATTTGACCCTATGGTCTCTAGAGCTGAGAGCAATTTGTTTTATGGGGCACAGCTCTGCCCCCTCTGCTCTACTTGGTCTGAGGTGGAAATCTGTTAGACGCCCTGAATCCCCTTCTCCTATACTCAGATAGGGAGACCCCCTGACCCCGCCGTGAGACCCTATCTCCCCCTCCTGCCTCTAATTTATTTTATTATTTATTATCTTCTTTTTCTATTTTTCTTTTCATTCCCCCTTCTTCATAGCCCGCCCCTCCCCTCCATAATCCCCACCCCGCAACTTAATAGCGATACCTCTTGTCTTTTGTAATTTTTTTGTAATTTTTTCGCTCTACTGTTTGAATGCTTATTTCTTTCAGGGCTCCACTTCTTGTGTTCTATTTCTAGAGCTTAATTGCCATTGAAGGTCATCGCGTAATACTGCTTGTTCTTGTCTATTTACATTCCTGTCCATTTCTGGAAGTGGTATTTCTAATTTATTACAAAAGTTCGGAATCTCTTCTATAAATCTCAATCTAGCACTTCTTCCATTTTTTTTCGCTATTAAGCATGCTGGAAAGCCCCAGTTATATCGAATTTCCCACTCCTGGAGAATACTCAATAGAGGTCTTAACGTCCGTCTTCTTTTTAACGTTTCTTGGGACAGGTCTTGGAATATTTGTAGTCTAGCTTCTGCATATTCGATTAGTGATTTTCTCTTCAGGTTTATCCAAATCTGATTATTTTCTTCCCATCTTTCAAAACGGACTATTATGTCTCTTGGTGTTTCCATTGGAAGCCCTTGGGGTCTTCTTAATCGGTATGCTCTCTCTATTTTTATTTCATTGGATTCCTCCTTTCCCAAAATATGATTAAAGAGATTACTCATTTTTCCTATTAGATTTTCTGCCTGTCCTGTTTCCGGAAGACCGCGGATTCTTAGGTTTCTCCTTCTTTCTCTGTTTTCCTGGTCTTCTATTTTGTAGGATTGTTCCTGTTGCTCCCTTTTTAATATCTTTATTTCCCCTTTCAGTTCTTTTATCATTTTTAGGTGCGTATCTGCTTTGGTCTCCACTTCTTCCACTCGATAGGATATGCCCCATGTCTTTGTGTAGTGTTAACATCTCTGCTTTTAGGGAGTTTTCTAGGGCCGCAAACATTTTTTCCATATCATATTTTGTTGGTAGCTGCAACTCATGCTGGCCTTCCTCCCTTCCTCTTTCTTCACCCTCCGTTTCTAGTTCCATTCTAGACTCTGAGAGATGGCTAGTTTCTACTACACTTTTATTCTGGCCCTTTTTTTCCTTATTATCCTTCTCTTTTGCATCTGTCTGTCTGCTCTTTGTGCCCGATTGCCTTTCTCCTTCCCCATTTCCTTGCAGGATATATCTGTTCATAGGGCCAGGGCTTGGGCTTGGGCTTAAGCTAACCCTGGGCAATTTGGCGATTGCTCCCGCACTTCTTGTTATTTTTCCTCTCATACCAGCAGTTAACATGGAAAACCCCAAGAAACCACTTTCCAATATATTATGTTGAGGTGTTATCTCAGGGGGGAGACCGGCCAGCTTATTTTAGCCCACTATCTCTGTTCTCAGGTCTTCACCCTAAGACCACCCTATTGAAGGGAACACAAGGAAAGAACCTACAAAAAAAAAAAGCCCCAAATGTCTCCCCCCCTTGAGGTGAGCCGCAGTACTCAATGGAAAGTCTCTCTCTTAATACAAAATGTTATATGATTTGCTAAGGGAAGAAAGTTTTTCCCCTTTCTTTCCCTTTCCCTTCTCTTTTAAAAAAAAAAAAAAATAGAGAAAAAGTCCACAACCTTCAATGGCGATTCCCTCCTCCAATTCACAATACCACACAGTGAGATTCAATAGCGTATCCTAAGACATGTAACGTAAGAACAACAAAATTTTGCATGGGTGGAGGACAAATAAACAATTTCCTAGTGTCCTGTAATAATTTCTTTCCTTTTCACTCTTTACCAGAAGTAGAAATTCTGATTTATTGCAAAAAAAAAGAAAAAGAGAAAAAAAGAAAAATTCACTTTTCACCTTTGTCCTTCCCACCTCCTCTTCCTGATGTCTCCTTTAAGCACTCTTTCTTGGTTTACTTTAATTAATTATTCATTAATTATTTTTACACATTTCTTTCTCTCTTTCTTTTCCCCTTTACCTTCTACTCACACTCACCACCTTGCCTCTCATTTAAGCTTTCTTTCCCTTGTTATATGCAGAGTCAAAGTCAGATGAAATTAAAAGAGATACTTATCTCACTGACAGTCCAGGGGATCTTGAGAGGCTATGGGATTGTTTAGTAACACTCAAGGAACTCCGTTTTCTGGCGCTTGTCCGTTAGATCTCCACTGCTTCCCCCAATCCAGTCGGGTGCTCCCGTGTCCACTCGGATACAGTCGGCACCCCCTCGACTCTCGGGTGTATCCGCCGTCTCTCTCTCCTCTCCACACTACCCGACTCAGCTCCGTAGCACCGGCCGCTGGCAGCGTCTCTGACTGACCACCTCCGAAAGATCACCACCGGCTTCAATCACCGCCACCTGGACACGGAGTTACCGTCTCTCCCTCTCTCTCTTTCTCTCCGGCTCTCTCAGGTAAGCGGCAGCAGCTGATTGTATCCTCCGGAAGCAGAAAAAGAAGGGGCAACCATGGATATAGGAAAAGACAAACCCGCAGACACTGTAGGCGGGGGGTGGGCAAGGGGAACTGTTATCGCTCATTCGTCTGCCTGTCTTTCATCTCAGCAGCGGGGGGGAGAACTTAGAAGCCTCACGGCGTGCAGCACAGCGCCATTAGCAGACTCCTCCCTCCAGCTTCCTCTCTCAGCTGTCGAGAAACACTGATCTAAGTAACAGGAAATCTTTCCAACAGGAAGCAGACACAAAAATGATTTTAATCAACAGTCTTTATCCAGTACCTAAAAATTGCATTTAGATGTATTCTAAATTTAATCTTCAGCCAAAATGTTCTTTTTGATTTTGCATAGTGAGTTAGAACCTTTGACAGATTTTTTGAGGTCTGTGCCCTTGTTTGGGAAATTATTCCTCACTAATATGGAACTAGAAGTGAGGGAATATCTCCATACTTTCTATTTACCAGATCTCAGATGAAATAAAAAATGTAAGGAGGTATTCCCCAATAGAGGCACAGACTGTAATAAAAACACATACGTTGGTACAGAAAATGTATACAACCTCTTCCAAGATTTTATTACTGTGTATTTTCCATTAGAAAGATTGATCTTCAGGGAGGGATAGCCACGCCAGATATTTCAGTAAAAGATTGGTGCCGCTACAGCAGCACTAAATAATGGGTTGACTTAGAGCAATTTTTTCTACTGATATCCCACTGTCCATACTCCCTTGGTGTCATGATCAGGTGTCTGTTTCAGTCAAAGCACACCCTAAAATATGCCACACTTGAATTGTCTGTAAAAAGCTGTTCTCCACAAGGCCTTTACTTTCTGAGCCCCTCTCCTCTTTTCTTAATACTGGACAACCCATCCTCACAACCTGGACTGGATGACCCTGGTTTAGGGATCTCATACAAGAGCTTCTTTAAGGCCGTATCTTCATTACACTGGCACACATTGAAACAGTGAATGACCAACAGCCATTTGAGCCCTTTGGGATTTTGGCAGTTATCACGATTATCACATTTCATGGTTACTGCCACCAGATTCTACTTTCTCCAGACAATTTATACAATTTGAAAATGAATATGAACAGCAGGCCCATTATGACACACAGTTTCCATCATCTATAATTTACTCAATACTCCACCTGAAGATTCCAAACCTGCTTACCTCTCTTAGTGGGAATTGGAGCTTCAGCTGACCCCTATACAAAGGGATACAATTCTCCACTATGAACACAAAACTTCCCAATGCACAAAATATCAGGAATGGGGTAAAAAATTCCTACCTGTTAGTACAAGACCCCTTGGGTTCTACACATTGTTTCCTACTACCCCGACCTACATTGGAGATGCCATTCAGCTCCATGTACGATCCTATATATTTTTTGATCATGCCCAACACTCTACAACTTCGGACCTAAAGTGTGAGACATTGAGCAAAAGTTCACTGGCTAGCACCTACCATATTATCCTGATTTTTTTTCTTACTCCATCATAATGACCTCCCCAAGACCAAGTACTTCCTCACCTGATCAATGCTGCTATGAGTTGCATCCCAGCTTACTGGACACAGTCTCAGACATCATCTATAACTACCTGGGCACTCAAAGTAAAAGTAGTTCTAAAGGCAGAAGATGTATTATCTTAATGCATTCTATGCATTAAGATAAAATACCTTCTGTGTGCAGCAGCCCCCTCAGCCCCCCCCCCCCCCCCAATACTAATCTGAGCTCCCTCTCAATCCAGGGATGTTGCACAAGAGCCATAAAGTTTGGATACTCTCCCTCCTGATTGGCTGAGACACAGCAGTGAGCACCATTGGCTCCCGCTGCTGTCAATCAAAGTCAATGAGCCAATGAGGCGAGAGAGTGGGTGGGGCCGAACTTCCTGTGGGGGCACTCGGCAGAAGGGATGGACCTGGAGATCCGGCAAGGAACCTGAGAAGAGGAGGATCTGGCTGCTCTGTGCAAAACCACTGCACAGAGTCAATGGCGTCCCTAGGGGGGGGCGAGGGGGCCCTGACCTCCACAACATTATGCTGTGCCCCACCATGTGCCCCCCCAATAAATTTTTTTTTTTTCTACAAAAAATCAATGTCTAAGAGGGAAAGAGTCCCCAGTCAGCTCCTGCGGGTGATTCCTCCCCCCTCCCTCTGCTTGCTGACACTGCATAATGCGAGTGCTCACACAACCATGGCTGCCCGATCTGCTCCTTCCCCTGCATCCTCATTGGCAAGGAGAAGAGCGAGTTGCAGGAAGGACTCCACCAGGACTCTCAGTTACTGAAAAAACAGACTGATTTCTCCCATCCTTAGGACAGGAGAACCAGCCTGTAAATTCCAAGAGATGCCAGACCAGAGCAGTCAATAGCAGGGGCAGGACATAAAGAGAAGGCTGGGAAACCCCACAGTGGCAGAACACCAGGGCCCGGAGGCAAGACAACCTTTGCAACCCTGATAGTTCTCCCACTGCTTTGGATCCTTATATTTTCTTGGTATGCTGGTGACATATATATCTTGTTTTCTGCCACCCTGGGGGACCCCAATACAGTAGGAAGGGAGCTCACTGCAGACATGTGAAAGGGCTGTTGTGGGGTCGTAGTAAAGGGCCCCAGTATATATTTTTTTATATCTATATATATATATCTATATATATATAGATATATAGCTATCTATATATATATAGATATATAGCTATCTATATATATATATATATATATATATATATATATATATATATATATATATATATATATATATATATATATATATATATATATATATGCATTTTATAGTTGCCCCCCTACTTTTGTCCCTGTCCCCCCATGTGCCCCCCCTAAATATGAAAGCTAGAGACGCCACTGCACAGAGCAGGTAAGTATAACATATTTTTGTAATTCTTAAACAACAAAAAATAAGTCTTTAGTTTCACTTTAATGATATTGAATGCCTGATTGCTTTAGATAGAAGTGTCCATGGGAAATTTCATAAGACCTGGTTCTATTTGAAGGAATTTGCTGTTTCTGTTGAGTTTCAGGACCTACTCCTTGGAAACTGAATTGCAGGAGGCTCAAAGGATCCCATTGACACGAGAGGATAGGTTCCATCCCTATAATTTACCAAAACCACCTTTTCAACCACATTTCTATCCCATATTCTTTCCCTTGTATTTTCCTTTTTTCAAATGTGCTGCATACATTGACCTTACCAACTTTTTAATATTCAAAATGTAAAAAATACAGCGCTGTCAGAAAAACCATAATGGTAATTGCATGAACTGATCCAATAAATAAATCCCAAATTGAATAATAAGCTGCGGTAACAAAAATGCGAGATACCCACACTAAAAATATCAGAATTGTATAAGAAACCGCGCTATATGGACTAAACTTAAAATGTGAAATTAAGAGTTTTTGTAATATGCACATCAAAATACTGAGTCCATCTGAAGATAATGTCAACAAATGTCCGACAAAAAATCACCAAGGGATATGACTCTTCATCCACATAATAAGTGACACCACACTCAGTTCACCATTGGAAGTAGTGTTAGAGATAGGACAGTCCTCCACCTTCAAAACAACTGCCTCTTACCAGCTCCCCTGATCTCTGGTCAGGAGATCAATAGCGCCTTTTGGCTTATAACCAGCCACAGTCTCAGATAAGGATGGATGTAGGTCAGATCAACTCCTCCTGTTGTCCTAAACAGCCCATACACAACTTGTCCAATGGCCCATCATAAAAGGAGAAAAGAAGCCTCCATAGTGTAAAACCGTATATATAGTTTATTAATAAAATAGTATTGCACTCACATGTAAGCGAAATCGTTCAGGCAAAAACAGATGAACGAGCCGGCCGGCTCTCTCTTACAAAGCACCCGTAGCTTCCGGGACTGCGTGTGTGTGTTGTGGTAGCGTCAGCACGCCGCTCTCCCTACGCCGTTTCGTCAAACCTGACGTCGTCCAGGTTTGGCCCCTGGACGACGTCAGGTTTGACGAAACGGCGTAGGGAGAGCGGCGTGCTGACGCTACCACAACACACACACGCAGTCCCGGAAGCTACGGGTGCTTTGTAAGAGAGAGCCGGCCGGCTCGTTCATCTGTTTTTGCCTGAACGATTTCGCTTACATGTGAGTGCAATACTATTTTATTAATAAACTATATATACGGTTTTACACTATGGAGGCTTCTTTTCTCCTTTTATGATGGGCCATTGGACAAGTTGTGTATGGGCTGTTTAGGACAACAGGAGGAGTTGATCTGACCTACATCCATCCTTATCTGAGACTGTGGCTGGTTATAAGCCAAAAGGCGCTATTGATCTCCTGACCAGAGATCAGGGGAGCTGGTAAGAGGCAGTTGTTTTGAAGGTGGAGGACTGTCCTATCTCTAACACTACTTCCAATGGTGAACTGAGTGTGGTGTCACTTATTATGTGGATGAAGAGTCATATCCCTTGGTGATTTTTTGTCGGACATTTGTTGACATTATCTTCAGATGGACTCAGTATTTTGATGTGCATATTACAAAAACTCTTAATTTCACATTTTAAGTTTAGTCCATATAGCGCGGTTTCTTATACAATTCTGAACTTTTTAATATTGTTCCACAGATATGTATAATTTCATGTGGTTTACTCATATTTGCTCTAAAATTATGTCATGTAATTTGTTATAGGAGTGAGTCAAATGTGTTTTGTTGTGTTAATCTACGTGATGAATCATTATTGTGTTTATGTCAATGATGTGAAGCAGATTGTTTGTAACTAACTGTGCCCTTCTTTATAAGAAAAAAGAAAAAGAAAGATTGATCCTCACTTCCAGACCAAGTGATCAATGTCATACAGATCAGGAGAGAGGGGAAATGTTTTAAATAGGAAACACAGACAGCACTTAAAAGCTGACACAGATAGCATTTAAGATTTGACAGTACAGGCAGTACCCGGGTTACGACCAAGATAAGTTCTGTAGGTTTGTTCTTAAATTGAATTTGATTGTAAGTTGGAACAGGTACATTTTTTTAAGTGTAACTCCAGCCAAAAAGATAATTTTTACGTTTTGGATAGCATAGGGAAAGGTTAGCTGGCCATGCAGTGATGAGGGATTGTTGACAGGTGCGCCGGGCAGTAGGTGGCAGCATGCGGTGAGCAGTAAGTTGGCCACCCCATGGTTTTTGGGACCAGTGTGACATCACACTGCCTCCATTTGTAAGTATGAGTTGTATGTAATTCAGATGTTTGTAACCCGGGGACTGCCTGTATATCTACGTAATGCTGTCTCGCTCTAGCAAAAAAAAAAAATGTATATATATATATATATATATATATATATATATATATATATATATATATATATATTTATAATAATTGTAATAGGCATTAAAGCTGAACTCCACATGTACTTCCAAGTGGATACCACTTACAGGTCAGCAAAATAGCCTGCTGACTGAAAAGTGAGAGAGCAGCAGCAGACTGGGGGTCATTACTCTGCAACACATTCACATGTAGCACACCTAAATGGCTCCCAGTCCTGTCCCTCCTTTTTTTGTCTGTGTGCTGCTGGACAGGGGATTGCAAGAGGCTGATACCAAGTCAAATTCCGTTAAATGCACTAAATTGAATCTCTAATTCCTCTAATCCAGGCTCCCTCCTCTATTTCTTATACTCACATTTTTTTTGAAAGTTTCAGGTGGGCCATGTGATGTTCTGGGTCTTCTTCCTTTTCTTCAGAGTTGGAAAATGATGCAGAGAGTAATGCTGGTGTGATGATGACAGTGCCGTTCCCTGCATTGTTTTGTCAAAGCAGAGAGCCATAGTGACATCCCAGTGGGGACAATCCCATGATTCCCTGCACTGGCAGGAAAAGAGTTTAATGATGCTGGGATCTAGAAAGCAACTGCTGGACACTAATGATAAGTGAATCAACTGAAATTTGATTCGCCAATAAATTGCCCAATCAAACAAAGTTATGGTGAATTATGAAACAAATTGCATTTAGTCAATGGAAGATAAATTTTGATGAACAAATACAGTGTAATAGGGAGCTGATTTGAAAGTTATTTCCAAACAATTAGCATAGGAAACCAAGCACTGCTGAGGTGGACCTTTGGCAATGCAAAAAAAAAAAAAAGACAGTGGAGTAAGGGGCTGGTGGCTACACATGTTCTAATGGCAACTAGGCTGCCCGTTGCATGACACTGGAGATCTAACATTATCTCTTCACTTCCAGAAGTTATAGACATTGTGCAGACTGACTACTCATATGAACATCTGCTAGCGCTAGAGAAAGGTACTTATGCCAACATTCATAGACTCTGGATCCCATGGATTCAATGGCATGAAAAATGTGTTAACTTAAGTTAAGCGGGTGATAAATATCTTGAACAACTGACCCATTTATTTTCAGCCCTATGGGTGTCAAGCTATGTTAACCTGTTTTTGAGCCTTTTCCTTTTCTTCTCTCTTAAATTACCTACTTGACTGACATCTGTGCAGATTTTTGTATTATTCATTAAAGTATGTTCATATCCATAAGTGTTGTACCAGTGAATACTTGACTATGTTTATTTGTATCTTATACTGCATCTTATGCTGTAAACCTTGCAAAACTTATAAAACTAAAAATATATACTCCTCAAAAAAATAAACAATAAAATAACAAACCCCAAAAACAAAGTAACAGTATTTTTAAGTCAGCAAAGAAAAAAGGATATCATATGAACAAGTCAAAGCCAAACTAAAATGAAAACAGGCCCCCAATAATAGGAACACCAAAAAAGCAGCAAAGGGGTAACTGCCGCGAAGTTAGCAATCAAATGTGTTGCTTAGGTAAATAGTAGTCCTAGAAATAACTGTTGGGTAGAGTTGGGCTGACCACCCCCAAACCCCCCAGGTTCGAACTCTCGAACATCGCAAAAGTTCGGACCCGAACTCCCAGCCTTATTAAAGTGTATGGGACGCGAACTTGAAAAATCAAAAGTGCCCATTTTAAAGGCTTATATGCAAGTTATTGAACATAAAAAGGGTATGGGGCTGGGTACTGCCCTGGGGGACATGTATCAATGCAAAGAAAAGTTTAAAAAAGATCATTTGTACAGGTGCAGTGATTTTAATGATGCTTAAAGTAAAAATAATAAAAATGAAAAATGTATTTAAATATAGTGCCTGGGGTGGCATCTTAGTCTGTCTGTAAAGTGGTGCAATGTATACCATGTGTAGAACCTGCTGCAGCAAAACTGACATTTAAAAAGAAAAAAAGAGAATTTAAATTGCCGGCAATGCAATACCATTGTCGGCAATAGAAAAATGTTTAAAAAGATGGAGTGGGGGTCCCCCTTAATCCATACCAGGCCCCTTGGGTCTGGTATAGATTTTAAGAGGAATCCCAACATTTACAATAAAAAACGGCTTGAGTTCCCCTCAGAATCCACACCAGACCCTTATCTGAGCATGCAGCCTGGCAGGCCAGGAAAGGGGGGGATGGGCAAGCGCCCCCCCTCCTGAACCATACCAGGCCACATTCCCTCAAAGTGAGGGTCGGTGCTTTGGATGGGGGGGCTCTGCCCCCCAGCTCAAAGCACCTTGTCCTTATGTTGACAGGGACAAGGGCCTCTTCCCAACAACCCTGGGCTGTGGTTCTTGGGGTCTGTGAGCAGGGGGCTTATCAGAAACTGGAAGCACCCTTTAACAAAGAAAAAGGAAAAAAACACACAGTTTTCTGACAATTCCCTTATTAAAAATTAAAAAAACAATGTCTCCCAATGTAGATCCATCGTCAATCACGTCGCCCGCCGCCACTGCCGGACCCCTGGATGAAGGCTAAACCGCTGACTGCAGGCTCCGCCGTTTAATGTTACCAACCCAGCATGCACCGGTCAGTGATGTCACCTGGGGGCCGGTGCCACCAGGTGATGTCACCAGGTGGCCCCGCCCCTTACCTATATAAGAACTGTCAAATGGCGGAGCCTGCCGTCGGCGGTTAGCCTTCGTCGCAGCCCGAGCTTTTTCTTTTCTTTTTTTGGGTCCGGCGGTGGTGGGGGTGCTGTGATTGACGATGGATCTACATCGGGGGACATTGTTTTTTATTTTTAACAAAGGTATTGTCAAAAACTGTTTCTGTGTTTTTTATTTCTTTTTGACACTTTTTTTGGTGAATGGGTATGGGTACAATGTACCCCATACTCATTCACATAGTGGGGGCTGGGATCTGGGGGCCCTCTTGTTAAACGGGGCTTACAGATTCTGATAAGTCCCTTGCCTGCAGACTCACACAACCACAGCCCAGGGTTCTGGGGAAGAGACCATTTTCCCCATCAACATGGGGACAAGGCGCTTCGGGGTGGGGGAGGGCAGAGCCCCCCCTGCCCAAAAGCACCCACCACGTGGCCTGGTATGGTTCAAGAGGGGGGAAATGAGCGAGCGACAAGGCTGCATGCTTGGATAAAAGTCTGGTATGGATTATGGGGGGGGAACCCTACGCCGTTTGCTTTTTAAATTTTGCCGTGGGGTTCCCCTTAAAATCCATACCAGACCCAAAGGGCCTGTTATGGATTTGGGTGACACCCACAACATTTTTCTAACATTTTTCTTTTGCTGCCAATGTTTTTTTTTCCATTCTGCTGTCAGTGGGAAAGCCCGTTGATAGCTGATGACTCCGGCCTGCTCCTTAACAACCAGCTATTCACTGTGCTCTGAACAGGCGATGTTTGGGCCAAATTTTTGCTCGGCTCAAACTGTTTGCCCAACTCTACTGTTGGGCATAGGTGAAGAACTGTAACATGAAGGGGGACATACAGAATAATGTATCGCACCACTGCAATTCAGATATAATGCAGTTTACAAATATGGTAAAGTGGAATTCCATCTTACTTTGGGATGGGGTGGCGTCTGCCACAGACGTGAATGATATGTATAATGCTCTTATAGCAAGCTCTCTTCCTTTGATCTTCTGCACCAAATGCATGGTTATTATTGAAAAGTGTATGTTATAATGATATATTTTTATTATGATAGATACTTCCTAGCTTTCTCCTGAGGAAGTGGAATGTTGATCTAAGAAATGTTGGGCTTCTCGTCAACTGCCTACAGCCAAATACTGATTATCATTCACTATGTGATGTACAGTGTAATGAATACAATTGATTGGTAAATCTAGAGGTAAACATTGATATATTTTATGAATGGCGATAATACAGTGTGTTCTGTTATATGTAGAGGTTGAGAATATCATTAACCGCTTCAGCCCCGGAAGATTTTACCCCCTTCCTGACCAGAGCATTTTTTGCGATTCGGCACTGCGTCGCTTTAACTGACAATTGCGCGGTTGTGCGACGTGGCTCCCAAACAAAATTGACGTCCTTTTTTTCCCACAAATAGAGTTTGCTTTTGGTGGTATTTGATCGCCTCTTTTATTTTTTGCGCTATAAACAAAATAAGAGCGACAATTTTGAAAAAAACGCATTATTTTTTACATTTTGTTATAATAAATATCCCCCAAAAATATAAAAAAAAAAATTTTTTTCCTCAGTTTAGGCCAATCGTATTCTTCTACATATTTTTGGTAAAAAAAAAAATCGCAATAAGCATTTATTGATTGGTTTGCGCAAAAGTTATAGCGTTTACTAAATAGGGGATAGTTTTATGGCATTTTTATTAATAATTTTTTTTTACTAGTAATGGCGGCGATTAGCGATTTTTATTGTGACTGCAACGTTATGGCGGACATGTCGGACATTTTTGACACATTTTTGGGACCATTGTCATTTATACAGCGATCAGTGCGATTAAAAATGCACTGATTACTGTGTAAATGACACTGGCAGTGAAGGGGTTAACCACTAGGGGGCGGGGAGGGGTTAAGTGTGTCCTAGGGGAGTGATTACTAACTGTAGGGGGATGGGCTAGCAGTGTCATTACTCTGATCACAGCTCCCGATGACAGGGAGCTGTGATCAGTGACACTTGTCACTAGGCAGAACGGGGAGATGCTGTTTACATCAGCATCTCCCCGTTCGTCCTCTCCGTGAGGCGACGTGCACGCAATGGCACGGCGGGGAATTCAAATGGACGTACAGGTACGCCCATTTGCCCAGCCGTGCCATTCTGCCGACGTACATCGGCGTGCGCCGGTCGGGAACCGGTTAAGATTGTAAAGGTTTTTAATGAGATAAAATAAAAGAAAATTATTTAACAGTAAATTGTGAGATGACCTTTTTGGTACCATTAAAGTTTCTCCACTGGGCTCGGAGGGAAGGGCCCTGCCCGGGGGTCAGGGGAGCACTTCATGGTTTCTTGTATCGGGGTCCTGAAGGTTCTAATTTTGCCACTGATTTTTTTATATGTGATGTTGGTACACCCATAAAATTATATAGTTACATATTAGGTGACACCAGTTCATCCAGTTCAGTGTGTGTGTGCATGGGTGTGTATATATATATATATATATATATATATATATATATATATATATATATATATATATATATATATATATACACATATATATACACACACACAGTATCTCACAAAAGTGAGTACACCCCTTACAGTTTTGTAAATATTTTATTATATCTTTTCATGTGACAACACTGAAGAATAGGGATGAGCTTCGAGTTCGAGTCGAACTCATGTTCGACTCGAACATCGGCTGTTCGCAAGTTCGCCGAAGAGCGAACTATTTGGGGTCGTCGCGGCAAATTCGAAAGCCACGGAAGACCCTTTAAAAGTCTATGGGAGAAATCAAAAGTGCTAACTTCAAAGGCTTATATGCATGGTATTGTCATAAAAGTGTTTGGGGACCTGGGTCCTGCCCAGGGGACATGGATCAATGCAAAAAAAAGTTTTAAAAACAGCCGTTTTTTCGGGAGCAGTGATTTTAATAATGCCTAAAATGGAACAATAAAAGTGTAATATTCCTTTAAATTTCGTACCTGGGTGGTGTCTATAGTATGCCTGTAAAGGGGCGCATGTTTCCCATGTTTAGAACAGTCTGACAGCAAAATGACATTTCAAAAGGAAAAAAAAGTCATTTAAAAGTACTCGCGGCTATATGAATTGTCGGTCCGACAATACACATAAAAGTTCATTGATAAAAATAGCATGGGATTTCCCCACAGGGGAACCCCGAACCAAAATTTTTTTTAAAAATGGCATGGGGGTCCGACTAAATTCCATACCAGGCCCTTCAGGTCTGGTATGGATATTAAGGGGAACCCCGCACCAAAATTAAAAAAAAAAGGCATGGGGATCCCCCTCAAAATCCATACCAGACCCTTCAGGTCTGGTATGGATTTTAAGGGGAACCCCGCGCCAAAATTAAAAAAAAATGGCTTGGGGTCCCCCCAAAAATCCATACCAAACCCTTATCCGAGCACGCAACCTGGCAGGCCGCAGGAAAAGAGGGGGGGACGAGAGAGCAGCCCCCCTCCTGAACCGTACCAGGCCACATGCCCTCAACATTGGGAGGGTGCTTTGGGGCCCCCCCAAAGCACCTTGTCCCCATGTTGATGAGGACAAGGGCCTCATCCTCACAACCCTTGCCCGGTGGTTGTGGGGGTCTGCGGGCGGGGGGTCTTGATCAAATTAGTTTGCATGGCTGTCATCCCAGAAGGAAGCCTCTTCTAAAGATGATGCACAAGAAAGCCCACAAATAGTTTGCTGAAGACAAGCAGACTAAGGGCATGGATTACTGGAACCATGTCCTGTGGTCTGATGAGACCAAGATAAACTTATTTGGTTCAGATAGTGTCAAGCGTGTGTGGTGGCAACCAGGTGAGGAGTACAGTCAAGCATGGTGATGGGAGCGTCATGGTTTGGGGCTAACTAAGTGCTGCCGGCACTGGGGAGCTACAGTTCATTGAGGGAACCATGAATGGCAACATGTACTGTGACATACTGAAGCAGAGCATGATTCCCTTCCTTAAGGAGACTGGGCCACAGGGCAGTATTCCAACATGATAATGACCCCAAACACACCAAACACAAGACAACCACTGCCTTGCTAAAGAAGCTGAGGGTATATTATAATATTAATATATTGTAATCACATCCTCTCTTAAGCCTTTCTTACCAGGGGAAATAAGTTTAATGTTTGTAGTTATTCCTCATAACTGAGGTCCTCCAACTGACCAAAACTGGACTGCATACTCAAGATGTGGCCTAACCAGAGTTTCTTTTTCGTACATCACGGGACACAGAGCCACAGTATTCACTGAATAGGTTATATAGGCACCTCTAGGTGATGGACACTGGCACACCCTAGACAGGAAGTTTAGCTTCCTATATAACCCCTCTCCTTACTGGGAGTACCTCAGTGTTTTCACCAGTGTCTAAAGGTGTTGGTGACGTGCAAAGACGTGCTGTGCTGAGCTCCGCTGGAGAAATCTTTGCTGGGGCAAGCCATGCAACCGGATCCATTCAAAGTGTCTTTTCCAGGCTGAATTGAATGGTACCCGGGCCTTGTGTCCGAAGAAGCAAGGTTTTGCCTGTAACGCTTCTCTTTTTAGAGTGCTGGACCCCGGATCCAGTGTTTGTTTTTTTCAGCCATATTTTCCTGGCGGGGTGCTTTACAGGCCCAGGAGTGTGGATCCCCCGATAACAAGGGGCCTGGGTCCTGAAGGTTTTTCAACAGAGCCCACCGTGAGCGGTGAAGATTGGGTCTGTTTGGTTTACCACAGAACCCTGCAGCCAGATAAGGTGAGGGAGATTCCTAAGGAATTTTTCTAATTCTTGTGGGTTTTCTCCTTGAAGTAAATGTTGCTATGCCTAAAGTCTCCACCGGGGGCTGTCAAGAGCACGTACCTGTTCCATGCTTGTCAGTCTTGCTCTGTGTCACAAGCTGCACACTTCCTACGAGCCCAAGCTCCAGGTAGGATGTGGGAAGGGTTTTTTTTTCTTTTCAGGAATGTCCCCCCACAGCTTTCCTTCAAGGCAAGAAGCCATGGGTCAGTCGGCGGGATGCCGCACTGTTCCCGCTGCCACCGCCATTATGGCGGCTCTCCATCCTCCTGCACTCCTCTCTCCTCCGCCCCAGCCCCCCTCCACGTGCGATCTGGTCGGATCGGAGCCCTCGCGCGGGAAAGCAGTCTTTTTTTTTTAAATAGATCAGGGGGCGGAAGGGTTGGTTGGAGGAGGGGGAGCGGAGCATCAGCGCAGCATCGGCGTGGTTCAACGCCCACGGCAGAGGCCATGCATAGCTATAAAGGTGCACTTTTTGCAGGTGCACTTTTTGCAGGTGCACACAGCTAAAGGAGGGACAGGAGGAGGAGCAGATGGATGGCATGTGAGTGTTGGTGACACAGGCATTCCCAGGCACGTTTACTTAGCATCAGACTGAGCCTTGATAGCAGATCTATTTTGCTCAGCAGTAGGTGCATTTCTGGTAGTACCTCTGCATTTGTGCTTAGTACTATGGGCAGAAGAGGCGGTACAAATACCCCCGAAAAATAGGGGCTCAAAAGGATCTCCCTCAGGCTCTGAGGACCCCCCTCTGCAATGCCATCTCCCCCTGAAAGACCTAGGGAGGCTGGTCAGAGTGAGCCGTTGGGGTTAGGGGCTGCAACTGCTTCTGGCATTTCAGCCCCTGTATATATTACTCAGGGTATTTTTTCCTCAGCCATGAGTGGATTAGAGAAAAGATTAGTGGCCTTAATCGCATCTTCACAAAATGGAAGAAAACGCATTAGGTCCCCTTCTACAACCCAGGACCCTCAAACAGAGGAACTCTGGGACAGGGGAGACGAATCCCCCTCAGGGGACCGGGAAGAGACTGATAGCTACATAGTTACATAGTAGGTGAGGTTGAAAAAAAGACACAAGTCCATCAAGTCCAACCTATGTGTGTGATTATATGTCAGTATTACATTGTATATCCCTGTATTTTGTGGTCATTCAGGTGCATATCTAATAGTTTCTTGAAACTATCGATGCCCCCCCGCTGAGACCACAGCCTGTGGAAGGGAATTCCACATCCTTGCCGCTCTTACAGTAAAGAACCCTCTATGTAGTTTAAGGTTAAACCT
Organism: Lithobates septentrionalis; assembly: GCA_037952835.1. Taxonomy (NCBI): domain Eukaryota; kingdom Metazoa; phylum Chordata; class Amphibia; order Anura; family Ranidae; genus Lithobates; species Lithobates septentrionalis. The sequence goes on along the minus strand of JBBDGP010002865.1, from coordinate 161,112 downwards.
CTATTCTTCTAATTTTAATGAGTGTCTTGTTAAACTCTCTTCTGCAAAAAAGTTTTATTCCTATTGTGGGGTCACCAGTACGGTATTTGTATATTGAAATCATATCCCCTCTCAAGTGTCTCTTCTCCAGAGAGAATAAGTTCAGTGCTCGCAACCTTTCCTCATAACTAATATCCTCCAGACCCTTTATTAGCTTTGTTGCCCTTCTTTGTACTCGCTCCATTTCCAGTACATCCTTCCTGAGGACTGGTGCCCAGAACTAGACAGCATACTCTAGGTGCGGCCGGACCAGTGTCTTGTAGAGTGGGAGAATTATCTTTTTATCTCTGGAGTTGATCCACTTTTTAATGTATGCCAATATTCTGTTTGCTTTGTTAGCAGCAGCTTGCATGCCATTGCTGAGCCTATCATCTACTAGGACCCCCAGGTCCTTTTCCAACCTAGATTCCCCCAGAGGTTCTCCCCCCAGTGTATAGATTGCATTCATATTTTGCCACCCAAATGCATTATTTTACATTTTTCTACATTAAACCTCATTTGCCATGTAGTTGCCCACCCCATTCATTTGTTCAGATCCTTTTGCAAGGTTTCCATATCCTGCGGAGAAGTTAATGCCCTGCTTAGCTTAGTATCGTCTGCAAATACAGAGATTGAACTGTTTACCCCATCCTCCATGTCGTTTATGAACAAATTAAACAGGATTAGTCCCAGCAAAGAACCCACTACCACCCCTGACCATTCCGAGTACTCCCCATTTATCACCACCCTCTGAACTCGCCCTTGTAGCCAGTTTTTAATCCATGTACTCACCCTATGGTCCACGCCAACGGACCTTATTTTGTACAGTAAACGTTTATGGGGAACTGTGTCAAATGCTTTTGCAAAATCCAGATACACCACGTCTACGAGCCTTCCTTTATCTAGCTGGCAACTCACCTCCTCTTAGAAGGTTAGTAGATTGGTTTGGCAAGAACCATTCTTCATGAATCCATGCTGATTACTGCTAATGATACCGTTCTCATTACTAAAATCTTGTATATAGTATCTTATCATCCCCTCCAAGAGTTTACATACTATTGATGTTAGGCTAACTGGTCTGTAATTCCCAGGGATGTATTTTGGGCCCTTTTTAAATATTGGTGCTGGCTTTTCTCCAATCAACTGGTACCATTCCAGTCAGTAGACTGTCTGTAAAAATTAGGAACAACGATCTGGCAATGACTTGACTGAGTTCCCTAAGTACCCTCGGGTGCAATCCATCTGGTCCCGGTGATTTATTAATGTTAAGTTTCTCAAGTCTAATTTTAATTCTGTCCTCTGTTAACCATGGAGGTGCTTCCTGTGATGTGTCATGAGGATAAACACTGCAGTTTTCGTTACTGAAGCCCCCCGATTCCCTTGTGAAGACTGAGAAGAAGAATAAATTCAATACCTTCGCCATCTCCCCAGCCTTTGTAACCAGATGTCCTTCCTCATTCTTTATGGGGCCAATATGGTCTGTCCTACCTTTTTTACTGTTTATATACTTAAAGAATTTCTTGGGATTTTTTTTGCTCTCCTCCTCTATGCGTCTTTCATGTTCTATCTTAGCCATCCTTACTGCACCCTTACATTTCTTGTTGCATTCTTTATAAAGTCTGAATGCTGATGATGATCCCTCAACCTTGTATTTTTTTGAAGGCCTTCTCCTTTGCTTTTATATGCATTTTTACATTGGAGTTAAGCATTCTCTTATGCCGCATACACACGATCGGACTTTCTGGCATACTTGGTCCGGCACACTTTCTGACGGACTTTGTCCGCCAGGTGCGCCGGACTTTAAAACGGACGACTTGCCCAAACACGACCGGACTTTCCGGCGGGCTAAGTCCGCCCGTCTTTCCGACAGACTTTCGCCGGAGTTACGGCGGACTTTCAGAATGAACGTACTTGCCCACACACGAAGAGGTCCGTTCATTTTGAACGTGACTCAGGTGCGACGGGACTAAAAAAGGAAGTCAATCTTGCCGCTTTTATCGGCGAGATTGACACCTTGCGAGCCCCGTCGCGGTGCATACCAGGCCCTTAGGTCTGGTATGGATTGTGACGTTTTAGGGGGCATGGTCAACATCACCCAGTGACCACGCCCCCTGAAACGTCACAGTCCCAGCATGCCCAGGGCGCCCCCTCCCCAAAAGCACTGACACCCCATGTTGAGGGCATGCGGCCTGGTACGGTTCAGGAGGGGGGGGGCGCTCGCTCGTCCCCACCCCCTTTCCTGACCGGCCAGGCTGCGTGCTCGGATCGGAGTCTGGTATGGATTTTAGGGGGACCCCACGCCGGTTTTTCAGCGTAGGGGTTTCCCTTTATAATCCATACCAGACCTAAGGGTCTGGTATACCCCGCGCTCGCCGCAATAGGAATTTTTTTTCCTATTGCAGCGAGCGCGAGATGCAATACCCTGCCCTCGCGTCGTATCTGGTCCGTTGGACCAGCATACACACGAGCGGGCTTTCCGTCGGACCAGCACACAGACGAGCGGACTTTCCGCCCGAAACTCAGTCCGACAGAAAGATTTAAAACATGTTTCAAATCTAGGTCCGGCGGGCTTTTGGGAAAAAGTCAGCCGGAAAAGTCCGCCGGAGCCTACACACGGGCGGATTGTCCGGCAGACTCTGGTCCGCCGGACCAAGTATGCCGGAAAGTCCGACCGTGTGTACGCGGCATCACTAAAATGGTCTGCTCCACATTTAAGTTACCCGTAACTGAGTTGGTTGAAAAGCCCACTTCTTTTTTGGGTTCACTGAGGCCTCCTCAAGCTGTGCATGCATTTCCTGTTCATTCATTGCTGGAAAAGCTTTTTTATTCTGAGTGGGATCACCCAGATAAACATTTTTTCCCTTCTAGAAACTTTTCAACACTTTATCCTATGGAGGAAAATTTTACAAAGATGTGGGGTATACCAGCAATTGATGCTGCTATATCCTCTGTGAATAAAAGTATGACTTGTCCTGTTAACAATGCTCAAATGCTTTGGGATCCAACCTATAAAAAAAAAAAGTTGGAATTCCTGTTAAAAAACATTTTTTCCTTGGCAGGTTCAGTAGCTCAACCTGCAGTGGCAGCAATTGGGGTATGTCAATCCTTGAGAGACCACTTGAAACAGGTGCCCAAGGTTTTCCCTGAACAGCAGGCCCAGGAGTTAGCCGAGCTGCCATTGGCTTTGTGTTTTGCAGTTCACACAGTCAGAGATTCTATCCTTCAGACCTCTCGCCTCAGGCTTGGGTTGGTACATATGCGTAGAATCTTATGGGTGAAAAATTGGTCAGCCGAATCGCTGTGCAAAAAGCTCCTGGCTGGTTTTCCCTTTCGCGGTGTAAGGCTGGGGATGATTTGGACAATTAAATGCAAAAGATTTCAAGAGGTAAAACTCAGAGTCAACCCCAGGGACAAAAGAAGTCCTGGGGGAGGAAACCAACAAAACAGAACGCGAAAGCCTCTTTATGAAGGGGCGCCCCCGCTTGTTGGAGTGGGGGGAAGACTGTTACAGTTCTCAAAGGTCTGGCAGGAGGATTTTCAGGACAGATGGGTGGTCTCCACAATAACTCTAGGTTACAAACTAGAGTTCCAAGAATTCCCGTCTCCTAGTTTCCTCAGATCAAATGTCCCCAAAGACCCAGAGAAAAAGAAGTCTCTCCTTCAAGCGTTAGACTGACTTTTGAGGCAAAAAGGGATCATGGTGGTTCCCATGGAAGAGAAGGGGTTGGGGTTTTATTCAAACCTTTTCACGGTGCTAAAACCAAATGGAGATGTCAGACCCATTCTAGATCTCAAAGATCTAAACCGGTTCCTAAAAATTCGATCTTTTCGCATGCAATCAATCCAATCGGTAGTCTCCATCCTACAAGGAGGAGAACTTCTGGCATCAATCAACATCAAGGATGCATACCTGCATGTATCTATTTTCACTGCTCATCAGAAATATCTGCGTTTCGAAGTGGAAAAACTTCATTTTCAGTTTGTAGCTTTACCTTTCGGTCTAGCTACTGCACCTTGGGTGTTTACAAAGGTCCTGGCCCCTCCTCTGGCCGGATTAAGGGCTCAGGGTATAACAATTATAGCTTACCTAGATGACCTGATCTTAATAGACCAGTCGGTAGCCCGCTTAGAGCAAAGCCTGGTCACCACAGTCAACTACCTGGAATACCTAGGTGGGGTCCTCAACCTAGAGAAGTCTTCTTTAAAACCAGTAAAAGCGTTAGACTGACTTTTGAGGCAAAAAGTGATCATGGTGGTTCCCATGGAAGAGAAGGGGTTGGGGTTTTATTCAAACCTTTTCACGGTGCCAAAACCAAATGGAGATGTCAGACCCATTCTAGATCTCAAAGATCTAAACCGGTTCCTAAAAATTAGATCTTTTCGCATGGAATCAATCCAATCGGTAGTCTCCATCCTACAAGGAAGAGAACTTCTGGCATCAATCAACATCAAGGATGCATACCTGCATGTATCTATTTTCACTGCTCATCACAAATATCTGCGTTTCGAAGTGGAAAAACGTCATTTTCAGTTTGTAGCTTTACCTTTCGGTCTAGCTACTGCACCTTGGGTGTTTACAAAGGTCCTGGCCCCTCCTCTGGCCAGATTAAGGGCTCAGGGTATAACAATTATAGCTTACCTAGATGACCTGATCTTAATAGACCAGTCGGTAGCCCGCTTAGAGCAAAGCCTGGTCACCACAGTCAACTACCTAGGTTGGGTCCTCAACCTAGAGAAGTCTTCTTTAAAACCAGTAAGAAGACTAGAGTACTTGGGTCTGGTTATAGATACAACCCAGAAGAGGGTGTTTTTACCCCAGGCAAAAATCAGAGCCATAAAAGAGCTGGTTCAGGTAGTCAGGGCGAAGAAGCGTCCTTCTATTCGCCTTTGTATGAGGTTGTTGGGAAAGATGGTGGATTATTTCGAAGCGGTTCCCTATGCTCAGTTTCATTCAAGACTGCTGCAAAACAGTATCCTGTCTGCCTGGAACAAGAAAGTCCAGGCGCTAGATTTTCCAATGCGTTTGTCGCCAATAGTGCGTCAGAGCCTCAGTTAGTACACGACAATCTGCAGGAAAGGGAAATCCTTCTTACCAGTTACCTGGAAGGTGGTATCAACAGATGCCAGCCTTTCGGGTTGGGGAGCAGTTCTGGAAGAGTTGACTGTCCAAGGGAAATGGTACAAAACCGAGAGGACCTTACCCATCAACATTCTATAGATTCGGGCAGCGTATCTAGCACTAAAGGCCTGGACATTCAGGTTGCAGGGTTGTCCTGTCAGGATCCAATCGGACAACGCCACAGCAGAGGCTTATATCAATCACCAAGGGGGCACCAGGAGTCGTGCAGCCCAGGGAGAAGTAAACCATATCCTAACCTGGGCAGAAAAACATGTGCCGTGCATATCGGCAATCTTCATTGCAGGGGTAGAGAACTGACAGGCGGACTACTTAAGTCGCCAGCAGTTTTTCCCGGGGGAATGGTCTCTTCACCCCGGCATCTTCCTGGCTATATGACAAAAATGGGGGATCCTGGACGTAGATCTGTTTGCGTCCAGGTTCAACAACAAGATTGACAACTTTGTGTAAAGAAAAAGGGAACCACTTGCATGCGGGACAGATGCGTTGGTGACCCCGTGGGATCAGTTCTCACGGATTTATGCATTCCCTCCTATTCTGCTGCTACCCCGATCAAGCAGGAAAAGAAGCCTGTGCTTTTGGTGGCCCCAGCATGGCCCAGAAGAGCTTGGTATGCAGAAATAGTAAAGATGGCGGTAGGGCCCCCATGGACCCTACCACCACATCCAGACCTGCTGTCGCAGGGACCAGTGTTCCATCCTACCTTACAAATGTTCAAATTTAATGGTTTGGCTATTGAAACCCACATTCTGAAGAATCGCCAGCTTTCAGAGTAATTTATTATAGAGTCTGGAAGGCATATGTTTCCTGGTGTGAATGCAGGGGTTGGCATCCCAGAAAATATGTCATAGGTAGAATACTTGCTTTTCTACAAATTAGAGATGAAGCTGGCCTTGAGTACTATCAAGAACCAGGTCTCTGCTTTATTGGTATTGTTTCAACGTCCCCTTGCTTCGCATTCTTTGGTCCAAAGCTTTATACAGAGGGTAACATGGCTTAATCCTCCGGTTAGAGCACACCTGAACCCTTGGGACTTGAATTTAGTTCTGTTGGCATTACAGAAATAGCCTTTTGAGCCGATGCGACATATTCCTTTCGTCCTTTTGACAATGAAACTAGTTTTTCTGGTAGCCATTTCCTCTGCAAGAAGGGTATCAGAATTGGCGGCTCTTTTTTGTAAAGAGCCATATTTAATCATTCACAAGGATAGAGTAGTATTGCGTCCTCATCCTAGCTTTCTACCGAAGGTGGTTTCAGGGTTTAATATAAACCAGGATATTGTTCTGTCTTCATTTTTTCCAGAACCCTGTTCTACGGAAGAAAAGTCACTACATTCTCTGGATGTAGTGAGAGCGGTCAAAATCTATTTGGAGGTGACTGCTCAGGTTCGAAAAACGGATGTTTTGTTTGTGTTGCCTGAAGGTCCTAGAAAAGGACAGGCAGCGTCGAAATCTACTATTGCTAAGTGGATTCGGCAAGTAATTATTCAAGTTTATGGTTTGAAGAGGAAAGTTTCACCTTTTCAAATCAAAGCGCACTCTACCAGTGCTGTTAGTGCTTCATGGGCAGTGCATCACCAGGCCTCCATGGCTCAAATCTGCATGGCCGCAACTTGGTCTTCAGTCCATACATTCACCAGATTCTATCAGGTTGATGTGAGAAGGCATGAGGATATCGCCTTTGGGCGCAGTGTGCTGCAGGCAGCAGTAAAAGGTCCTCAGGTCTGATTGCACACTACTTTTTGTTTGTGTCCCCCTCCCCTCAGATAGCATTGCTCTAGGACATCCCATTCAGTGAATACTGTGGCTCTGTGTTCCGTGATGTACGAAAAAGAAAATAGGATTTTTATAACAGCTTACCTGTAAAATCCTTTTCTTCGAATAAATCACGGGACACAGAGGGTCCTCCCCTCTTTTATTACACGTATATTGCTTTGCTACAAAACTGAGGTACTCCCAGTCAAGGGAGGGGTTATATAGGGAGCTAAACTTCCTGTCTAGGGTGTGCCAGTGTCCATCACCTAGAGGTGCCTATATAACCCATTCAGTGAATACTGTGGCTCTGTGTCCCGTGATGTACTCGAAGAAAAGGATTTTACAGGTAAACGGTTATAAAAATGCTATTTTTGTTAATTTTTTTTAAGTGGTAGAATTATAGTTTTATATCTTTATTATATACCCTTTTTAATTCTAGCCTTCAAATAGTCTGATAGCCTTGCTTGCAGCAGCTTGGCACTGAATGCTATTGCAGAGTCTCTGATCTGCTAGGACCCACAGCTTTTCCAGCTTCAATTTCCCTAGAAGTTCTAGCCCAGCAAGTAAATTGCATTCATATTTTTATCCCCCAAATGCATTACTTTACATTTTTCAATTTTAAACCTCATTTGCCATATACTGTAGCTGCCTGCCCCTCTATTGTAAATAGGTTTTCTTGTAAAGTTGCTATTTCCTGTTGTAAAGTTCTTCATAATGTTTAGCTTTGTATTATGAGCAAACAATTATTCCAAGCTCTACATCATTTGTGAACAAGTTAAACAGATATGGTCCCAGGACAGAGCCCTGGGGCATACTACAACTCTAGACTATTCAGAAAATATACTATTAGTCACTAGTCACCCTATTGCCTCTCTCCTGCAACCAGTTTTCTACCCAGGTGCATACAGTATATCACCAATGCCAAAACACCTTCATTTGTAAGTTAGGCATTTATGGGGTACTTTTTAAAAACTCCCCCCAAAATATCCCTCAATATAAATTTATCATCAATCATGTTGTCCAGCCATGCAGAAAGTCCAGTGGGTGACAGATGTTATACACAAGGGGACAGGGTCTCTCACAGGGACATCGTTGACCACATATGGTCAAGACGTCATTGTGATCCTGCCCCTTTGCCACATGAGAGTAGGCAGATCCACAGCCACTATTCAGTCCAATAGTGGCTTTCTAATCTGCCCACTACCAAGAGAAATCAATCAAAATTAAAGCAGGCCTAATGGGAAACTAGTCTCTCGTCTTCGTCGGGCTCCACCAACCCAGTGACAAGTAATTTCCCAAATAGGGTAATTGCCTATATTTGGGCATAACATCACCTGTATGCTGTTTACATTTAGCTTTCTGCCAAGGAATCTCTCGGCCAACAGCTAAATGTGGCTAAAGATACTGTACTGTGCAGGAAGTTCTCACATACCAGACAGTTTCCCAGCACAGGCACAGCCTGCCCTGAGTACTTGCATACCTCTGCAAGTCTGCTCAGAGTTGGTCTCAATTACTACCAGTTTCCTAATCTGAAAACTGGCTGTAATTTTTTAAGAATTTGTCACTATCATAATGACAGATTCTTGAAGTGAACGTAGTAAGAACTACCTGAATTTGCAATGTTCAGCAATGTTACGGACACTGGTGCAAATGCTTGCCTGAATTACGTGCAGGTAGTAATATCAAAATATGCTAGTATGCATCACATACTAGCACATTATGAAATACTTACCTTAAAACAAATCCCTCCAGCGGCTCACTGTCACCGCTGACAGGGCTTCCATTTTCACCTGGTTTTCCTTCCAGGTTTGCGGGCTCTGGTCGCCTGACTGGCTGAGCCGTGATGACCTCATTCCCGTACATGCACATGGAAGCCCTGGGCATGGCACAGAGCTCTGAAGTAATGGCACGCGTATGTCGTTCCTTCAGAGCGCATGCGCTGGTCACGTCACTGGCTGCTGCTCACTTGAATATCTCCTAAAGGGTAAGCATTTAGGAGATATTCCTTTTACCTACAGGTAAGCTTTATTATAAGCTTACCTGTAGGTAAAAATGTCACACAAGACTTTACTACCACTTTAACAGAACTACTGCCAGAAAAATGTTTTCAATTCCCCAGAATATGTTCTCCTTAAGTTTCCTCCTATGTGTGCAACAGTTTATGTTGAAAAGATGCTGTAGGAATGACCCCTATGCTTACTTGATACTAATTTGATTATTATATAGTTATGTAATGACCAAATGTTGCAACCTTCCTTTTGTCACCTGGAAGTTTGCCTAAGACACACCTGGATCCTACAGATCTGGCTTCTTGATATATAAGTTGAGAAGATGGATATGCTAGTGTAAAACCTTTAAAGCGGAGTTCCACCCAAAAGCGGAACTTCCGCTTATATGCTTCCTCCCCCCCTTCAGTGTCACATGTGGCACCTTGCAGGTGAAAAGGGGGAACGGGGACCCATTTTTGACAGGTCCCCTTCCCCACTTCCAATTCGGCCCCCCTCCTTCTTTCCCCCGCCGGGCCAATTAGGAAGCGCAGTGTGCTTCACGCATGTGCAGTAGGGAACCAGGAATGGCGTCGGCAGCACCCGGGAGTCGATCCAAAGATCGGCTTGGGTGCTGACATCATGGGCTCCCTGGACAGGTAAGTGCTCTAATATTAAAAGTCAGCAAATACAGTATTTGTAGTTGCAGACTTCATTTTTTTCACACATCCTCTTTAAAAGCCAATTCACACTTACTGATGTTTCTTTCTTTTAGTGCGCTGTAAAGGTTCTTTAATGTATGTAGTGAAAGGCAGATACATTTGTTTTGGCCACATAATCAATTTTGAGCACCACTGAAAATGAATAGCAATGCACTGCAACGGGCATACACATTCCTTTTTTGTTGCCCTATTAATGCATAGTACAATGTGTCTGCAAAAGCAGGAATGCATCTTAAAATAACAGGTAAGAAAATCTTTATCTAAAAATGATTTAGCCTATTATTGTATATTGCATTGGTTAATGTTGACATGAGTTGATGTGTGCTGAGTTGCATTAAATACGTTAACCTTGACCAGTTCCATGTGAACTACACAACCCAACTGCAGCATATAGGTGTCAGAAACCATGAAATCAGACCGAGACAGAAGTACAGTTAAATCACACTTGTTTAACAATTAAAGTAAAAAGTAAAAACGTAGTCAAAACATAGCCAGAGTTCAGTAACCGGAACGGATAGTCAGCCAAGCCAGAAGTCAGGGATCCAAGTAGTGGAACAGCAAGCAGGATCTGGAGTCAGAAGGGATGACAGCAAAACCAGTCTTTAAACAGGAACGCAGGAGATGTTTCTTGTGATGTTGACCAAGGCGAAGGCAGAGGCCCTCTGGACTGGACGGCTTAAGTAGGCAGGACTGACAAGTAGGTTATGAACAACAGCTGAGTAACTGTGGAGAGAGATGGGAGCTGGCAATTAGCCGACAGCTGAGTGGCCAGCTCTGAGAAGGAAGGGCTGAGCCCAACCCTGACAATAGGACATTTCTATATGAACTACAACACAACACATTGATGTCAACAGCATATATACTCCTATTCATGCATTTTGTAGTATTTGAAAATACATCAAAATGCATTGCAATGCATGAATAAACTACTAAATAATAATAATAAATAATTTACTTAATGAGAAAAACATTAGGATGAACCCAGGAAAACAGACTCTATATCCATTAATATGAAATGGTTATATGCTCATTCAAAGGCTTTAATGTCTATTTATATGAACTCACATATTTTGGCAATATACAGTATGCTAGACCAAGATATGTGTAGCTGTATCTTGTTTTCATAAGCTATATGACTAATTATGAATATATTATTCATATAAGCATATGGTTACTAAATATAAAATTACAGTGCCTTGAAAAAGTATTCACACCCCTTGAATTTTTTCCACATTTTGTCATGTTACAACCAAAAACGTAAATATATTTTATTGGGATTGTATGTGATAGAACAACACAAAGTGGTACATAATTGTGAAGTGGAAGGAAAATGATAAATGCTTTTCAAATTTTTTTACAAATAAATATATGAAAAGTGTGGTGTACATTTGTATTCAGCCTCCCTGAATCAATACTTTGTAGAACCACCTTTCACTGCAATTACAGCTGCAAGTCTTTTTGGGTATGTCTCTACCAGCTTTGCACATCTAGAGAGTGAAAGGTTTGCCCATTCTTCTTTGCAAAATAGTTCAAGCTCTGTCATATTGGATGGAGAGCGTCTGTGAACAGCAATTTTCAAGTCTTGCTACAGATTCTCAATTGGATTTAGGTCTGGAATTTGACTGGGTCATTCTAACACATGAATATACTTTGATCTAAACCATTCCACTGTAGCTCTGGCTGTATGTTTAGGGTCGCTGTCCTGCTGGAAGGTGAACCTCGGCCCCATGCTCAAGACTTTTGCAGACTCTAACAGGTTTTCTTCTAAGATTGCCTTGTATTTGGCTCCATCCATCTTCCCATCAACTCTGACCAGCTTCCCTTTCCCTGCTGAAGAAAAGCATCCCCACAACATGATGCTGCCACCACGTTTCACGGTGAGAATGGTGTGTTCAGGGTGATGTGCAGTGTTAGTTTTCCACCACACATAGCGTTTTGCTTTTAGGCCAATATTGGTCTCATCTGACCAGAGCACCTTCTTCCACATCTTTGCTGTGCCCTCCACATGGCTTCTTGCAAACTGCAAACGGGACTTCTTTTGACTTTCTTTCAACAATGGCTTTCTTCTTGTCACTCTTCCATAAAAAACAGGTTTGTGGAGTGCAAGACTAATGCCCCGTACACACGGTCGGACTTTGTTCGGACATTCCGACAACAAAATCCTAGGATTTTTTCCGACGGATGTTGGCTCAAACTTGTCTTGCATACACACGGTCACGCAAAGTTGTCGGAAAATCTGATCATTCTGAACGCGGTGACGTAAAACATGTACGTCGGGACTATAAACGGGGCAGTGGCCAATAGCTTTCATCTCTTTATTTATTCTGAGCATGCGTGGCACTTTGTCCGTCTGATTTGTGTACACACGATCGGAATTTCCGACAACGGATTTTGTTGTCGGAAAATTTTATATCCTGCTCTCAAACTTTGTGTGTCGGAAAATCCGATGGAAAATGTGTGATGGAGCCTACACACGGTCGGAATTTCTGACAACAAGGTCCTATCACACATTTTCCGTCGGAAAATCCGACCGTGTGTACGGGGCATAATAGTTGTCCTGTGGATAGATTCTCCCACCTGAACTGTGGATCTCTGCAGCTCCTCCAGTGTTACCAAGGCCTAATGGCTGCTTCTCTGATTAATACTCTCCTTGCCCGGCCTGTCAGTTTATGTGGACGGCCATGTCTTGGTAGGTTTTCAGTTTTGCCATTCTTTTTCCATTTTTTGGATGATGGATTGAGCAGTGCTCTGTGAGATGTTCAAAACTTGGGATATTTTTTTATAACCTAACCCTTCTTTAACCACTTCAATACAGGGCTTTTATACACCCTTCCTTCCCAGACCAAATTTTAGCTTTCAGCGCTCTCACACTTTGAATGACAATTACTCAGTCATGCTACACTGTACCCAAACCAAATTTTTATCATTTTTTTCTCACAAACATAGCTTTCTTTTGGTGGTATTTAATCACTGCTGGTTTTTTTATTTTTTGCAATATAAGCGAAAAAAGAGAGAAATTTTTGGAAAAAAAACACTTTTTTTTAGTTTTTATTGTAAAATTTTGCAAATAAGTAATTTTTCTTCATAAATTTGAGCCAAAATGTATACTGCTACATATCTTTAGTAAAAATAACACAAATTACTGTATATTATTTGGTTTCTGTGAAAGTTATAGAATCTACAAGCTATGGTGCAAATCATTGAAAAATGATCACATCTGATCACACCTGATGTACTGAAGGCCTATCTCATTTCTTGAGGCCCTAACAAGCCAGGAAAGTACAACTACCCCCCAAATTACCCCTTTTTGGAAAGCAGACATTCCAAGGTATTTAGCAAGAGGCATGGTGAGCTTTTTGAAGTTGTAATTTTTTCCCACAATTCTTGGAAATTTTTTATTTTTTATTTTTTGCACAAAATTGTCATAATAACAAGTTATTTCTCTCACACAGCACATGCATACTTGCAATGACACCCCAAAATACATTCTGCTACTCCTCCTGAGTATAGTGATACCACATGTGTGAGACTTTTACACAGCCTGGCCACATACAGAGGTCTAACATCCAACTAGCACCGTCAGGCATTTTACGAGCATAAATTGCACATCTCATATGATGACAACCTATCACACTTTTGAAAGCCCTGGAGCACCAGGACAATGGAACACCCCAACGTATAATCTATGAGGCATAATTAGTCTTTTGAATGGTTCATTTTTTTCCCGAAGTTTTTGGAAACTGTGGGAAAAAAATGAAAACGCATTTTTTTTTACACAAAGTTGTCCATTCATAAGATATGTACATAGCAAAAATGACACCCCAAAATACATTCTGCTACTCCTCCTGAGTGTGGCGATACCAAATGTGTGAGACTTTTACACAGCCTGGCCACATACAGAAGCCCAACATTGAAGTAGCAGCTCCAGGCATTCTAGGAGCATAAATTACACATCTCATTTCTCAACCACCTATTACAATTTTGAAGGCCCTGGAGCACCAGGACAACGGAAACGCCCACAAAATGACCCCATTTTGGAAAGCTAACACCCCAACGTATAATCTATGAGGCATAGTTAGTCTTTTGAATGGTTAATTTTTTTCCCGAAGTTTTTGGAAACTGTGGAAAAAAAATTAAAACGCATTTTTTTTGCACAAAGTTGTCCATTCATAAGATATTTCCAACACATAGCATGTACATAGCAAAAATGACACCCCAAAATACATTCTGCTACTCCTCCTGAGTGTGGCGATACCAAATGTGTGAGACTTTTACACAGCCTGGCCACATACAGAGGCCCAACATTGAAGTAGCAGCTCCAGGCATTCTAGGAGCATAAATTACACATCTCATTTCTCAACCACCTATTACAATTTTGAAGGCCCTGGAGCACCAGGACAACGGAAACGCCCACAAAATGACCCCATTTTGGAAAGCTAACACCCCAACGTATAATCTATGAGGCATAATTAGTCTTTTGAATGGTTCATTTTTTTCCCGAAGTTTTTGGAAACTGTGGAAAAAAAATGAAAACGCATTTTTTTTACACAAAGTTGTCCATTCATAAGATATTTCCAACACATAGCATGTACATAGCAAAAATGACACCCCAAAATACATTCTGCTACTCCTCCTGAGTATGGCGATACCACATGTGTGAGACTTTTACATAGTCTGGCCACATACAGAGGCCCAACATCCAAGTAGCACTGTCAGTTGTTCTAGGAGCATACATTACACACAAATTCCTGCCAACCTATCACATTGTTGAAGGCCCTTTATATTTCTAACACATAGCATGTACTGTACATACCAATTACAAACCAAAATACATTCTGCTGAGTAAAGGGTAAAGAAAAGATTACCTGCAGTTTTAGTAGTGCAGTGGTCCACAGAGAAGAGCATAGGTCCAGGCAGCAGGCAGGAACGTGGACAGCGACAGCAAAACAGGCAGCAGGCAGGAATAGTCAGTACAGGTAGAGATGTCAGCACAGCCAAGCAGATAGCAGGCAGGGATGTGGTCAGCAGCAGCAAAAGGATCAAATGATCATCCATGCAGCAGGCAGGAATACTGTCCATAGTTAGTACATGCAGCAGGCAGAGGTATGGTCAGCACAGCCAGAGTATTTGTCCAGGGAGCAGGCAGTACCATCAAGCTTAGGGCATCGGTCAGGAAAGAATGGGGACAGGGGTAGAGGCTTATCCCACCCAAATCGCTTTGAAGCCTCCGGGCAACCAGACCCTGTTATGGGAACACAGAAAACCAAAAACTGGTTTTCTGAACTCCGAACACTATTCTGGAGCCCCTCACATATGTGAGACCCCTGTGTAGCAGGGTGAAAGATCAATCCAAGGGGCAGGCAAAAACATGGTCAACAGGCCGAGGTCAGTGCAGGTAAAAGGCAGAAATAGACGGTAGGCAGAGGCATAGTCGATACAGTCCAGGGTCAGTTCACGTGAAAGGCAAAAACATGGCGGAAAAACAATGCAGACGGTAGGCAGAGGCATAGTCGAGAAACAGGCCAGGGTCGGTTCACATGGAAGGCAATATTATGGTTGGTTGAGGAAGGGAAATATTCAGGACAGAAATTAAAAACGGGGAAATGGCAGTATTAGAAATATGGACTAGTAATTTTCCAGAGTGTGATATCGCCTGAAGCATTCTCTGATGCAAAGGCCAGGTTGGGAGGGACAGTCGGTACAATGGAAGCTGGTATCTTTCCTAATTCCTCTTTTGGTGAACACCCGACATTTTTTTTGGCGTCGTCTTCCGGATCCTGTTGGTGGAATATGGTCTGGGAAATGGCGCTCATGTAGTCTGCTGACAGAATCAGAGCGAATGCTTTCTGGGGGGGATACTTGCTGATAAATCAGGGCAGTGACAATGTCTTCAATAAACTTTATGAAGGTGGTGGGTGTTTCTGTGGATTTTTGGTAGATTATGAAAGAATTTAAAAGGGCCAAATGAAAAAAGTAAATTGCGACTTTTTTGTACCAGAATAAGGATTTTCTTGTTGAAAGATAGGGCTGCAACAACTGATCGTTTAAATCCACCCCCCACCCCCCCATGTATTTATTGTACTCAGTGATACAGGTAGGCTTGCGAACGGTACCGCGTCTTCTGTGAAGTTCCACCGAGGTGTCATCGTGGATGGTGGACATGATGTACACGTCTTTTCTATCCCTCCACTTCACAGCCAACACTTCTTCGTTCCTCAAGCTTGTCGATTCCCCCCTTGGAATGTTTGTGGTGACAAGACACTGTGGGAAGCCCTTTCGGTTTTTTCTAGTTGTACCACAGGCCAAAGTTTGTTTGAGATATAGGTGGCGGAGAAGGGGCAAACTCGTATAATAATTATCCATATAAATATGGTACCCCTTTTGGAGGAGTGGGAATGCAAACTCCCAAACAATTTTCCCACTTATTCCCATGTACGAAGGACACTCAGGGGGCTGGAGCTGGGAACTGTGGTACTTTCACAAAGCTTGTTAAGCTTCAAGCCATACCTCGCCCTCTTACTGGGGATATATTGTTTGATTCCCAGCCGGCCTGTGAAATGCACCAGGGATTCGTCCACAGATATATTTTTTTCAGGGACATAAACTTCGGCAAACTTCTGGAAAAAAAAATGAATTAGGGGGCGAACTTTATATAATTTGTCAAAGTTTGGGTGATTTCGGGGGGGGCACTGTGAGTTGTCATTGAAATGCAAGAAGCACATTATGATTTCGTATCGGGACCTGGACATGGCTGATGAAAAAATTGGCATATGGTGGATGGGTTTGGTCGACCAATACTTATGAATTTCATTTTTTTTTGTAAGCCCCATGTTCAGGGTTAGGCCTAAAAACAATTTTAGCTCCACTACTGTTAGCAGTCTCCACTCAAAAGGGCGGGCATAGCTGGAGCTGGGGTTGGTTGCAATAAATTGTTGGGCAAACAGATTAGTTTGGTCCACGATGCCTTGAATCAAATCGTTCAGGAAAAATAAATTTAAAAAATCCATTTGTGAAAATCCTGCAGTGTTGTCCTGCACACCCGGCTGTGCTGTAAAAGGGGGGATCGTGGCTGACCCTGTGGTAGAAGGCAGCCACAATGGGTTTGCCAAGGAATCTGGAAGATGGGTTTGGGCCCTACTTCTTTGGCGTCCACTTGTGCTGGGCCTTTCCTCCTGGGGTCCAGCAGCGCTTGTACTGGGCCCCTCCTCCTGGGGTCTACCGCCGCTGGCACTGCTGGTAGCTGCCTGGTTTTCAGACCGTCGTCTTTTTGGACGGACTACTTCCATCTCTGATTCGGATCCTGATGTGCTGCCTTCGGGGGGCTCATATTCCGAATCAGAACCAGAATCTGAACTGAGCGGTGAGAACTCCCCGTTGCTCTCATCGGTCAGACTCATTATCTGGTATGTCTCTTCTGGGGTGTACATCTTTCTGGACATAGTGGCTGACTGGCTGTATGTACTGTGGTGGCAAGTGATGAGGTGGCGGGTACTCTGGTGGCAGGTACTCTGGTGGTGAGGTGGCGGGTACTCTGGTGGCAAGTACTCTGGTGGCAGGTGATGAGGTGACGGGTACTCTGGTGGCAGGTGATGAGGTGGCGGGTACTCTGGTGGCAGGTGATGAGGTGGCGGGTACTCTGGTGGCAGGTGATGAGGTGGCGGGTACTCCTGATGGACAGGTACTCTGAGATGACAGGTACTTTGAGATGACAGGTACTCTGAGGTGACAGGTACTCTGAGGTGACAGGTACTCTGAGGTGACACGTACTCTGAGGTGACACGTACTCTTTATTTAGGAGGGGCGATCTGGGCACAGTAGTACATATGTAATTAGTAACTCACTGTTAGCTGATCTCTTCTCCTCACACTGGATCGGTGTGTGAGGAGAAGAGCCCAGCAACAGCAGTTACTGTCTGGTTGTTTACATTAGTGACCGGCTGTGGTTGGACACAGCCGGTCATGTGATGCAGAGCCATGTCATTGGCTACAGTGATCGGGGCTGAGCTGTATCCAGGGGAATAGCCTCAGCCCCGATCACCGCCCTGATCACTGCTCTTCCGCCGGAACCCGCACAATACTCGCTTCCCAATGCCGCTCATAGAAGCATTTTTGTCGTAATGTGTATTTACGTTTAATTTTTTTGTGTAACTCCTCCAAAAGTTCATTTCTAGCTTATGTCAGTTCCTTTAAGGCTTCTGAGGCTAGGGATGCTTTGTGTTTTTGTTCCAACTTGGAGATGCGTTTAGTCAGTTCTTCTAGTTTAGCTTTTTTGAGTTTGTTTCGTTGCGCCACCATGGAAATGAATGTACCTCTGATAACGCACTTATGTGCAGCCCAGATTACTTCCGGTGAGGTGTCGCCCAATCCATTTTCTGTGAAATAATTGGTAAGGTGTTGGGAGATAGTGTTCGAGACTTCTGTATCAGTGAGTAGGGAGTTATCCAAGCGCCATATGTGAGAATGTACCATCGCATTGGGCATGTGTAGGGTCATGGTTATGGGGTTGTGGTCTGATAGAACCATTGGTTCAATAGTTGTTTTCTTGAGGAGAGGAAGATCGCCTTGGGAGAGAAAGAAGTAATCAATGCGTGTGTATTTAGAGTGCGGTGGGGAAAAAAAGGTAAAGTCTTTACCATTAGGGTGCATTGTGCGCCAGGTATCGTGCACTAGTAGGTCGCTGAATTGTGTATTAATAGCACGAAGGGCTCTGGAAGTGAGAGAAGAGTGTCCATTGGAGGTATCGAGAGAGGCGTTTAAAGGGACGTTAAAGTCTCCCCCGACTATTAGGGTTCCTGAGCTGAACGTCATGAGTAGTTGAAGTGTGGTGCGAAAAAAGGTAACCTGTCGCGTATTTGGAGCATAAAGGTTGGCAATCGTGATATGTTTCTCATGTATGGTACCTTTTATGAAAATGAATCTTCCTTGTGAGTCTCTTTGGATGTCAGTTACTTTAATTGGGCAGTTCTTTGAAATGAGAATGCAAACCCCTTTTGATTTAGCTTCATTATTGGTCGCGTGGTATATTGTCGGGAATTGTTTGTCTTGCAGTTTGGGGATTGTGTCCGTTCTAAAATGTGTTTCCTGGATAAGTGCAATATGGGTTTTGGATTTACGCAACAAGGAAAGTAGAAGAGATCTTTTTTCGGGCGTGTTCAGGCCACGCACATTTATAGAGCTGAGATTGAGTGAAGTGAATGATTGTGCCTTATCTGTAGATGTGTGATTGGGGTCCATGACCTCCGTTGGGGTAGGGGAAAGTACAGGGCAGAGGGAGTAGGAACAGAGTACAGGCGCTCTATTGTTAATGTGGGCAGCCAGTATCGTGGTATGTAGAGCTCCGAAGAACAATCAAGGAGGCAACAAGGAGAATAGTCTATCCCGTTGTCTCAATTCGTAAAAAGAATCTGTGTTTTACAGCGCAGGAGCAGCGCGTAACCCGTGATAAACGGGCTGGTACCCTACACCGTTACTGTGTGGGGGTTGGTGTAAACCTGACACGAGAGAGCTGGTGGATGTGTGTAAGGTGTGGGTGTCCTGCCATCTCTCGACCATGGATAGGAATGAAAGGAGGAGTGTATGTTTTTGCTAAGATGTGTACCGAGATGCCTCTATCCAAGCGGGTGTGGGTTAGGAGCCTGCAGGTCATGCGTGCGAGGTTGGGATCTACCGATCCGAAAAAAAAAAATGTAGATAAGATAAGATACCCATAACACCAGTAACTGCTCTCTTATATGTGGGTAATAAGAATGTAAGCCTTAATTTTAAACTCTGAGTACATGAGAATCGGACTGCTGGAGTCGCCTCCGTGCCTTCATGAGGTTATGTCGGGGACTCCAGGGTGCGAAGTTCAAAGTACCATGCAAACCATTTAGTGAAAAGAATGATTTCAAATTCTATAACCTGAGCATTCAAACGTGCTATAACAAACTGTAATAAACATTTAATACATTATATCTGTAAGAGTAGAACTACTGTGAATTAAGAATTCACGCGGGAGTAAAACCTGAAGAAGTACCTGTGCCAGAAGGTCTATTGCAGAATTCTGTGCAGGAGTGATGACAGTAATATAGTGCACCCCTTTTTGTTTTGTTTTCCCCTTTCCCCTGCATATCTGTTGCTAGAGAGTCAAATTAAGTCAAAATGCTGCGATATATTAGTACCGGAGAGTACTATTGGGATTATTGCAACTAGCCGCAATTATGTGTGAGGGGTTGCAAATACCTCATGGAGTCCTGTGCCAACGCTGCTGATAGTTTCAGCGGTGTCTGCAGTCTTAGTCTCCAGCGTAGAAGGGTCATCGGACAGTCCTTTGATCATCCTGGCAGCTAGAAGCTGAGATGTTACGGGAATCCACGTCCGGGCTAATGTTTAGTGTTCATACTCTGAAACCAGCGGTAGATAGTCACTTTATCGTCCATCCATGGTGTTTCGATCGGTGTGTGGAACAACGTGGTTTAATGGGGCCATCAGGTATCCAATGCGGAAGCAATCCTAGATGAAGGTTGTGAGGGATTCGGGTACCAACCTCTGTCCAGTGTCCCTGATCTGTGTCGGAGCCTTAGGTTAATTGGACATGTAGGCCGGGAAGCAATGTAGCTCGTGGTGCATAAACCGTCCTTTGTTTTTGCAGCGAAGGATTCAGTAATGGCTGATTTTGGGAGGACAGAGGGACGTCAGCGTTGTTTATCAGAATATGCACGTAGTTCCAGTGTCTGAGTGTAAAGCATGATGGGGATCGTAGTTTGCAGCTCAAGTGCCTAAATTTCAATGTTAGGAGAAGGGCAGCTGTGTACTAGCACAATTCCCATTCTGGAAATTATTCCAAGTACACATATTCTGAATAGTCCTTCCACGGGTAATTGATCGTTATCAGCGGTAAGAAAGTCAGAAACGTGTGAGCCATAGAAAGAAACATCAACATAAAAAAAAAAGAAATATAACCTCAATAGGGTGATAGGAGAGCTGAGCATAGCGTGGCCGAACTGTTAGAGTACTGTGAAACCGAGTACCTCCCTGGAGCCTCAGCGGTCCCGTCTGGCTCTCCTCGAGGTGGGTGAGGCGGTTGCGCTAAAGTTACGGTGGTGTGTGCAGTGGGCCCCGTGATGCACCGAAGTAGAAGGTGATCTTCTCCTGTGTCCTGAATTCAAAGCCTCCATAGGTTCTTCAGGTTGGTGTTCTCTTCGGACAGCTGAGCGGCGAAAGTCCACGTACCAATTAGGTACCTCCACTCTAGGGATGTTTAAGGCATCACAAAAGAAAGGGAGATCTTCAGGCACCCTGAAGAGTGCTGTGCGGCCCTGAGAGGTAGCAGCCAGGCAAAAAGGGAACTTCCATTTATATGTGATACCTTTAGCGTGAAGGGTATCCAGCAGGGGTTTCAGGTCTCTGCGGTGTTGAAGGGTTATGCCTGAGAGATCTTGAAATATTTGGATATTCTTCCCTTCATGCACTATTTGGGGGATGTTTCTGGCCTGTCTAAGGATGTCTTATTTGGTCTTGAAGTCAGTCAGGCAGCAGATTATATCCCTGGGTGGATCTGTATCCCTTCCTTTTGGCCTCAGTGCACAGTGGATCCATTCAAATTCGATATGTGTCTGGAGGGGTCTGTGAAAAATACGATTAAACAGGCTGATTACAGAAGGTGTCATCTGGTCTCCCTCAATTGACTCAGGGAGCCCCCTGACCCTCAAATTGTGTCGTCTACCCCGATTGTCGAGATCTTCGAGGTGTCTCTGCATGTCTCTCATCTGAAGTGTATGAGTATCGACATGACGGGTAGTTTTGCGCAGTTGTAGATCCTGGTGTTCAGCCATTTGTTCCGTCGCCGTAACTCTGTCAGACAGGGCGCGGATGTCAATGCGTAATTCCGATATTGCGGCTGAAAGGGGTGTCTTTTATGTCTGCGGCAATCATCCGCAAGTCGTTGATAGTCAGTTGATGGTGGGGTCGTTCCTCCAAGGAAATCCCGTTCGGCGAGCTGATGGGGAGAGCGAGAGATGGCGCTCCCTGCTGTGAGGACGCTGCGGCCTGTGAGTTTCTGTGGCGGGAGGACGCCATGTTTCCTCTGCCCGTCCGGAACATTTCTGGGATATTGTGTCCGACATTGTCCGGTTGTTCCCTCGGTGAGCGGGACCGTGAGGTCGAGGTGTTCCGGGAAGCAGACCCCATGTTTTCATCTAGGGTATAGGTTGTTTGAACCTCCATTTAGCTTAGTTCAGGCCGTGTGATAGCAGGAGCTGTAGAACTAAGCAGCCATCTTCATGCCAGGTCAGGCCACGCCCCCTCCACTGCAATATATAACATGCGTAGTGCAATCATAATTTTCATTAGTAGGTGCACCCACCGTGTTGCTTTTATTTTCTTATGTGCATGTACATGGGTGGTGGGAGATTTTAAAATTATTGTTTTTTTGTTGTTTGTTTGTTTTTTTGTTACATTATTTATCTTTTTTTTGTTTTTATTTTTTCAATTAATGTTATTGCTTATGTTAATGTCCTGCCTTTAGCAGGAAACACAAAAACACCCACCCTCTTGTACTTAGTTTCATCGTGTTTCTGACCATCCAGGAACTCCCATCATAATATCTGCTTTGTTAATTTGTGTCAGATGATAGTGGTCCCCAGTGGGAATGGGCCGAACACCCCACGGTTCGATTCGCACCAGAACACCCCGAACAGGCAAAAAGTTCTAGAGAACATGCAAACCCTATTAATGTCTATGGGACACGAACATGAAAAATAAAAAGTCCTAATTTTAAAGGCTTATATGCAAGTTATTGCCACAAAAGTGTATGGGGACCCGGGTACTGCCCTAGGGGACATGTATCAAAGCAAAAAAAGTTTTTAAAATGATTGTTTTTTCAGGAGCAATGATTTTAATAATGTTTAAAGTGAAACAATAAAAATGAAATATTCCTTTAAATATCGTGCCTGGGGGGTCCCCTTAGTCTGCCTGTATAGTCTGCCTGTAAAGTGGCGCATCTGTGAGATGTGTAGAACAGTGCCGCAGCAATAATGACATTTCTAAAGGAAAAAATGCCATCTAATCTTGCTCGCGGCTGTAATGTATTGCTGGCTCCCAGCAATATAGCTAAAAAATCAATGAAAAAACACGCAACTTTTTTTTAAAATTGGCGTGGGGTCCCTCCCAAAATCCATACCACACCCTTATCCGAGCATGCAGCCTGTTGGTCAGGAGGTCCTGAACCATACCAGGCTATATACCCTCAACACCTATATACCCAAACAAAATTGTTATAATTTTTTTTCACACATATAGAGCTTTCTTTTGGGGGTGATTAATCACCTTTTGGGCCTTTTCTTTTTTGTGGTATAAGTAAAAAAAGCAAAAATTTTGACAAATTTTTATGTTCTATTATAAAATTTTGCAAAGTAATTTTTGTTCATAAATTTGGGTCAAATTTTATACTGCTACATATCTTTGGTAAAAAATAAACCAAATTAGTGGATATTATTTAGTCTGAGTTATAGAGTCTACAAGCTATGGTGCAAATCATAAGAATTTGATCACACCTGATATACTGACGGCCTATCTCATTTCTTGAGGCCCTAAAAATGACAGGACAGTACAAATACCCCCCAAATGAGCCTTTTTGGAAAGTAGACAGTCCAAGGTGTTTAGTAAGAGGCATAGTGAGTTTTTTGAGGTTGTAATTTTTTCCCACAGTTCTTGGGAAAATTAAGAAATACATTTTTTTCTTTTACACAAAATTGTCAGAATAACAAGTTATGTCTCACACACAGCATATGCATACTTCAATTAAACCCCAAAATACATTCTGCTAATCCTCCTGAGTATGCGATACCACATGTGTGAGACTTTTTCATAGCCTGGCTACATAGAGAGGCCCAACATGCAGATTTTCATGTTATAATTTCATTCCCACCTATCACACTTTTGAAGGTCCTGGAGCACCAGGACAGTGTAATTACCCCAAAAATTACCCCAGGTTGGAAAGAAAACCCCCCAACATATATTCTATGAGGCATGGGCTGCAGATAGGTACTCGGGTACACTAATGTGCTGCAGAAGAGAGGGAGTGTTCGTGCTGGAGTCAATTTACAATGCGCCGGTGATGAAGTGGTTAAAACCCATACCACACCCAAAGGGTCCTCCCACACCGTTTTTTGCGCATTTTTTAAAAATTTACATTCTTTTTTGTACAATTTTTTTCCCATTTAGCTCTCAGTGGGGGAAGCCTTAGCAACCTATTGACTGTGAGCTCAGTGGGCGAACATCCCACTAAGTGCCCAGAAAGTTCAGGTGTTAGGCGAGTACCTGAATGGGCAATGTTCAGGTCAAACTTATGCTCGGCCCAAACCAGTCGCCCATCCCAAGTGGTAATTACAAAAATTGTAATTACATGCCCCTGTCAAACAGGTGCAGAAAAATTGGGCTTTGGGTGTTGGTGGTGCCTGAACACTGAAACTTCTCACAGTTACTCTTGCTGGGCGCAGGAATGGGCCCTGCTGTTAAAAATTAGTAAAACAATTAAAATTACATGCCCCTGTATGTATGTAGGTGCAGAAAAATTGGGCCTTAGGTGTTGGTGGTGCCCTAAACCAAAAATATTGTTGGAAGCCAGCATAATCAAGATTCAGGAATAGGATAGGTGGCATAGGCAGTCTTAAGGGATCCCAGATCCATAGCAAATTCAATCAGTTACATCAACATAAGGGGCTTGATAGCTGCTGATCCAGGACTGATTCATTTTGATAAATGTCAGCCTATCAACGGAGTCTGTGCACAGGCGCATTCTTTGATCCGTTACAAACCCTCCAGCAGCACTGAATGTCCATTCAGAAAGCACGCTGGATGCAGGACAGGCCAGTAGCTTGATTGCATATTAAGCACATTCTGGCCAGTGGTCCATCCCCAAGACCCAGTAACCCAGTGGCTGTTCAGTTGGAAAGGTCTCCAAGTCTGCTCTTGCCCCTAGATATTCCTGCACCATATAATGCAGACGCTGCACCCCTGGGTGCTGAGGACTAAAGAACTGTTTAAAGGCATCGGTCAGCCGGCCACCTTCTCTACCGCTCTTCCTCTGACCAAACAAAGCCTCAGAAACACATTGTCCAGGAAATGGTAACCTCCCAGGGTCTGGAAAGGCATTACACAAATTTTTCTTCAAGGCGTCCTGAAGATGTTTCATCCTTTGCTCCCTCTGCGAAGGCAGGATGAGCTCTGCAACTTTACCCTTGTAACGTGGATCAAGAAGGGTTGCCAGCCAGTAATGATCCCTCTCCTTGATACCACGAATCCTCGTGTCCTTTCGCAGGCTTTGCAAAATCAGGGAGCCCATGCACAGTAAGTTTGAAGAGGCATAATATTCTGAATCCTCTGGGTCACTAAGGATGACATTGTCAGGAACTACCTCCTCCAAGCCATGTACAACTCCTTGTGTTGCTAGGGACTGAAAACCATCCCTTAAAGACTGTTACATGTTATCCTCTACATCCAAGCTGACACAATCCTCCTCCTCTTCCTCCTGTACGTTTGGCAGCCCCGCAGGAATGCTATCTGCATAAAGGGGGCCTTGAGAGGAAATCAAGTCCTCCTCTTCCTCCCACTGTTCTGCCTCAAGTGCCCTGTCCATGATTCCACAAAGCGTGTGCAGGAAGACTAGAGGGACCGTTTCACTGATGCATGCATTTTTACTGCTCACCATCTTTGTGGCCTCCTCAACTGGTGACAGGACAGTGCATGCATCCTTTATCAGTAGCCAATGGTGTGGCAAAAAGAACCCAAGCTCCCCTGAGCCTGTCCTGGTGCCATACTCACACAGGTACTCGTTGATGGCCCTCTGCTGTGTATGTGCAGCCGCTGCAGCACTGCCAATCTTGAGTTCCACCTGGTGGGCATGTCACAAATGAGGCAGTTGGTGGGCAGGTTGAATTCGCATTGAATGTCAGCCAGCGGAGAACTGGCATTGTATGACTGTCGGAAATGCCCACAGACTTTTCTGGCTTGAGTACCTGGTCAAGAAATGCTGCACCACCAAATTCACTACATGTGCCAAGCAGGTGTCCCTGTCGGATGGCGGAGAGAAGGTTGGTGCCATTGTCGCATACAACCATTCCTGGCTCAAGCTGCTGTGGCATCAACTACCTCTGAGCCTGCCCCTGCAGAGCTGACAGAATCTCTGCCCCAGTATGGCTCCTGTCCTCTAGACAGACCAATTGAAGCACCGCATGGCATCTTTTAGCCTGACTGCTTGCATAGCCCTTTGAATGCTTAAGAAGCACTGCTGGTTCAGAGGACAATTCAGCAGAAGAGGCCATAGAGGAAGAAGAAGAGGAGGAGGTGGAGCAGACAGATGTGGCAGAATCACCATCAGCTTTTTGGAGGCATGGTGGCGAAACCAGCTCCAACACTGAACCCTGTCCTGCATCCTTCCGAGCTGCCAGCAGGGTTACCCAGTGCGCCGTGAGGGAAAAGGAACATCCCTTACCATGTGTCAGAAACCATGAATCAGACTGAGACAGAAGTACAGTTAAATCTCACTTGTTTAACAACAATAAAAAAAGGTAAGCAGAGTAAACTTAGTCAAAACATTGCCAGAGTTCAGGAACCAGAATAAATAGTCAGACAAGCCAAAACGTCAGGGAGCCAGAGATGAGCATAGTAGAACAGCAAGCAGGATCTGAAGCCAGAAGGAATGTCAGCCAAGCAAGTATTTAACAGGAACACAGGAGAGCGTCTCTAGAGATGTGACCAAGGCGAAGGCAGAGATCATCTGGGCTGGACGGCTTAACTAGGCAAGACTGACGAGCAGGATATCATCAACCGGTGAGTCACTGTGCAGAGATAGGAGCTGGCAATTAGCCGAAAGATGATCGGCCAGCTCAGAGAAGGAAGGGCTGAGCCCAGCCCTGACACCATGCCTGCTGGACCATGAGTCAGCATTAATGTGAACCTTGCTGCTGACCGCCCTGTCCAACAAGGCCAAAACATTGCCTTCCACATGAAGGTAAAGAGCTGTAATGGCCTTATGTAAAAATAAATTTCTTTTTGGAGCCTGCAACTGTGGTACAGCACATTCCACAAATTCACAAAAGGGGGCAGAGTCTACCAGCTCAAAAGGCAGCAGTTGTAGTGTTAGCAATTTTTTTTATGGTTCAGCAACTGAGGTAGTGAAATTTCCCTGGTGAAATCAACAGGTGGTACTGCTAGCAGATTGGTGCAAGTACTTGTGGCACCTATTGCTATACCTTCATTCCTCTCAGTGCAGGTTTTTGAGAGGACTTGAGGTATAGTAGGGGTTGAGACCCCAGATGAGGAGCAAGGAGACGTCTGCATTTCTTTATGATGTGGGTCTTTCAGGTGCTGTTGCCAACAGACTGGAATGTCAGCCAAGCAAGTCTTTAACAGGAACACAGGAGAGCATCTCTAGAGATCAAGTGACCAAGGCGAAGGCAGAGATCATCTGGGCTGAACGGTTAAGTAGGCAGGACTGACGAGCAGGATATAATCAACAGGTGAGTCACTGTGGAGAGATAGGAGCTGGCAGGTAGCCGACAGCTGAGCGGCTAGCTCAGAGAAGGAAGGGCTAAGCCCAGCCCTGACAGTACCCCCTCCTCAATGATCCCTCTCCCGCGGAGGACCACCAGGCTTGAGGGGAAAATGTCTATGGAAATGACAAAGTAGGACAGGGGCATGTGCGTAAGAGGATGAGACCCAAGAGCGTTCCTCCGGACCGTACCCCTTCCAATGCACCAGGTACTGTATGCGCCTACGGGAGTCAACAATGGACTGTACTTCATACTCCTCATGGTTCTCAACCTGTACAGGGTAAGGACGAGGCACCGAGGTGGTAAAGCGGTTGCAGACCAAAGGTTTTAATAAGAAGACATGAAATACATTTGAGATACGCATTTTAGAAGGAAGGTCTAATGCATAAGCCAATGGGTTAATCCTGCGAAGAATATGGAAAAGCCCAATAAACCGTGGTGTGAACTTCAGAGAGGGAACACAAAGTCAGAGGTTGCAAGATGACAGCCAGACTCTGTCCCCAACCTGGTAGGAAGGCGCAGGCAGACGTCTGCGGTCAGCATGGAGTCTGTACCTATCAATAGCATATTGCAAAGCCTCCTGGAATTGTGCCCAAGTGAAACATAGACCACGGAGATGCTCCTCTAACGCAGGAATACTCTGCGGAACAAATAAGTCAGGCAACATGGAAGGTTGGAAACCATTGTCCCCGTTTATGGAGAATTATCGGGAAGCAGAATTCAAGCCACTATTGTGAGCAAATTCTGCCCACGGTAAGAGGTCTGACCAGTTGTTATGATGGTCAGAAATATAGCAACATAGGAATTGCTCCAAGGACTGATTGGCTCGTTCTGCAGCCCCATTAGACTGCGGGTGATACGCAGAGGAGAAAGCAAGCTGAATTCCCAACTGTGCACAAAAGGTTTGCCAGAAGCGGGACACAAACTGACTACCCCTGTCCGAGACAATCACCTTGGGTAGCCCATGTAAGCAAAAGATCTCCCGAGCAAAAATGGAAGTCAGTTCCATAGAAGTGGGCAATTTCTTAAATGGAATACAATGTGACATTTTCGAGAAACGGTCAACCACCATAAGGATAACTGTGGGAGTTTGGTAACGCCACAATGAAATCCATAGACAGGTGGGTCCAGGGCCTCTCAATTGGGTATGGGTTGTAGAAGGCCCACTGGAAGGTGTCGTGGAGTCTTACTCTGAGCACACAGAACAGGCAGCTATGAAGGCAGTAACATCAGCACATGAAATGGCCCAAACGAGTTGATTCTTCCCAGGGTAGCCAGCAACCTTGTGAGAATGGTAAGTCTGGAACACGGCCGTACGGAAAGACTCTCTGGGACAAAGCAGCGGTCACAAGTTTTTTTTCAGGAGGAGCATAAACCTGAGCAGCAAGAATTTTGTCACCCAAAGGAGAAGTGAGATAGGTGCGAACCGTAGCCAGAATACGATCAGGAGGAATCACATGAACCAGAACCGACTCCATCTTTGAAGTGGAGGAAAATTGTTGTGACAAAGCGTCAGCTCTTACATTCTTAGTACCAGGTAAGAATGAGACAATGTAATTGAAACTAATTGAAACTAGACAAGAAAAGAGCCCATTGCACTCTTCTGGGAGAGAGGTGTTTAGCCTCAGACAAGAATGTGAGATTCTTATGGTCAGTAAGAATGAGAACCGGCACAGTGGTACCTTCGAGGAGATGTCTCCATTCTTTCAGTGCCAAAATAATCGCTAACAGCTCTCTGTCACCAATCTCGTAATTGCACTCCGCAGGCGACAATTTCTTGAAAAAGTAGCCACAAGGATGCATAGCGCTATCAGAGGTAGGACGTGGAGACAGAAGGGCGCCCACTCCAGTCTTAGAAGCATCAACCTCAAGGATAATAGGTAATGTAGGATCAGGAGGTGCCAACACAGGAGCAGAAACAAAGGCAGCCTTGAGACTCTCAAAGGCTTTAATGGACTCCGGAGACCAACACTGTGGGTTACCGTCCTTTCTGGTCATATCAGTCAGGAGCTTGACCAGAGACGGGAAGTTACGAACAAAATTTCTTAGTACCAGGTAAGAATGAGACAATGTAATTGAAACTAATTGAAACTAGACAGGAAAATTGCCCATTGCACCCTTCTGGGAGAGAGGCGTTTAGCCTCAGACAAAAATGTGAGATTCTTATGGTCAATAAGAATGAGAACCGGCACAGTGGTACCTTCGAGGAGATGTCTCCATTCTTTCAGTGCTAAAATGATCGCTAACAGCTCTCTGTCACCAATCTCATAATTGCACTCCGCAGGTGACAATTTCTTGGAAAAGTAGCCACAAGGATGAATAGCACTATCAGAGGTAGGACGTTGAGACAAAAGGGCGCCAACTCCAGTCTCAGAAGCATCAACCTCAAGGATAAAAGGTAACGTAGGATCAGGAGGTGACAACACAGGAGCAGAAACAAAGGCAGTCTTGAGACTTTCAAAGGCTTTAATGGACTCCGAAGACCAACACTGTGGGTTACCGTCCTTTCTGGTCATATCAGTCAGGAATCCCAATCTCAGATGCTCTGCTTGCTGTACACCTGTGTAAGCACAAAAAATAGGGGCCGCGGAGGTGATCGAGTGCCACCAAGGGAAGGCTCTGTTTGTGGGGAGAAGGGGACGTCGATTTTGTTTGGGAGCCACGTCGCACGACTGCGCTATTGTCAGTTGAATTGACACAGTGCCGAATCGCAAAAAGCGCTCTGGTCTTTGGCCAGCCAAATGGTCTGGGGCTGAAGCAGTTAATATAGAGTTCTTTGATAGGAGCTGGGGTGGAGCCATGCTTAGAAGAGAGATTATAAAAGCAGTCAGGTGAGAGTGACTGGTCTCTAGAGATGAACACATGGTGAGAGAGCAAAAAATAAAACCGCAGAGGTGATCAAATACCACCAAAAAGAAAGCTCTGTTTGTGGGAAAAAAGGACGTTGATTCTGTTTGGGAGCCACGTCCCACTACCGCTCAATTGTCAGTTAAAGCGACGCAGTGCCGAATCACAAAAAGTGCTCTGGTCTTTGGCCAGCCAGATGGTCCAGGGCTGAAGCGGCTAATATAGAGTTCTCTGATAGGAGCTGGGGTGGAGCCATGCTTAGAAGAGAGATTATAAAAGTAGTCAGGTGATCATGGCTGGTCTCTAGAGATGAACACATGGTGTAAGTGACGAACACGTGCAGGAACACGAGGCACTGGAAGTGACGTGGGTGAGCTCGCAGCTCATTTGTTATATGCCTGTTTGATACTTCTTATTGTCCTATTTTTTATTCCTCTGGGTCCCCCTTGCTGAGTACCTCTACCCACTGGACGGAGCCTTCCTGCCTTGTCTTCCTCTCTCGGTGAGGTCGGATTGGGATGCCTCCATTGAACGGATATCCTATTCATACACAAGCTGTCTTGTAGATTGCCTCTGGTAAGCGTGTATTACTACAGGTGGTGGATCCAGTGCTGGGACAAGGTCATTCAGTGCCCATGGCGAAGATAAAAAACTGCGTCCCCCCCCCCGGTGAAAAGCTACAGTGCCTACAGACGATGGGATCTATACTAATGCATCAGTGACAGTGCATTAACCCCCTTCTTGCTGCATATTACCAATACCATTGCTAATTAAGAAAACTCCCCTCAGAGACTTCAGACATGATACAAGAGATCAATGCAGTCAATGCAATGCAGCGGCCGAATACCGACGGTAAAGCGCCGCTTACAATAACGGCGCTTTACCGCTGACGCCGCCCCCGCCCCAGTGTGAAAAGGCCCTAAGATCCCTTTCACACTGCGGGCATTTTTCAGGTGCTACAGCGCTAAAAATAGCGCCTGAAAAAAGCGGCTCCATTCACTCCAGTATGAAAGCCCGAGAGCTTTCACACTGGAGCGATGCATTGGCAGGGCGTCAGAAAAAGTCCTGCCAGCAGCTTCTTTGGAGTGGTGAAGGAGTGGTGAACTCACCACTCCTCCACCGCTCATCCCCATTGAAATCAATGAGGCATTGCTGCTATACCGCCAGCAAAATGCTGCTCCGTTGGCATTTTGCAGGCGGATTTAGCCCCTTTTCGGCTGCTAGCAGGGGGTTAAAACCGCCCCGCTAGTGGTCGAATAGCGCTGCTAAAACGACGGTAAAGCAGCGCTAAAAATAGCACTACCTTATCGCTGATGACGGTGGTGGCATAGTGTGAAAGGGGTCTTAGGGTGTCCCATCTATGAAGAAGGAGATAAACAGCACATGAGGGCACAGTCAGCAGGACACATTAAATTGCGACTTACCCTCCATGGTGCACTCTATTTTTGGTGTCTGTGTCCATGTGCACTGTCGAAGAGCTTGCCACTCCCCCTGGCTCTGTCTTGCCCAATCACAGTCCAGCAAATCCTTAGGCTTTGCCTCCGCAGGGATGGATAAGCAGAGAACATTTCCTCCTCCTCCTCTCTCCAATAGCAAACTGATAACCTCGGCGGGGAGGGGGGGGTGCTGGCGAACATTACATTACTGAACTCATGTTTCCTCTCTCCTTCTACTCAGGTGATAAGCGGGGGGGGAGGGGAGGGGGGGTGCTGGTGCTGGTGCTGGCCGAGCCGTTTACTTTCCTCCTCTTCTGCTGCCAGCCCAGCCGATAAGCGAGTTTACACTCCACCTCCCCAGCTGATAAGCTGGGGGGGGGGGCGTGCTAGCGAAGTTTTGTGATCTCTTTTTTCTCTGCTCGGCTGGCTCAACGGCACGCTGATTGTCAGGGGGCGACATTCGGCCCCAGTAGACAGGCGTTATACCTGTACCCCTCTGATGGAGGCCCTGGCTGTGTGTCATACAGCTGGGTCTGTGTGTGTGTTCGGCGGCGTAACAAGGTCCCGCCCCTAGACTGGCTCGTGTGATAGGTGGAACATTGGTTCAATCTGCTACCACACGAGCCAGTCTAGGGGGGCGGGTCCTTTTTACGGTGCCGCCGAACACACACACAGACCCAGCTGTGTAACACACAGCGCCGGAGCACTGTGTGTCAAACAAGAGGAGGAGGTGGGAGGGGAGCGCTGCAGCCACAGATCAAAGCGTTCTGTAGTGTAGCCTCTACTGCGCCCCCCTTCCTCCAGTAAATGGTCCCGCCCAGGGCATCCGCCCCTTCTGCCCACCCCTTGTACCGGCCCTGGGTGGATCCTTCACTGGGTGCTATTTGTGGAGTTTAATCTAATCACCGTTTGGATACCAAGCTTGTTTCTTGGGAATTTTTTTCTTACATCGCTATTCATTTTATTTTTTAAGTCACTTTATCTGATTCCTCTTGATATTATTATTTTTAATACTGTCAGATTTGATGTTTGATAGTGTTTCATATATATTTCAAAGTATATTATTTCAATTTTGGTTTAGCGCAGTTCATTTTATATATTTTTTTGATCTGTTTATTTGTGTTATGCCTCACAAATTGGGACTGCAGCTTATAAATTTTTTGTGTATGTGAAGCGTGGTAATTCTTTGTATTTTTCTGGTTCATATCAGTCAGGAGCTTGACCAGAGACGAGAAGTTACGAACAAACTTCCAATAATAGTTGTCAAAGCCAAGAATACGCTGCAGAGTACGTAAACCCACGGGTCGGGGCCACTGTAGGACTGCTAAAAGTTTCTCTGGGTTCATCAAAAAACTAGCAGTGGAAATTACATAACCCAGGAATTTAACCTGTTCACGATGGAATTCGTACTTCTCCAATTTACAGTAGAGATTGTTCCCTCTTATAGGGCGTACACATGGTCGGACTTTGTTCGGACATTCCGACAACAAAATCCTAGGATTTTTCCCGACGGATGTTGGCTCAAACTTGTCTTGCATACACACGGTCACACAAAGTTGTCAGAAAATCCGATCGTTCTAAACGCGGTGACGTAAAACATGTACATCGGGACTATAAACGGGGCAGTGGCCAATAGCTTTGATCTCTTTATTTATTCTGAGCATGCGTGGCACTTTGTCCGTCGGATTTGTGTACACAAGATCGGAATTTCCGACAACGGATTTTGTTGTCGGAAAATTTTATCTCCTGCTCTCCAACTTTGTGTGTCGGAAAATCCGATGGAAAATGTCCGATGGAGCCCACACACAGTTGGAATTTCCGACAACACGCTCCGATCGTACATTGTCCATCGGAAAATCCGACCGTGTGTACGGGGCATTAGTTTCTAAAGCACGCGACAGACATCTGTGTGTTGGTTCTTCAGGGACTTGGAAAATATGAGGATATCGTCACGATAAACCACCACACATAACTGCAACAAATCTCGAAGGACATCGTTAATAAATTCCTGAAAAACTGCCAGGGCATTACAAAGGCCAAAAGGCATTACGAGGTACTCATAATGGCCTGTTCTGGTATTAAACGCAGTTTTCCACTCGTCACCCCCCTTAATCCTCACGAGATTGTATGCCCCTCTCAAACCAAGCCTCGTGAAAACCGTTGCTCCATTGAGGTGGACAAATAACTCCATAATCAACGGAATCGGACAGGCATTCTTAATCGTGAAACGATTGAGACACCTATAATCGATACACGGTCTCAGTTCACAACTCTTCTTCTTTACAAAGAAGAAACCAGCACCAGCAGGAGATGAGGATTTGTGGATGAAACCTTGAGAAAGTGCGTCTGCAACATACTCCTCCATGGCCTTATCCTCCAAGGCTGACAAAGGGTAAACCCGGCCACGAGGGGGCCTGGCACCAGGTTGAAGGTCAATTGCACAATCATTAAACCAGTGTGGAGGCAAACTACTGGCTTGACACATCGCTAAAATCGTGGTACTCCTCCGGCAGGGAGGAGAGAAAAGAAGTGCGCAGGACCTTGGCTACCTTCTGGAAGCATGTCTTATTGCATTGTGGCGGCCAGGAGAGAACCTCAGCATAGAGCCAATCAAAAGAGGGGTTGTGCCTCTGTAACCAAGTATAACCAATAACCAGCGGAAACTTAGGTGAGGAAATAACTTGGAATTGTATTATCTCATGGAGAAGAGCCCCTATGGCCATGGACTACAGAGCAGTCTCATGAGTCACATGGGCAGGCTGTAGAGGTCTCCCGTCAAAAGCCTCAATGGCAAGTGGAGTGTCATGCAGCTGCAGCAGAATCGAGTGCTTCGATACAAAGGCAGCATCACTGAACAGACTGCAGCCACATATTCGATTAGAGCCTGTATCTCGACAGACGACTCAGCTCAAGAAAGGGTATCCAAATCCAGGGGCTTATCCTTCTGGATAACTGGAGACGAAACAACGCCACCTAAGGTCTGTTCATGACAGGATCTCAAGGTTCGGACGTTCCCTGGACGGGTAGGACAAGACTTCAAAAAGTGACCTACCTGGCCACAATAAAGGCACAATCTCTCCTTCCTCCTAAGGGTTCTCTCATCCGCAGAGAGACACGTGAAGCCCAAGTGCATGGGTTCATCTTCACAGATCGACTCGGTACCAGGAGGCATGGGAGGTGAGGGAGGCAAGGATGGGACTGCAAAGCTCGGAGACAAATATACAGGAGGCTTCCGCAAGCGCTCCTTAAAAGAGAGTCTTTCTATGAGTCTGGAGTCAATGAGGATGGCAAACTTGATCAACTTCTCCAGCTCAGTGGGTACATCTCGGGCTGCTATCTCATCCTTGATGGTATCAGAGAGACCATGAGAAAAAGCAGCCACGAGGGCCTCATTGTTCCAAGCAATCTCTGCTGCCAGAGTACGGAATTCAATGGCGTAATCTGTAACAGTTCTCATACTCTGTTTTATGGACATGAGGCACTTGGCAGCAGAAGCGGAGCATGCGGGAACATCAAATACCCTTTTTAAAGGAAGCCACAAACTCAGAGTAACTCAAGACAACAGGTTTTTGCGTCTCCCATAGAGGGTTTGCCCAGGCCAAGGCTCTCTCAGAAAGCAAAGATATCACAAAACCTACTTTGCTTCTGTCCATAGGAAATGCCTGGGGCAGCATCCTTAAGTATATCTCAATCTGGTTGGAACCTGCAACTGTGGTACAGCACATTCCATAAATTCACAAAAGGGGGCAGAGTCTACCAGCTCAAAAGGCAGCAGTTGTAGTGTTAGCAATTTTTTTATGGTTTAGCAACTGGGGTAGCGAAATTTGCCTGGTGAAATCAACAGGTGGTGTACTGCTAGCAGATTGGATGCAAGTACTTGTGGCACCTATTGCTATATCTTCATTCCTTTCAGTGCAGGTTTTTAAGAGGACTTGAGGTATAGTAGGGGTTGAGAGCCCAGATGAGGAGCAGGGAGACCTCTGCATTTTTTTATGATGTGGGTCTTTCAGGTGCTGTTGCCAACAGACTGCATGGCAGGTCATTATATGTCTTGTCAAGCATGTAGTGCCAAAGCGGCTGGTGTTCTGGCCAGCTTGAGATGCTTCAGACAGAGATTGCAAACAGCAATGCTGCGGTCTGCTGCACGTGTTGAAAAAAGCCCACACCAATGAACTTTTAGTAGTCAGCGGGGAGTCAGCAGCACCCTGCACCTGTGGAGCTCTGTGGTGTGATGCAATAGGGTAACTGACCTTAAGCCGCCCCCTGGAGGACATCCTGCCTCGTTGGAGTTGTGCCTCCTCCTCCTCATTTATTTCCTCTGTTCTCTCAGGCACCCAAGTACAGTCAGTGACCTCATCATCCCCTCCCTCCTCATCACTGGAGCAAAATTGGCAGCATGCTGCAGCTGGGGGGAACATGACTGCTAGTTTCTTGTCCTTCTGTGGCACCCCCTTTCTCTAGGCTCACGTTACTCCCTTCCTCAACCAGGGAAAAAACGTCGGAGCACTCAAATTGCTGTGCATCCTCCAGCAGCATGTAACCGACAATATGGTTGAATAATTCTGGTGACTCCTCCGTGTATGATGGTGGGGCTATGGAAGGAGTAACTGTGGACAAGGAGCAGGTGGAATAGGCCACTTTGGCAGCTGCATTGGAAGGCATACTAATATGAGCCTGGGTGACAGAGGATAAGGAGGATGAGGACAGCTTAGTTATCCACTTCACCAACTCTTCTGCATGTTGTGGCTCAATAACATGGCCAGCAGCAGAAAAAAATGTCAAGCATGCCCCGCCTGCAGAAGATGCACCATGTCCGCGACCACCAATTTTCACTGTAGACAAAGAGGCTGCTTGCCCTCTTTTAGTGGCCTGTGAGCATCTGCCTCTCCTTGGTGGCCTTCCAGACATGATGGGAATTTTTTCTCACACCGCACTACACTATATTATATACTCTGCACTGCACTGTAGTATATACTCTGCACTGCACTATATACTGTACCCTGAATGCACTGTATTATATACTGTATACCGACTGCACTGTATTATATACTGTACACTGACTGCAATGTATTATATACTGTACACACTGTATTATATACTGTGTACACCGCCTGCACTGTATTTTTTACTGTACACTGACTGCACTGTATTATATACTGTACACTGACTGCAATGTATTATATACTGTACACCGACTGCATTGTATTATTTACACTGTCTGAAATGTATTATATACTGTGTACACTGCCTGCACTGTATTATATACTGTACACCGACTGCACTGTATTATATACTGTACACTGACTGCAATGTATTATATACTGTACATTGACTGCACTGTATTATATACTGTACACTAACTGCAATGTATTATATACTGTACACACTGTATTATATACTGTGTACACCGCCTGCACTGTATTATATACTGTACATTGACTGTAATGTGATATATACTGTACACCGACTGCAATGTATTATATATACTGTACATCAACTGTATTATTTACATTGTCTGCAATGTATTATATACTGTGTACACTGCCTGCATTGTGTTATATACTGTACACACTGTATTATATACTGTGTACACCGCCTGCACTGTATTATATACTGTACACCGCCTGAAGTGTATTATATACTGTACACCACCTGCAGTGTATTATATATTGTACACCGACTGCAATGTATTATATACTGTATACCGGTTTACAGATTACTTAGGCTACTTTGACACTGGGGCGGGCGGGCGCCAGCGGTAAAGCGCCGCTTTACCATCATTTTAGCTGCGCTATTTGGCCGCTAGCGGGGTGGTTTTAACCCCCCGCTGGCGGCTGAAAAAGGTTTAAAACCGCCCGCAAAGCACCACTGCAGCAGCGCTTTGCCAGCGGTTTGATGGCGCTGCCCCATTGTTTTCAATGGGTAGGGGCGCTTTTAGCGCTGCAAAGATGCGGCTTGCAGGACTTTTTTGACCGTCCTGCAAGCGCACCGCTTTAGTGTGAAAGCCCTCGGGCTTTCACATTGGAGACACAGGAGAGGCTCTTTACAGGCACTATACAGGCGCTATTTTTAGAGCTATAGCGCCTGTAAAGCGACTCAGTGTGAAAGTAGCCTTAAAGATAGGATACTTAAATTGGTATTAAACCCGCAAGCAAACTTTTTTTATATTGCAGCTTAGGCCCCTTTCACACTGAGGCGCTTCTAAACTGCCAGTAAAACAATTGAGCACTTTTGAAGAGCTTTTCAGGCGCTTTTGAAGAGCTTTACATTAATTTCAATGGAGAGGGGCGTTTTTTCACTGCCCTGACAGCCCACTGCCCCAGTGTGAAAGCATTCATTGATTTTAATGGAAATAGGTTTTTGTTAGATTTTCGGTCACTTTTTTTAGAGTGAAAGCGCCTAAAAAGCGCATCAGTGTGAAAGGGGTCTTAGATGTGATGGTTACATTTGTTTCTTTTTTAGGCTCTCTTTACTTTATTTTTACTTGATGTTTTTCAACAGAACAAGCTGTTCCACAGATGTATCAGCTAAAGGATTGAGACAAACCATTTACTACTGACAGAGGTGCACACGAAGATCGCCATTTATTTATGTAAAATCTTTATCCCAAAAAAAATGTTGCTGTAACTGCTTATAAAGTGTACGCTAAAGTTTGGCTTCAATTTGTTTAGTGTATTTAACTCTAGTACATCTAATACTCCCCTCCTCCCAGACTGACAATGCTGCTGTCCAAAGGTGTCTCTGTGCTACTTCATCCAGAGTCTAGGCACTCTAAGGCTACTTTCACATTGGGGCGGGCGGGTGCCGGTTTACCCTTGTTTTAGCGGCGCTATTCGGCCACTAGCAGTGTTTTAACCCCTGCTAGCGGCCAGAAAAGGGTTAAAACCGCCCGCAAAGCGCCGCTGCAGTGACGCTTTTTTGATTGTTCTGCAAGCGCAACGCTCCAGTGTGAAAGCCCTCGGGCTTTCACACTGGAGAGACAGAGGCAGATGATAGCTTTTTTAAGCCTTCAAAAAATATAAATTGTACTGTATTTAGATCATTTTCTTCCAGGAATTTCTAGGACAGGGAAAAATAAACTCAGATCTCAACCTAGTGCTTCTATCTGAAAATCTATCAGAGATTATGAAGGAAGTACAATCTAGAGAAAAATGAACCTGAATCTGTCTCAGTCTGTAATTTTTCTAGGTTACAGGGTACGCACAATAGAACTAAGGATTTTTTTTTTTAGGAAATAGTTTCCTTGACAGGGTAGATCAAAACTCTCCTGGAAGAATCATTAAGACAGATTATGCAGACTGTAGGTCCAATGACAGTGGCTATTCCAGTAGTGTGGCTCCAACTACATTCCAGAAGGCTACAAAAGGTTTTAATTTGCATTTTCCCATTTCTAGAAAAATTGAATCAAAGGCACGAATCATTAGACATGATAGTGTTGCTTCCGGAAATTGATTCTCTGGGTTTTTCTGGTAGGAAAATCCACATAATAAAGACCATTTCTGGGTTTAGTCTTTTTAATAATAATTTAAAAAAAATGAACTAAATGCCAGTTTTTGGGATTGTGGAGCCCATTCAGAAGACCTGAAGACACAAGGCATTTAGGGGGCAGATTTAGTATATCCCTCCTTCAATTACATTGAGCTTTTTGCCGTAGGAAAAGTATTTTCTGTCTTCAAGGAATGAATATTGGGATAAGACTTCTTTATTCTCTCAGACCATGCCATACTACTACATTAGAATACTGTATATCAACTGACAGGAAGCAACCCTCTCAAGCACCCCTCTTTCTCTAGTCCTCTTGTCCACTGGCCAGGGTTGTGGGCAAGAGGCCCTTGTCCCCATCAACATGGGGACAAGGTGCTTTGGGGGGCAGAGCCACCCTGCCCCAAAATGTTGAGAGCATGTGGCCTTGTATGGTTTAGGAGGGGTGCACTCGCTCGTCCCCTCCCTTTCCTGACCTGCCAGGCTGCATGCTAGAATAAGTCTGGCATGGATTTTGGGGGGGGGGGGGCCATGCCATTTTTTTTCTTAGATTTTTATTTCCCGAATTTTTTTCACTTCCAGCTAAATGCAGGGACAACCATGACAGTTACTGGTTATTAAGGACGATGGTGGACACCCGCTCCTTGACAACCTGTGGTTAGGACACTGGCTAATGCCGATAGTAAATTACCACAGGCTTTCGCTACTAATATACAGCATGACTTCATAAAGTAACTCAAGCAATATTTTAGTAGCTTTTTTTAGTGAATACAAAAAAAAATTTGAAAAATGCTATGCGGTATCTTATCGCATACTCAGATGCGGTAAGATGCGGCTTTGTGAATGGGGTCTATTGAACCGTGCTCCACTAAGCTGTAAAATAGCTTCTTCTCCCAGTCTGTATGGCTCTTGAACTTCAGTGGATTTTTGAGATAAATTGTGGGGTTTTAATTTTTTCTTTCTGCTGGAGAAATTTCAACTCACTTACAGTCCCCAGTGACAGGGTAAGAGTAAATGGGGGATACAGATAAAAATAAAAACCTAGTATAGGTTTTAATCGATATTCCCTCCCAATAAAAAAAAAGGTTTGACTTAGGTTTGATATAAGATTTTTTTTTTTTAAAGAGCATTTTCCCATGAATTATAGCAAATTACTGCTAATTGGTGCATCTTTATATCTTAATGTGTTTAAATACAAGAAGAGACATTATTCAACAGAATCTTTTAAAGATTTCCATATTTGTGTGTTCAAATAATTTGTGGATAAACTGAATGATCTTTCATCACCAAATTAAACATTATGTTATTATATTGCATCCTCTCCTTAAGATATCATCGTTCCACCATAATTTCTAATAACCAGTTCTATACTAAACCATCTGACATGTATTTCTTTACTTTATCCATACTCAATTAATCCCTATCTTACTTTTCCAAACATATACTCTATACAGGTTCTCATACATATCCATTCATGCCCACCTTTCTTTACCAAACATACTCTCTATACAGGTATTCCTCAAAAAAAAAAAAGGGGGGGGGGATCTCTCCCATCTCTATGGGGTGTTCTGTTCCCTTTCACAAAAATTGTATCATTTTTATTGAAGTTATTTTACTGATATTGATATTACAGGTTGAATGTAATGCTCTGGCATAATTGTTTGTTTTTTTGTTCATTATTTTTGAGGTTCCCAATAAAACAAAACAAAATAGATAAATACAACTTTGTATTCTGCAGTACATAAAAAATTTATCTCATAGTAAAAGCATGAAACCCAGCAGTCATCCCTACAAATAATTTAAAGTTAGGTAAGAACTTAAACTTACATGGAGCATATGACAAGTGTCTCAGCTGTAGGAAAAAATGTCTAATAATATCACATGTCTGTTACAATATAAACAGTAGAATTGTCAACAGAATGCATACAAGAACAGGGATGACAAGAATTTGGTCCTGCCCTAGGCAGAACAAAATATATAACACAGTTGTTGCTAAGAACCAGCGAAGTGCTTTACAACTAATTATAACAAAAAGCAATACATCCAGGAGAGAATGTAATTGTAAACCAGCACAGTTAAGGGACCAATCTATTTCCATTAAAATATAAAGCAAAATCTACATCCCTGACGAAATATTTTTGTAATTTTAACCACGCAGATGCTCTATTTTAAGGACTGCCACAGTGATAATTAAGGATTGTGCCCAATGGGAGCATGAACACCTTTTTTTTACATTATTTTTTTTTTTTTCATTATGAAAACAGTTATAGGAATAATAACTACCCTCCACTGTCAACCACTTCCATACCGGGCCTATTCTGGCACTCCTCTCCTACATGTAAAAATCATATTTTTTTTGCTAGAAAATTTTTTATCATTTTTTTCACACACACGCTTTCTTTTGGTGGTATTTAATCACTACTGGGGTTTTCATTTTTTGCTAAAAAAACAAAAAAAGATCGAAAGCAGGTATGTTTTCCTTCATTGTTGTGCGCTGATGAAGCTGCACTGATGGTCACTGATGAGGCAGGAATGGTGGGCACTGATGGGCACTGAAAGGCACTAATAGGTGGCACTGATAGGCAGCACTGATGATGAGGCACTGATGGGCAGCACTGATCGGCATTGATAGTGGCACTGATAGGCAGCACTGATGATGAGGCACTGATCGGCACTGGTAGGTGGCACTGGTGGGCACTGATAGCCAGCA
The DNA here is from genome assembly GCA_037952835.1 of Lithobates septentrionalis. Taxonomy (NCBI): domain Eukaryota; kingdom Metazoa; phylum Chordata; class Amphibia; order Anura; family Ranidae; genus Lithobates; species Lithobates septentrionalis. The sequence goes on along the minus strand of JBBDGP010002865.1, from coordinate 119,491 downwards.
CTGTTTTGCACTGGTAGGTGGCACTGGTGGCCACTGTTAGGTGGCAATGGTGGGCACAGATGAGGCCCCCACAGGGGGCGCGCCGGCAGCACATGCTCGGGAGGACGTACATGGACGCCCTCCTGGCAATTTATGCCCACGCTGTAGCCATCTTTGGGCTATAGCATGGGCACAAAGAGTTTAATAAAGGAATTGGTGAATTTGGTGAATAGGTAGGTGTACTATGTACCTGATGCTCATTCACATGGGGGGGGGCAGGATCTAGATCTTGTTAAAGGGGGCTTCCAGATTCCAATAAACCCCCTGCCCGCAGACCCCCCACAACCACTGGCCACAGTTGTGGGGATGAGGCCCTTGTCCCCATTAACATGGAGACAAGGTTCTTTGGGCAGAGCCCCCCCTGCCCCAAAGAACCCACCACCATGTTTAGGGTATGTGGCCTGGTATAGTTCAGGAGGGGGCGCTCACTCGTCCCCCCTTTCCTTGACCTGCCAGGATGCATGCCCGGGTAAGGGTCTGGTATGGACTTTGAGGGGGAACCCACATCATTTTTTTTTACCGGTAATGTTTTTTTTTTAATACAGCTGTCAGCGAGGAAACCCATTGACAGCTGATGAATCATCGCTTGTTAAGGACGGCGCAGGCAGCTTCCCAGCCCCAATCCTTAACAACCAGCTTATTTTGCTTTGCCCAATCAGGGTGCAAAATGTACTGTGCAGTGCACAGTTCATTGTAGGGCGTTAGGCAGAGCGAACACCCGCCAAACACTCTGAAAATTTGGGTATTCCCTGAATAGGGTGAACATACAATGTTTCGCCCGAACTGATGCTCGGGCCGAAGAATTCACCCAACTCTATTAGCTGTTAATTGGATTGCTGTTTGAAGTTTGCATTGTCATGCTAATATCCCCAAGAGGGTAATGTCCTCCTGTGGGGTATAAAGTATGTGTCTGAGTTTTAATAAAGAGGAATTCCTTTGGTTTTTACCTCAACATCTTGTCTGTGTACAATACGTGGGGTAAAGGGCTGGTATTAGCTCTCTTGGTCTGCTGGAAGGGCAGGAGGCACTGTTTGGTGGAGGCACCCAGGCGGGGAGCCAGATGGCCTGTCACATTTAGTGGCAGCAGTGGCATGCTTCCTGCAGTCTGGGACATCCAAACTACCACCAGGATCTGGGGTCCGGTTAGCAGAAGAGGAGAAGTACAGATACCAGCCACCATGGAAGAGGAATTCGGAAGGAGGCTGCGAGAAATGCGGATGCAGAACAGTGGACCAGTGTCATTGCAGGTCCTGGTGGGATGATATGATTCCGTCCACTAGCAACTCTGAAAAGAAAAGCTAGAACATGAACAGCAGCACCAGGGAAAAATTTGCCCCTCCATCCAGGAAAGGTACTGGTCGCAGTAAGAAGTGTAAATGCTGTTATTTGGGGAACAACTGCATACAAAGTGGACAGCTGAGTTAAACATGCTGGTTGGGGCAGAGATGCAGCTGGACGAGAGCTACAGAGCCTTCAGCTGGTATGTAGCCCAAGTGTGCCCTTGGACAGTGGACGACAGCCCAACGGAAGGCTTTGGCTATGGAGGCCTGGGGCTGTTGTACGGGAGGCCCCTAACTTCGGGAGGGATCTGAAGTGGCATTTGGAGAAAATCATGGATTACCAAGACCATATGCTGAACATCGCGGAAGTGCTCTGGGCACAGGAAGATTTGGAGGTTCTAGTTGTTCAGGAATGGGAGCTGGAGATCGCCTACACATAGCTGCTAGAATCTGCTCAGCAGCTGGGCTGGGCTCCCTTTACCCGAGACTATAAGGAAGTACAAGCTCACAACTCTGAAATCCCAACTGAAGTGTCAGCAATGGGGCAGAGTAACAGTGTGCCTTGCCGACCTCCGCATGCAGCTATGGAAGCGGAGCTCTTATGGTGGATGCAGTAAGTGTTGGCTCACCTTGACAAAATTGTTTCTGCACAGGACAAGCTTGGATGAAGGAATACAGATGAGGGTACAGGAGATGGAGCAGTTGGCTCATCTCCCCAGTGGCAGTTCCACAATCCGGGAGAGGAGGTGGTCGTTCTCTCTTTCCAGTGGCAGATCGATAGTCTGGGAGAGTAGAGGGTCGTCTTCCCTCCCTAGCAGTGTAGGAACATGAGCGCAAAGGAAATTATCCTTGCTCCACAACAGGACTCCGGGAGTCCAAAAGATGGAGTAACTGGCTCATCTCTCTAGCAGCAGTTTAAGGACCCGGGGGAGGAGGTGGTTGTCCTCCCTTCCCAGCAGCAGATCCAGAGTCTAGGAGTGGAGGGAGCCGTCCTCCCTCCCCAACAGTCAGCCAGAGCGGAGGAAACAGTCTTTCCTCCCCGGCAAGGACCCATACACCTGGGAGACAGTATGAGAGACATGTTGTTCTAGCAGCTGGATGAGGGTACAGGAGATGGAGCAGCTGGCTCATCTCCTCAGCGGCAGTTCAGCAGTCCAATAGAGGAGATAATCATTCTCCCTCTCCAGCAGCAGATCCACAGTCTGGGAGCAGTGGAAGCCATCCTCCCACCCCAACAGTCAGCCAGATCAGAGGAAAATGTCTTCCCTCTCCAGCAAGGATCCATGCACCTGGGAGACAGTACCAGAGAAATGTCGTCCCTGCAGCCGAATGAGGGTACGGAAGATGGAGTATTCATATCTCACCAGCGGCAGTTTCAGTCCAAGAGAGGAGGCGAACTCCCTCCCTCCCCAGTGGCAGATCCACAGTCTGACAGCAAAGGAAGCCGTCCTCCCTCCCCAACAGTCAGCCAGAGTGGAGGATGTAGGGTCCCCAGTTGAAGCGTTGGCAGACAGACAAAGGGCCTATGACCTCTGTCCCACACCTACCGATGACAACTCTTCCCTGTGGCTAAGCATGGAAATCATGTGGACCAACTATGTGGGTTTACTCTGCCCGACTAACGCAGGTTCAGCAAAAGAGAGATCCTAGTACTGAAATACCTAGTATACAGGGTGACTCTGTAGGTACTTATTGGTCACTTGTGCCAACGTCCCCGATAGTGTATTTAGGAGCATCAAAGGACTAAAAAGATGACAAAGAACGCTTCTTCAGGAGCTAGAGGTTCTAATAAAAAATACATACAAACAGAGAAAAACATATATCAAGATCACAAAAAAGTGAGGTTGTTCTCAGTAGGTATACTGTAAAAAACAGTGCAAGTAGCCACTTTATTGGAAAAGGTAGGGAAAAAGCCAACCCCTAATGGCGAGGCATGGCAGGGGCCCTATAAAAGATTAAGGTCTCAGATGGAAGGGCAGCACAGACCAGCGGTCCAGGACAGCCCATACATAAGGAAGTCTAAAAACATTAGGCATCGTAATTGAAATTAATGGTTAAAATTTGGGCTGATGGGTTAGTAAAAAAAATAAAGGATGACAATAGTGCATGGTTTGCGGAATGGGTGATTGACCGCGGAACTGAGAGAAAAAGGGGGAGGGAGGGAGGGAGAGTCCGCACAGCCAGACAGAAAAGGGGGGGGGAGGGAGAGGGGGAAGGGAGGACGAGAGAAATATGGAAAAAAGGAAAGAAAAGCAAGGAGGGGGGGGGACCTTAATCTTTTATAGGGCCCCTGCCATGCCTCGCCATTAGGGGTCGGCTTTTTCCCTACCTTTTCCAATAAAGTGGCTACTTGCACTGTTTTTTACAGTATACCTACTGAGAACAACCTCACTTTTTTGTGATCTTGATATATGTTTTTCTCTGTTTGTATGTATTTTTTATTAGAACCTCTAGCTCCTGAAGAAGCGTTCTTTGTCAACGTGAAACATGTAGAGCAATTGGAGAATACACCACTTTGGAATACCAGACCTGCAGTGCCCCTTCAATCTCAAACTCTCTAGGGGAAGTCTACCCTTTTCTTTTACCTGGAATGTATTGCACTGTTATGAGTATTAGAATTACTTAGAAGACTGCAAGATAGGACCCTCAATGGTGTTACTACAGATGTTGTATGTCTATATCTGATGTGTTTTTAAATGTCCATGTCTACTCCCCATGTTCTTTGTATGTTATGAATAAAATTCAACCTTTTTATATACTTTTTGTAGTCCATTACAATTGTGCCTTAAAAGTCCCATCTTTTTAGTCCTTTGATGCTCCTAACGCAGGTTCAGACCAGGTGGAGGTCTGGGACCTGGTTAGTCTACCTTTGATGGTGGAGAAATGTGACAGACCCAACCGTGACAGGGACTTTTTGGGGGGACTAGGGGCTAGACTTCTATCTAGTTATTATGGCCCATGGAGGACACTGGGACTTTTGTCTGCTTCTATCAGTTAGAGCATGGAAAGGAGATCAGTTTAGCCTCTGATCCCAAAGAGAGAGCAGATTATTCTCTTATGATGGACAACAATGTGATGAATGCAGCGAGCGAGGCTTGGATTAATTGTCTGAATAAAGACAATAAAGCTTCCCTTCTGGAGTGGATGGAATGGTGTAATAATAATCTTGTACAAGTTAATGGTCAGAGGAAATATGGTGGCCCTCCTGCAGACTGGGTTGGTGAAGCTCCTTCACTTGGGACAGAAATATTTATTAACAATCCCCTTTAAAGAATCTATGAATATAAATTCATTTCACTTTTTCAGACTGCTGGAACATTGAATAAGTTTTGTCTTTTGATGACTTTTCTAGTGGACAGATTACACAAGTTAAAGCCAAACACCTGAAAGACAGTATGTGTAATGTACTTTGTGTATCCAGAGCTGTGGGCTTGTTGCCAGGCTGTCTGGGGTGTGCTGCCTGACTAATCAAAGCCTTGTCTGGGTGCCTGGCTGTTGATTAGCTTACTGTTAATTAGATCACTGTTAGCTGCTAGCTGTTAATTGGATTGCTGTTTGAAGTTTGCATTGTCATGCTAATATCCCCAAGAGGGGAATGTTCTTCTGTGGGGTATAAAGTATGTGTGAGTCATTCCTTTGGTTTTTATCTCAACATGTTGTCTGTGTTGGATGCTTACGGTAAAGGGCTGGTATTGGCTCCCAGTCTGCTGGAAGAGTTTGAAGGGCAGGAGGCACTGTTTGGTGGAGGCACCCAGACGGGGTGCCGGGTGGTCCATCACAGTAACCTACAAGCTATTTATTCTTTAGTGAAATACACTTCTTTAACCCAGAAACATCAAGTAGAATGCTTTAATTTTATTTTGTTATAAATCTTAAAGGGGTTGTAAAGGCTCGTGTTTTTTCACCTTAATGCATGCTATGCATTAAGGTGAAAAAACACCTTGCAGTCACCGGCCCCCTAGTCCCCCCGTTTTACTTACCTGAGCCCCAAATTTCCATCGGTGCGTCCCCACCGTCCCTCTCTCCACGGGTTCCCGACTCTTGATTGGATAGATTGATAGCAGCACAGCCATTGGCTCGCAGTGCTGTCAATCAAATCCAATGATGCGGGCGCTGGGGGGCAGGGCCAAGTCCTGCATTCAGCCTCTATGGATGCCGAATGCTGGACTCAGAAGCGCGCCCGCAAGGTAACCCCCTCAGGAGAGCGCTTCTCCAAGGGGGTTATATAATGCGGGGAGGAGCCGCAGAGGGACCCCAGAAATGGATGTTCGGGGGCCACTCTGTGCAAGATGAGCTGCACAGTGGAGGTAAGTATGACATGTTTGTTATTTTAAAAAAATTAAAAATGATCCTTTAGTATCACTTTAACTGTGACTATACTAGCTACTTTAACTTTTTGGGGTATTTCAATCCTTCCTTTAGATATTTTAGGATTGGAAAACATTGCATGTGTGATACCTGTGGTGTCTTGAAATGGTAAGATATCCTCAACAAATGGGAACGAAACCTAAACACATCCTCACATTCACACACAAATCATCCATATGCACCAAAATCCAAAAGACAAACTATAAAATCCTGACACGTTGGTACAGAACCCCAGCTCTACTGAACAAACTCTTTCCAACAACATCAGATCTTTGCTGGCATTGCCAAAAGGAAAGAGGAACCCTGATACATATTTTCTGGGCCTGCCCCCGCATCCAGAGCTTCTGGGGAGAGGTCCGCCGGATATTACAAGAATTTACAGACCGTACAGTCCCGAATGACCCAGCATACTTCCTCCTTCATGCAAATGACACCCCCGCACATGTCTACAAAAAGTTAGTGATACGTCATTTACTAGACGCAGCCAAAGCCTGTATTCCACTCAACTGGAAGTCAACACACCCGCCGACCATGGACTTATGGCTGAAAAAAATATACGATATTAACAAAATGGAAGACTTCATCCTTACAGGCCAAAACGGAAAAGAGGCATACTCCAAGACATGGCAATTATGGAATATATTCAAATATTCAGAAGAGGGACAAGCCCTCAGAGGAAGAAACCCGTTAACCTAAAAACTCATAATTCTGTTACATAGTTCCCCATTTTCAGGTGAATAACATAACATAACTTAGAGTGAATGCATTTACTGAGTGGATGTATAGATCCATGTTCGTGAGTCCCCCCCCCCCCTCCTTCTCCTTGTACTTTAGGGCACTGCCCACATTCCTACTATCTATACCCCACTTTACTTTTATATATCTAAAAAAAGAATGGGGGCTGGGCCTGCGAGACCATAGCAGCCTGACCTGCCATAATCAGAAGCACGAGACAACCTTTTAGATGTAGGGACCTACATCAGAAACCTATAAGAACAACTATAGATAGACATAGCCAAGAACATCATCCATCTATTATGTCTCCCAACACACGACCATATAGGAAAATGATGCTGCGACATCAATATCACCCACATGTTGTACCCTATATCCATGTACCTTTATTTATATGTGTATTACTGTTACTTTGATTGTATTGTTGTTGTGGTCTCTGTGGACCTATTTCCCGGTATAAATAAAAAAGAAAAAAAAAAAGAAATGGTAAGATATGAAACCCCTACAATCTCACATATTAGGACAGTAAACCCCTGGAGAATCCAACATGTCATTGTCCTTTAATTTTTATAATTTTTTTAACAATCCATCTTAAGTTATTGATGTATAATGAGCCCTACAATGCACCATCCATGAGTGGTAAATGCCAGCCACCCCAAAACTTTCTATGGTTTCACTATTACTTAGGGACACAGGCCAGACACTTTAGCATTTGAAGCCAGTGAAGTCTGGACTTGTTACTTGATGGAGAGGTGAGTAGTCAGTCTTATTGCAAATTTAGATTCTTTTGGTGAAGTGATGTAGTTTTTGTAAGAAACAAGCAACCTTTTAAAATATAACTTTTTTCATTTTTTTTAATTTCACATTTACTTTAAAGTAAATTTGTATCCCATTGACAGTCCTACATCACACTCAAACTCCCTAGCTTCGGACGCATAGACTTGTTTTGCACCTGCACAGCCTCTTGATTTTCTATCTGTGGCTTGCCAAAATCACTGATTTACTAAAAAGAATATGAATTACTGGAATGATAACAAGTTACTATGGACAATCAGAGCCAAATGTGAGCCTGAACATGCACGTATTATTAGTATTTGCATATGAAAAAGTATGCACCTTAACAGATCTGGACAAATGTCAACCAGAACTAGGAGTCAGCTTAGAAAAGCCTTAGAGCTAGCATAAAGCAATGTGCCTCCTGTCTATGGCTGCCAACATTACACTCTCCCTCCTAACGAGTATACGGTTCAGCCAACTGCACCAATTGCTTCAAGAAGCTGACTCTTCTCACCCGTTAACTGTCTGCTTTGCTTTCCAGCGGGGTTGGGATTGGTTATATGCCACAAACTGACTCTTTAAGCCAGAAAAGCCAATCACTGTGTGGAAAACAACCAAGACTGTTGGAACCAATACACTTTATAACTATTGCTTCAACAATAACTCCCAATGACTTGGTTGCCAGATATTTTTTTCAGTCATAATGTGGATCCATTGACCAGAAATTGCCCAGTAATGATCTAGAATATTAATACTCATCTTTTTAGGGTTTATAATATGATTACCAAATTGGAACCCCATGCAATGGAATTTGCAGAAAATATACTGCTCTCTATATATTTAATTTAGTGAGGCTGTAAATAGGGTTCATTCTGGACAGAAACCAGTCACTAGCAGTGTACCACAAGGCTCTGTACTAGGTTCTGTTCTAGTTAAACTTTTTGTAATTGATATAACTGAAGGTTTGGTGAGTAAGGGATGTATTTTTGCTGAAGGTACAAATGTGTGCAATAGGGTTGATATCCTTGGAGGTGTCTGTAACATTGAACATGATTTGGCATTGCTGGAAGATTGGTCAAAGCAGTGGAATCTGCAGTTCAGTGTATCTTACTGTTAAATAATACACTTATGCCCCGTACACACGGTCGGACTTTGTTCGGACATTCCGACAACAAAATCCTAGGATTTTTTCCGACGGATGTTGGCTCAAACTTGTCTTGCATACACACAGTCACACAAAGTTGTCGGAAAATCCAATCGTTCTAAACGCGGTGACGCAAAACGCGTACGTCGGGACTATAAACGGGGCAGTGGCCAATAGCTTTCATCTCTTTATTTATTCTGAGCATGCGTAGCACTTTGTCTGTCGGATTTGTGTACACACGATCGGAATTTCCGACAACGGATTTTGTTGTCGGAAAATTTTATATCCTGCTCTCAAACTTTGTGTGTCGGAAAATCCGATGGAAAATGTGTGATGGAGCCTACACACGATTTCCGACAACAAGGTCCTATCACACATTTTCCGTCGGAAAATCCGACCGTGTGTACGGGGCATTAGACAAATAGAATCCCTTTATAGAATACAATATTGGGGGTACTGTGTTGGCCAGAACTACGGAGGAAAAAAAATGGTGATACTTATTACAGATGACTGAAAACACGAACAAACGGTTTGACCAAGCATTGGGAAAGCAAATCGAATTCTAGGGCATATAACTAGAGAGATTACCTCTATATAGATCTTTATTTAGACCTCATTTAGAATACTGTGTCCAGTTCTGGAAACCTCACTTACAAAAAAAGATATTAATAAGCTAGAACGAGTCCAAAGACGAGTAACAAAAATGGTGAAGGGTTTGAGGAATAAAACATATCAGATGAGACTTCAGGAACTTAAAAAAATGTTCTGCCTTTACAACCAGTTTGTCTTATTGCTTTCTAGGCAGTAAGGTAAAAAGAAAAAACCTTCTGCCTGCAACTTCCCCCCTAAATTCATACCTAAGCCTGGTATTAATCCAGCGATGTGCATGAGAGCTAAGGCTCTCTCGACTCTCTCACTCCTCGTTTGCTCAGATACAGCAGCAGGAGCTATTGCCTCCTGTTGCTGTCAATCAGAGTCAGTGAGGAGGGAGTAGAGGGCAGGGTCGAGTTTAGGAGCGAGCATGCAGGAGTGTTCCCATTGCAGGCACCTTGCTATCAGGCCCCATAGTAAGAGGCCTGCTATGGGGGCACTCGTGGGGGGGTGGGGGCAGGAGTACCAACAGGGGACCCGAAGAAGGGGAAGATTGGTCCTGCTCTGTGAAAAACCATTATACAGAGCAGGTAAATATAACATGTTTGTTATTTTGATAATAAAAAAAAACTTACAATCACTTTAACCCATTTATGCCTAAGGTTGAATTTTTTTTTTATTTGCGCATAAAATTCATATATTCATATGTTACCTAGAGCGCTAGCATATAAATAACTCCCACATTCACTACTGCTCCAATATTGGAACAAGAGGCATTAGTGGGTCATTATGTACAGGCTTGAGGATGGAAGGGAGGAAGGGAAAGGGGAGACATGATTTCAGCATTTACATTAAGTGGGTAAATAAGATTCAGGAGGGCAGTATTTTCAATATGCAGCTAAGATCAATAACACAGGGACATGACCTGAAACTAGCAGGAGAGTAATTCCAGCAGAGTAAGTCTGTCAAACAAACGTAAGTGGATTCAAACATTCATAGATCTAGACAAAAAACTGGGGGGGGGGGGGGGTGGTACCTCATTCTTCCTGCTAGGAATCCCTCTAGTAATACACCCTAGAATTTGATTTGCAATTGGTAACAACATTATAAACCCTAAAAAGTTGAGTAATAATATATAAAAAATATATAAAAAATGGGGCAGACTTGATGAACCATTAAGTATTGTTTTTACTGACACTGTTCTATGTTTCATTGTTACAGTTTAGGTACCACAGATGCCATCAAATATGTTCAGTAAAGTATAACAGACTTTGAGACTCAAAAAATATTGATTTATTTTTGTAAAGTAAATGTGTGGCTAGAATGTAAACCATTATAGAGGTTGAAAAACTTTTTTATAGTGTTTTTTCTTTACCCACTATAATGACAATTTTAATAAAACAATTATTACAAAACATTATTTATCATAAAAATGGCATAAACATTGTTAAAGGTTATTAAACACCAAATTTAAAATTAAAATCCAGGTTCATCTAGTTGGGTGGAGGAATGCATACTTGGCATTGCAAATATCTAACTACCACTAGGAGTGCTGAATTTTAGTTATTCTATTGTTGTACAGTATATCAGATGTGCACATTCAGGCACATATTTATTGCAGAATATTAAAAAAAAAACACACACACTGAAGAATATGTTTGCAGCTTTACTGGGCATCAATGCCCTGTCAAGGAAAACTGTGACTTTGCAAAATCAGGCCCAAGCAGTTGATCCATTGTACTTACTGAGCGGAATGCTCATTTAACACATAGATGTTGTGTTCACTTTGAATATCATATCATGGGCAGGATAAGCAAAAAATTAAGACTTTACTTTGCACAAGACTGGAAGATTGCAGTAAGCAGAGCTGCACCGAGCCAAGTTAATATTCTGAGCTTTAAAGTAGAGTTCCACCGACTTTTTTTTATCTGCACATCATCCGCTTCTGAACTGACTATAATAACTGCATTGGGCAATTGTTTTGTTTTTTTTTTTTTTCCTCTTTGCTTACCTTGTTTCCAAGGCTTTTTTTAACTATTTCTGTTTCCCCCCTCCGTGGCGATGTAATCAATTTCCTGCGGCGCACTGGCTCCTGGGAGATGTGTGTCAGGATTCCCAGGAGTCAGTGGGAATCGCTGCCTCTCAGCATCGCCAGATAATTAGCTTGGTTGCCATAACAACGGGCGGGCACTTCCTACGACAACGCCTGTTGTGATGGCAACCGAAGACATTTCCTGCACCGTGTATTTAATGCGCGAGATCGAGAGGTGCATGCTGGGTAGCCAGCAGCACCTTATCCCGGAAAAGAATCCTAGTGGGCGTCACATGCCCACAAGCAAGATGGAAGCTCGAAACAAAGTAAAAACAAAGGTTGGTTAAAAAAAAGAAATACAGCAGCGGTTTTACTAAAAATAGCGATTGGAACATGAGATTAAGAATATAAAAACAGGTGCCTTTGAAAAAAAAATATATATATGTCTGTGGAACTCTGCTTTAAGTAAATTAACCCTTATGTCTATACAAGATACTGTATGGTATATGTACCCAAGCTTAGTGGACCACATTTTTAAAATTTAGAAGTAATAACTATTTAAATTGTTAAAAAAAAAAACACCAGATTTTCTTTTTTATTCTCCAATCATTATTTTACATGTTTCATCTAGGCTTTTGCTATAAGGAAATACAGACAGCATCATAGACAATTTAAATATTGAGAGACAAGTCAGACACAAAGAACAGAGTATTTACTTTTTTCAGATACACAATAGATTTTAAACAAATAAAAAGCACATTTTACTGTTGGTGATTTACATAAAATAATTACACTGTTTACCTAGGGCAACAGGTATCTGACTAGGGCCCCTTTCACACTTATACGACTTGTCCCACGATTTTGTACTGCAAAATCGTATGACAAGTCATTCTCCATGATTTGCAATGACTACAATTCATATTGGCACGACTTTAAGTCGTGCCGACTTGAAAGTAGTCCCTGCACTACTTTGGTCCAACTTCTATGCGAGTTGTACTCCATAGACCTCAATGTTAAACCCTGAATTAGCATGCAAGTCGTGCCTGAATAATATAGACACGACTTCAGTACGACTTTGTAAGCACAAGCCTGGCCTCGCTATTCGGGAAAGGAAAACTTTTCTTTCCTTTCCCGATGAGCGACAGGCAGTGCTGACAGCTGTCTGGTATGAATCCAGAGGGGGAACGCCACGCCAAGTTTTAAATGAAAAAACCGGCGTGGGTTCCTCCCCAGGGGCGTACCAGGCCCTTAGGTCTGGTATGGATCTAAGAGGAACACCCTACGCCGAAAAATCGGCGTGGGGTCCCCCCCAAAATCCATACCAGACCCTTATCCGAGCACGCAGCCCGGCCGGTCAGGAATGGGGGTGGGAACGAGCGAGCGCCCCCCCCCCTCCTGGACCGTACCAGGCCGCATGCCCTCAACATGGGGGGGTGGGTGCTTTGGGGCATGGGGGGGCGCCCTGCGGCCCCCCCACCCCAAAGCACCTTGTCCCCATGTTGATGAGCCTCTTCCCGACAACCCTGGCCGTTGGTTGTCGGGGTCTGCGGGCGGGAGGCTTATCGGAATCTGGGAGCCCCCTTTAATAAGGGAGCTCCCAGATCCCGGCCACCCACCCTATCTGAATGAGTATGGGGTATATGGTACCCCTACCCATTCACCTAGGGAAAAAAGCGTCAATAAAAAACACAGTACACAGGTTTTTAAAATAATTTATTAGGCAGCTCCGGGATCTTCTTCCGACTTCGGGGGTCCTCTTCCGACTTCGGGGGTCTCTCCGCCGTCTCCTCCCGGTGTCCGCATCTTCTGCCGGCTCCTCCGCTATCTTCTGCAGCTCAATTGCTAGCGGTGGTCCGGACTTCTGCCTTCTGCCTTTCTTCCAGAGATGTTGACACGACGCTCTCTCCAGCTGGAATGGTCTCTGAACGCTCCGCAACGGACTTATATAGGCGGTGACCCCGCCCCCTTATGAGGTCACTGTCCCGGGGCATGCTGGGACTGTGCCGTCATAAGGGGGCATGGTCATCACCCGGTGACCACGCCTCCTAAAACGTCACAGTCCCAGCATGCCCAGGGACTGTGACGGCATAAGGGGGCGGGGTCACCGCCTATATAAGTCCGTTGCGGAGCGCACAGAGACCATTCTGGCTGGAGAGAGCGTCGTGTCAACATCTCTGGAAGAGAAGAGGGAAGAAGACGATCCAGAGGTCCAGACCACCGCTGGCAAAAGAGCGTCAGAAGATAGCGGTGGAGCCGGCAGAAGATGCGGACACCAGGAGAAGACGCCGGAGAGACCCCCGAAGTCGGAAGAGGACCCCCGAAGTCAGAAAAAGATCCCGGAGCTGTCTAATAAATTATTTTAAAAACCTGTGTACTGTGTTTTTTATTGACGCTTTTTTCCCTAGGTGAATGGGTAGGGGTACCATGTACCCCATACTCATTCACATAGGGTGGGGGCCGGGATCTGGGGGCTCCCTTATTAAAGGGGGCTCCCGGATTCCGATAAGCCCGCAGACCCCGACAACCAACGCCCAGGGTTGTCGGGAAGAGGCCCTTGTCCTCATCAACATGGGGACAAGGTGCTTTGGGGTGGGGGGGCCGCAGGGCGCCCCCCCATGCTCAAAAGCACCCACCCCCCCATGTTGAGGGCATGCGGCCTGGTACGGCCCGCTCGTTCCCACCCCCATTCCTGACCAGCCGGGCTGCGTGCTCGGATAAGGGTCTGGTATGGATTTTGGGGGGGACCCCACGCCGATTTTTCGGCGTAGGGGGTTCCCCTTACAATCCATACCAGACCTAAGGGCCTGGTATGCCCCTGGGGGGGAACCCACGCCAGTTTTTTTTATTTAAAACTTGGCGTGGAGTTCCCCCTTATGATTCATACCAACTACTGTATGTTTTCATTTGTTAATGCCAAAAACGTGGCAAAGTAGTACTGCTCCCAAATTGCGGCAAATCGCGGTAAAATCGCGGTAAAATCGCGGTAAAATCGTGCAACTTTGAAGTCGTATAAGTGTGAAAGGGGCCTGAGGCCCCTTTCACACTTATACGACTTGTCCCACGATTTTGTACTGCAAAATCGTATGACAAGTCATTCTCCATGATTTGCAATGACTACCATTCATATTGGCACGACTTTAAGTCGTGCTGACTTGAAAGTAGTCCCTGCACTACTTTGGTCCAACTTCTATGCGAGTTGTACTCCATAGACCTCAATGTTAAACCCTGAAGTAGCATGCAAATCGTGCCTGAATAATATAGACACAACTTCAGTACGACTTTGTAAGCACAAGCCTGGCTCGCTTATCGGGAAAGGAAAACTTTTTTTTTTCCTTTCCCGATGAGCGACAGGCAGTGCTGACAGCTGTCTGGTATGAATCCAGAGGGGGAACGCCGCGCCAAGTTTTAAATGAAAAAAACGGCGTGGGTTCCCCCCCAGGGGCATACCAGGCCCTTAGGTCTGGTATGGATTTAAAAAATCGGCAAAAAAAAAAAAAATCGGCATGGGGTCCCCCCCAAAATCCATACCAGACCCTTATCCGAGCACGCAGCCCGTAAGGGGGCGTGGTCATCACCTGGTGACCACGCCTCCTAAAATGTCACAGTCCCAGCATGCCCAGGGACTGTGATGGCATAAGGGGGCTGGTCACTGCCTATATAAGTCCGTTGCGGAGCGTTCAGAGACCATTCCAGCTGGAGGGAGCGTCGTGTCAACATCTCTGGAAGAAAAGAAGAAGGCAGAAGTCCGGACCACCGCTAGCAATTGAGCTGCAGAAGATAGCGGAGGAACCGGCGGAAGATCAGGACACCGGGAGGAGACGCCGGAGAGACCCCGGAAGTCGGAAGAGGACCCCCAAAGTCAGAAGAAGATCCCGGAGCTGCCTAATAAATTATTTTAAAAACCTGTGTACTGTGTTTTTTATTAACGCTTTTCTCCCTAGGTGAATGGGTAGGGGTACCATGTACCCCATACTCATTCACATAGGGTGGGGGGCCGGGATCTGGGGGCTCCCTTATTAAAGAGGGCTCCCGGATTCCGATTACCCCTCCGCCCACAGACCCCGACAACCAACGGCCAGGGTTGTCGGTAAGAGGCCCTTGTGCTCATCAACATGAGGACAAGGTGATTTGGGGTGGGGGGCCGCAGGGCGCCCCCCCATGCCCCAAAGCACCCACCCCCCATGTTGAGTGCATGCGGCCTGGTACGGTCCAGGAGGGGGGGTCTGGTATGGATTTTGGGGGTTCCCCTTACAATCCATACCAGACCTAAGGGCCTGGTATGCCCCTGGGGTGGAACCCACGCCAGTTTTTTTATTTAAAACTTGGCGTGGAGTTCCCCCTTATGATTCATACCAACTACTGTATGTTTTCATTTGTTAATGCCAAAAACGTGGCAAAGTCGTACAAAGCAGTACTGCTCCCAAATCGCGGTAAAATCGCGGCAAATCGCGGCCGCGAAATCGCGGTAAAATCGCGCGACTTTGAAGTCGTATAAGTGTGAAAGGGGCCTAAGTGCTACAAATTTAGTACAGGAACATGATATTTTTTCTGTATTGAGAACATATAGGATTTTTTCAAAAAGCAGTGCAAAGGGAAATAACCCATACCAACCAGCCAGAATTCAGTTTATATGTAGGTAAATTAATGTATGCAATGATCATCATGGATTACTATACTTTGCACATTAGTCCTGCCCTTTTAAAGTGTACTTTTTAAAGCTCAACTCTGGGAAACCTAAAATTCTCCCTTGCGGTGGGGCTGCGCCCATACTGCAAGGATTAACTACTCATTTAGTGTAGGGGACAAAAAGCACTCTTATTTGCGCCATCTTCCACTCCCCTGGCAGGCAGTGCTCCCCCATGCTCCAAACAATAACTGTCCCTTGACGTCCTCACATCCAATGCAGAAGCTATAGCACCCTAAGTCAGTCTTCATGATAGCAGAGGACTTTGGACCGCCAAAGCATGGGGGAGAAGAGGCTGTGGGGTCCAGCAACACAGATGAGCCTGTAAGAGTGGAGGATCAGGTATTTAAATCTGCATTTTTAAATCCTCTATAGTAGACAGACATGAGTAGTTAGCCCTATGCAGTGTTAAAGTTCAGCTTTAAGTATACAGTAACTTGTTGTCAAACAGGAAATACATTCTTTGTGTTTTAAAGATTATTCATTTTCCATTTGTTTTTCTTTATTTTATTTTTTTTTTATCAACACAGCATTGCAAAGAGTAATATCCTATAGTAACCAGTCAGAATTCAATGTATGATATTCAGATCAATTAGAATATGCAATGATCATTATGGATTTTACACCTTGCATAACAATCCTGCTGTTTTAATGTGTTTTTTTTTTAGCATACAGTAACATGTTCTCAAACTACAATCAATTACTCAATTTTATAAAGATTACTTAGTGTTATAAAGGATTACTTCACAAATCAGTGCATAGGGCAATAACCCATCACGACTAGAATTCAATAGATGATATTCAGGTGAGCAACATGGATTACTACACTTTGCACATTAGTCCTGCTGTGTTAATGGTTACTTAAGTGTACAGTAACATGTTGTTCAACAACAAATAATTGCTCCGTGTTATGAAGATCATAGGCACGTATTAACATTCCCACAAGACTAGACGTGTCGGCACACTCCACTGAACTGTGTCACTAAACTCACCCAACCGCGAACAAGTCAGACACTGACTGTGTATAGCTATGTTGGCTGATACAAATAGAAGAGAACCAGTTATTAATGAAAGCTATTAATTGATACAATACACAATTTGTGTACAGAAAAGCAATAGGATATGTGGTAGTCGGTAACAGCCGCGGTCCTAGCAGCAGGCGTTCTGTACTGAGCTGTCCGTGGTGCTGAATGCACACAGCAGTGCTGAAGCTGGGAGAGATTTCCTCTACATAACTAGGTCGCTACTAAAATGGTTGAAATGTGTCAGTTACATCACTTGCCCTAGCATCAAACAAACTTATTTTTACAGAACCATATTGACTTGTATTGGATGTGTGCATGCCTTTGTCAAAAAGTTTTTTTTTTTTTGTTTTTTTTTTAATGTGTACTGCTGCCATAGCTATATATAGAAAGAGGCTGGAAATGAGATGATTTGTTTGGATAGCTTGCAGTATTAAATACACTATGCTCTAAAAGCTGGCTATACATTATATAGCTATACATATATAATACATTATACATTCTCCTTTAGATTTAACAAACTATGTAATATGTCATACAATCCATTCAATTTGCATTAAATCAGGCAGGCTGTTTCAGTACACAGTTGATGGCAGATCTAAAGGACAGTGTACAATCTAAAGGGGATCCAAAGGAGAGTTTGCCATCTAAAGGAGATTTAAAAGAAAGTGCACAATCTAAAGGAGCTCTAAATGAGAGTGTACAATCTAGAGGAGATCTAAAGGAGAGTGTACAATTTAAGGGAGATCTAAAGGAGAGTGTACAATCTAAAGGAGAGTGTAGAATTTGAAGGAGAGTGTACAATTTGAAGGAGAGTGTACAATTTAAAGAAGATTTAAAAGAGAATGTATATTGTAAAGGAGATCTAAGGGCGAGTGTATAATCTAAAGAAGATCTAAAGGAGAGTGTACACTCTAAATGAAATCTAAAGGAGATTGTACAATCTAAATGAGAATTAAATAAGAGTGTACACTCTAATGGAGAGCCAAAGGAGATTGTACAATCTAGAGATCTAAAGAAGTGTGTACAAAGGAGATCTAAATGAGAGTGTACAATCTAAAGAAGTTCTAAAGGAGAGTGCACAATCTAAAGAAGATCTAAAGGAGAGTGCACAATCTAAGGGAGATCTAAAGGAGATTGTACAATCTAAAGGAGATCTAACAGAGAGTTACAATCTAAGGGAGATCGCATAATGCATTGTGTAAGGTTACCTTAAGTGTGGCATTTGCCCTACCCTATTGGAAGTACGTTGACGGCGTAATCCCATCCTCAGAAATATGAAGAGTACAGATTGCACGCTGCTGTCTCCCTATCGGATCATAAATCATGCATATGCAGTAATACACACATCCCACATCGTGCTATTGATAAACGAAGGACATGCTGCTCAATACAAGAGCTTGGAGATCATATACATGTATTATTAATATGCATTGAAGGACATTTTCAAAGGAAATGGACGCTTGTGGTTAACAAGAGCAGGGTTGCCTATAGTCTCGTTCTCTTGAAACACACTGTGTAATCTTGAGTTGTATAAGAGGATGATCTTTAAGTCTGCACACACCTTTGCTGAAAGGACCATGAATATTTAATAATAAATGAATAATATTACCAACGGCTATTGCTTGCTTCCCCATCAGCCGACAGATAAGCAAAGAAGATGTCAGATGGAAATGTATTTGTTTTGGGAGAAGTTTGCATTTACGGATGACATTGAAGTGTAGCCCCGGAACTACGCCCCTTCTAGAAAGCTGCAATGATCTGACATGGTGTGATTAGAGAGAGAGAACCCCCATCATCCCCTGTCCATGTCCTCCATCCCCCTACGCTGGCTGAGTCATGCCCAACGCTAGATAGACACCCGGCACGGAAATATTACCGGATAAACCTTTTCTCTAAGCTTGTAGATATTGCAGTCTTGCTCGGCCTGTCCAATGAACGAGCACCTGAGCCGAATCTCTGCAACGGAACGCTCACCGGCTTCCTTGTGACCTTGAGAAAACCTTGGCAGCCGGCGTATATCTCCGTATAAAAAACAAACAGCGCATCTTTCTTCTAAACACAGCTTTATACAGAGGTAATTAGCAATGGTTACAGAGCCTCCGCGGTCCTTCATCCTTCCAGACTGGACAGACACCCCCCCCCCCCCCACCACCACCACCACCCTCACCCTCCACCCCATTCCCTCCTTCCCTGGCTATGCGTTCCATGGTGGGCGTGGCCGACCCTCGCCAACAGGAGCTGTAAGTCTGTGTAACGGGAGCGCCAGTGTTCGGGCAGGTGTGTGCTGCGCTAGTAGTGTAAGAGCAGAGAGAAGAGCGCTGGCTGGACAGGCTAGTGCATAGGGAGAGCTTTTTTTTTTTTTTTTTAATATATAAATACACCGGCCGCTCCACCTCCTTCCTTTTTAACATAAGCTACCTACCCACCCGATTTTTTTTCTACCTCCCCATCTTAGTGCAGAAGATCTCTGCCATCACCAATTAAAAAAAAAAGAGATCCAAGTGAAAAGGGGAAGACTTGATTAAAAAACAAAAACAAAACGGGGGATACTTCTTCCACCCTGGCTTTGTAACGCCTTACTAGCCATCCCCTTTTCTTTGTTTTGCCTCTGCTTTAGTTTAGATTAGCATCAGCAGTCACAAGGTACAAAGCTGCTCTCTTCCAGTTCAGCTCTTTCCTTTTTTTTTGTCTTTTCCTTTTAGACTCCTGGTTCCTTAGCCCTCTTCTTCTTTATGTCTTTATTTCAGGGGACTGTCTATGGGTTGTCACTGGGGCTGTGTGTAGTGTAGGATATTGGAATAATCGGGAATACAGAGGAGCCCCGCATTGCCCATCATCTTTCCGTCCTTGCGGAGAAGAGCTCATCCTTTTACAAAAGGTAAGTTTGGACATTTCTCACATTTTTCTTATGGGGTGGGGTGGGGAGTCGCTGCTGTCCAAAGACAGGGAATGGAACTGTCAATGCCCAAGTGACACTTTAACCCCTTGTGTTGGAGCCTCATATTTTTTTTTTTCAATTATTTTGGCTAATAACAGGTTAATCGTTGTTACTAGAAAGCAAACGCTCCCATCAACTGCTTTGGTTGTAGATGGGTGAATCTAGTGCACGTTGCTGTATCCAGTAATCGGCTAGTTTCGCTTTGATCTGATTAGACATGGGATTACAGGATTACTTATGCCATTGGAGGCTTAGACCTTAATTGCATTAACTAGCTCTTTTTTAGGTAGATAGCGTTTGTGGTATGTATTCAGCGTCCAAAAAAAATCATCATGAAAGGGGAAGTAGATTGAAATGTGTTAGTAGTACATGCCTCCTAAAGTGCTGGGTACCACCTTTGCTTTAGCGATCCTTTATGGCAGCTGCAATTACTTTATATAGAAGGGTGGAGGGAAAGCCTAGGGGTTGATGTGGGAAAATGCAGGGGGAAAGGGGGGGGGGGGGGGGGGCATTTACTAAGGCTGGAGCAGCTGTGCATGGCCACCATTCAGCTTCTAGCTTTCATTTTCAAAGCTTAGCTGCACAAGCTGTAGATAGAAGCCAATTGTTGGCCATGTACAGCTGCTCCAGTTTCAATAACTTCCCTATATTATGTATGACAGACTTTCTCAACCTTGTCAACACATAACCCTTAAAATAACTTTCTATTCTCAGCGAGCCCCTGCTAAAAATGACTATATCTGCAACTCAGGTGTTAGTGTGATGTCAGTGGGAAGACTGCTCTTTACACTTGTGGTCTTAGGGAAGACTGACCCCATTTACTAAGGCTAGAGCAGCTGTACATGGCCACCAATCAGCTTCTAGCTTTCATTTTCAAGGCAAAGTTGAACAACCTGTAGATAGAAGCTGATTGGTGGCCATGCACAGCTGCCCCCGTTCCGGTAACTTCCCTATATTATGTATAATAGTTTTTCTCAACCATGTCAACACATAACCCTTGGAATAACTTTCCAGTCTCAGGGAAGCCCTGCTAAAAATGACTATATCTACAACTCAGGTGTTAGTGTGATGTCAATGGGAAGACTGCTCCCTACACTTGTGGTCATTTAAAAGACTGACCCCATTTACTAAGGCTAGAGCAGCTGTACATGGCCACCAATCAGCTTCTAGCTTTCATTTTAAAGGGGCTGTAAACCCTCTAGGTTTTTCACCTTAATGCATTCCTTGCATTAAGGTGAAAAACATTCTGTAGTGCAGCAAGCCCCCAGAGTCCCCCTTTTACTTACCTGAACCTGATCGTTCCATTGATGGGGATGAGCATAGCAGCCCCAGCCGCTGTCTCCGGTCCTCATTGGATAGATCGATAGCAGCGCAGCCATTGGCTCCTGCTGCTGTCAATCAAATCAAATCCAGTGACATGGTGGTGGGGCCGAGTCCTGCTGTCTGTGTCAATGGACGCTGCAGCAGGACTTGGTAGAGCGCCCACATGGGTGCCCCCTTGGAATGCAGATCTCTGAGGGGGCACTCGATGCGGGAAGGAGCCGGAGACCCCAGAAGAAGAGGATCGGGCCGCTCTGTGCAAAACCCTTGCACAGAGGAGGTAAGTATACTATGTTTGTTATTTAAAAAAACAAAAAACAAAAACAAACCTTTAAAAGCATTGCTAAACAAACTGAAGATGCCATGCACAGCTGCTCCAGTTTGGTTACCTTCCCTCCATTATTTATAACAGTCTTTCTCAACCTTGTCAACACACAGGAACCCTTAAAATAACATTCTGGTTCAGGGAACTGTTGCTAAAAATGACTATATCTACAACTCAGGATACATTAGTTTGATGGTCAGTGGGAAAATTGCTCCCTACACGTGTGGTCATTGGGAATACCCCCATTACAGCTAAAAAGGTCCATGATGTCAATGGGAACTAATTTGAGAGGCAGAAATAGCTCTTAGCTCAAGGAACTCCTAACAACCTCTGGAGGAACACTAGCTAAGAAACCCTGATGTATAATATCAATGAACACATAGGGGTTGATTTACTAAAGGCAAATCCACTTTGCACTGCAAGTGCAGTCACTGTAGATCTGAGGAGAAGCTCTGAAATTAGGGGAAGCTCTGCTGATTTTTTTCATCCAATCATGTGCAAGCAAAAATGCTGTTTTTTATTTTCCTTGCATGTCCCCCTCAGATCTACAGTGACTGCAATTCCAAGTGCACTTGCAGTGCAAATTGGATTTGCCTTTAGTAATTAAACCCCATAGACTTTACTGCAGGATTGCGAATAATTCAGAGTCACTTATTATTTTTAAGGGTTACCATACACCTTACAATCTAACTGTACAATGAAGTTTGGATTTACCAAAACTTGTAATATGAAGACCTACCCTAAGGTAATCACGTTGGGGTTGATTTACTAAAGGCAAATATGCTGCTAATAGCGATGGGCTTGGGCATGTTCGGATCGAGCCCGCCAGGAAGCTGGCACTGCACACCGCCAATCATAGGCAGCGTCTGTATGTGTAGCTGCCGGTCGGCAAATGCCTCACTGCCTATGATTGGCAGTGTGCAGTGATGGCTTCCTGGCGGGTACGATCTGAACACGCCTGAGCCCATCACTAGCTACTAACCTTTCAAGGGAAGTTGAACATTGCAGCAGAAATTCCCCCCACAACTTAGTGTTGTGAAATTTCACTTTGCAAGGAACACATGCTAAGGAAAAGAAAAAGACCCCCCCCCCCCCCAAAAAAAAAACAGCATTTTTGCCAGCCCGTTATTGGATGATGGAGTTTTCAAGGGAAGTGGCTCATTGCAAGGAATTTTCCCTAGAGCTTAGTGAGTGTTGTGGTGAAATTTTACTTTGCAAAGAACACCTGAAAAGAATTTTAAACAGAAAAAACAAACAAACAAAAAACAGCATTTTGTCTGCACATGATTTGATGATTAAAATCAACAAAGTTTCTTCTTATTCACTCCGCTCTGGGGAAATTTTCCTTGCAAAATGAACCAGTCTGTTTTACTTTGTAATCTGGCGGGCTCTTGAACTACATAATTAGATTTAGGGTCCATGCACAGTGAGCTTAAAGAAAGCTGTTTATACAGGGGTTTTGTGTTTTTTTTTTTTGCCTCTAGAAGCAGCTCAGCGTTATCCATGCACATGGCAGAAAAAACCCTTATGGATTGTTTTTTTGAAAGGAGTTTTCGGGTAGAAAAGAAATGCTAAACGCATGTATTAAAGCGCTCTATGTGGGCATTTTTCTGTCAAAGAACTTATTTTCTTGTCTGTATAGACCCTAATGGTGGACATATATGTTTTGATAAACGACCAATTTATTTTCCGTTCAAGCTCTCCTCATATATAGATATAATTGATCTTTAACTGACAACCCAGAGCATGAGGGAAGTGGATTTCAATGGATAATTAATCCTAACTTTAATCTCAAAAGCTGGTTCTGGCCAGCTCAGTAGATTGTTTTAAGAAAGACCTGAATTCTTTCTTAAATATACATAATATAACTGGATACTAACACTTATAAGTAAAGGTGATCCAGGGAATATCCCATTGCATCTTGGGGGATCCCCTGCTGGAGCAATTTGGATCATGCTTTGCTGGGGTTTTGTGCCTTCCTGTGGGTATAGGAATATAGGTATATTCCTATATATAGGGTATAGGTATCAACTGTGGGTATAGGATTGTGTATTTTGGATTGTAAAAAAAAAAATTTTTTGTTTTGTTTCCCCCTTTTTATTGGTTGAACTAGATGGACTTTCTGTCTTTTTTCACCCAAACTATGTAACTTATGGCTGGAAGTTCTTCCATCACATCTTTTATTTCCACCATGGAATTGCTTCATCTAATCAATCGAAATATGATTGCATTTCAGTGCTGCTGGTTGATGCAAAACACTTGATAATATTCCACCCTGGCCAATTGAATCAGTTCATCCAAATTTAATGGAAATTTAGTCCAGATTCATTGGAAGAGAAGTTATGGCTGTTCAGTTGTTTGCGGATTTGATTGAAAGGTGTATGGCCACCGCCGTAAAGGAGATAGTACATGTGCATAGTGAGCTCATACATGAGCAAGGGCCATTGTGTGTGTGTGTGTGTAAATATATATATATATATATATATATATATATATATATATATATATATACACACACACATTATATTACCAAAAGTATTGTGATGCCTGCCTTTACATGCACATGAACTTTAATGGCATCCTGGTCTTAAGCATGATTCACACCTAGGCATTTTTAGTGTTTTTTTGCAGTTTTGCACTACAGAACATATTCCATAGAAAACCATGTTGAATGAACTGTAGGGCAAATCTGCAAAAAGCACTAAAAATGCATAGGTGTGAATCGGGTCTTAGTCTGTAATGTTTAATATTGACTTGGCCCACCCTTTGCAGCTATAGCAGCTTCAACTCTTCTGGGAGGCTGCCCACAATGTTTAGGAGTATATCTATGGGAATGTTTGACCATTCTTCCAGAAGCGCATTTGTGAGGCCAGGCACTGATGTGGATAAGAAGGTCTGGCTCGCAGTCTCCACTCTAATTCATCCCAAAGGTGTTCTATTGTGTTGAGGTCAGGACTCTGTGCAGGCCAGTCAAGTTCCTCCACCCCAAAACTCGCTCATCTATGTCTTTATGGACCTTGCTGTGTGCACAGTCATGTTGGAAAAGGAAGGATCCATCCCCAAACTGTTCCTACAAAGTTGGGAGCATGAAATTGTCCAAAATTTCTTGGTATGCTGACGCCATAAGAGTTCCCTTCACTGGAACTAAGGGGCCAACCCAACCGCTGAAAAACAACCCCACACCATAATCCCCCCTCCACCAAATGATTTAGACCAGTGCACAAAGCAAGGACCATAAAGACATGGATGAGCAAGTTTGAGGTGGAGGAACTTGACTGGCCTGCACAGAGTCCTGACCTCAACCTGCCAGAACACCTTGGGGATGATTTAGACCTGACCTCACAAATGTGCTTCTGGAAGAATGATCAAACATTCCCATAGATACACTCCTAAACCTTGTGGACAGCCTTCAAAGAAGAGTTGAAGCTGTTATAGCTGCAAAGGGTGGGCCAACTCAAAATTGAACCCTACGGACTAAGACCCGGTTCACACAGGGACGACTTGTCAGGCGACCTAGTCGCCTGACAAGTCGCCTCCCGTTCTGTGCTATGGAACCGTTCTAAGGGGAGCGACGCAAGTCGCTCCGACTTAGAAAAAGGTTCCTGTACGACTTCAGGGGCGACTTGCATAGACTTCTATACAGAAGTCGTTTTGCAAGTCGCCCGGGCAGTCGTGTGCAGGTCGCCTCGGTGAGGCGACCTGCAAGTCGTGTTGCCCCTGTGTGAATGGGGTCTAAGACTGGGATGCCATTAAGATTCACGTGTGTGTAAAGGCAGGTGTCACAATACCTCGGGCAATATAGTGTGTGTGTGTGTGTGTGTGTGTGTGTGTGTGTGTGTGTGTGTATATGTATGTATGTATGTATGTATATATGTATATATGTATGTATATATATATATATATATATAAAAGAGAGAGAGAACAGGGGCGTGGAGTAGACTTGAAGAATGCGTGCGCAAGTGCCTGTATTCCCTAAAAGTTGTCAGGTCAGGGTTGCCAACCATCAGTAAATTTACAGACAGTTTGTAAGAATCAGTGACTTTTTTTTACAACTGTCTGTAAATATCAGGGTCTGATAATTTGTCATGCTGTGTTGGGTTTATAAGTCTGAACCAGGCAAATTGACTTTTTAGGGGTATTGTCAGTGTTTCCATATTGTGTTTATACGGTTTTAATATCAGTTGTCTTAGTTTTTAATAGGATATCTGTAATCTTTTCAGGTTGTCAGGAAAAAAAAAAAAACCCCAAAACCTCCGTCAGTAAATTTGAGGTTTTGTCAGTAAAAAATGCTGCATGAGGCCATAACACTGTGCCAGGTGCATTGGTTCTAATGCTGTGTGTACGGGATGGTTTGGTACTCCATGACTAAGGATGGGCTCGGGCGTGTTCACACACACTCCACGTACAGACAGCGCCGTGCCAACTTCCTGGCGGGCTCTGCACGTGGAGTGTGCGAACACGCCCGAGCCCATCCTTATCCATGACCCAGACAGTGACTATACTTTACCATGCTCAGTCCAGTGTATGAGGCTGCACACCTGTGCTAGCAGAGGAATCCCTGCCTGGCATACAATCACCTCTGTACAAGCCTTATGAAAGGCAGCTTTACTATTCCCAGTTAGCCGAATTACTTACATTCATTAATAAATGTGCTACCCATTACTTGAAGGAAAAAAAAAATGAAACACCTGAGTAGTGGCCCCTGCTTTCACTAATACTGTCCATGGAGGCAGCAACGTGTGCAATGGAGGGGAGCTCCCGCTACGCGCGCAGCAATCCCCTATCCACCTGTGAGTAGGCACGTTCCCGGGAGCTCTGCAGGGTTAACGTGCTCTGACTCCACCTCCGTGACGTCACCAGTGGAAGCTATATCATGCCCTCGCGGGCAGCGGCAGCGCGCTAGCGGCCTCTGAGAGAGACTGTAGTCGGCGGGAGCGTGGCGGCTGGCCGCTGTTGTCCGGTTTGGGTGGACCGTCCCCAGCTTCTGTTGCTGAAGGCTCTCCGTTGACAGTCGTCGAAAGCTGAGTCGGCAGCCTACACATGTGAGTGGAGGAGGGAAAGCATGGCGTGTGAGGGGAATGTTTTATGTAAGAAGTTGGTTTGAGTGAAGGCATGCTGTGGTCCCGCCCTTATTAGCATGGCTGCGCGCGGGACTATACACGTGGCTATCAATACAGAGGAATGGCTTTGTGTCAGGAGCTGCTAATACACGGGGGGGATGATTCATACAGCTGGACTTGTAGGCGGGTCAGTGGAGGGCAAGAAGTGCTGTCATTCGCTCCAACGTGAGCTTCTAATGCATGGCTCCCATGGCAGGGGGCGTGGCCTATGCCTACACACTTTTGCTAGTAGGTGACGGTGTCTCTTGCTCACATCTCAGAAAGCTGGGAGGTTTGCTAAAGTGCTTCTAAACTCAAGTTATTACAATTTAGGGCCAATTCTCACTATATATGGTAACCGGAAACCTTTGTCTCTTATATGTCTCGTTCACGCTGCAACGTGGCCTAGTGCTGCGCTAAAATGCAGACATCTGCGTTCTAAGCGCACCGGCCCAAATTGCACTGCAGTGTAAGGATGTGTATTGCACCGCCTGACATTGCAGTGAATGCAGTGCTCGTTTTGTACACTTCAAGTAAAGATTGTACAAAACAAAGAGGATGGTGTGTAGGGTTGCCACCTCATCCTTTTAAACCTGAACACATATTAATTACACAGGTTCTGTGGCTGATTAACCGCATGCTGACCAGCCGCCGCAGTTATACTGCGGCAACATGGCTCGGCTGCGCGAACCACCGTCATGGTACATCAGTACCATTGATGGCCACTAGGGGGCGCGCGCACGCGCCCCCCGATCCGATGCGAGTGTTGCGCTCCCGCGATCGCTCGGGGCAGATGGGGGACCCGGAATTGTGTGTGTGTGTGTGTAAACAGTTTTCGGTTCTCTGAGGGGAGAACTGAACAGAGGATCTGTTAGCGTCCCTGCACTGTCCACATCCCCCTTCAGTTAGAACACTTCCTAGGACACACATTAACCCCTTCACTGCCCTCTAGTGTTAACCCCTTCACCGCCAGTGACATTTTTACAGTAATCAATGCATTCTTAATCGCACTGATCACGTATTAATGCCAATGGTCCCAAAAATGTCAAAATTGGCCGACGCGTCCGCCATAATGTTGCAGTCCCGATTAAAATTCGCTGATCGCCGCCATTACTAGTAAAAAAAAAATTATTAAAAATGCCATAAAACTATCCCCTATTTTGTAGACGCTATAACTTTTGCGCAAACCAATCAATATACGCTGCTTGCGATTTTTTTTTATTTTTTTTTTTTACCAAAAATATGTAGAATACGTATCGGCCTAAACTGAGGAAAAATTTTTTTATATATTTTTTGGGGTTTATTATAGCAAAAAGTAAACAATAATGCATTTTTTTCAAAATTGTCACTTTTTTTTGTTTATAGCGCAAAAAATAAAAACCAGAGGTAATCAAATACCACCAAAAGAAAGCTCTATTTGTGGGGAAAAAAGGACGTCAGTTTTGTTTGAGAGTCACGTCGCACGACCGCTCAATTGTCAGTTAAAGCGACGCTGTGCTGAATCGCAAAAAGTGCTCTGGTCTTTGGCCAGCCAAATGGTCCGGGGCTGAAGTGTTTAAGGTGGTAATTAAAGCGGGGGTTCACCCACCCCGCCAAAAAAAAAAAATATTAAAAGCCAGCAGCTACAAATACTGCAGCTGCTGACTTTTAATACATGGCCACTTACCTGTCCCAGGGTCCAGCGATGTCGGCAGGGGACGCCGAGAACCCGCTCGGTTCTCGGCAGCTGCCGCCGCCATCCTAGGTGAGGGAATCAGGAAGTGAAGCGTTGCGGCTTCACTTCCCGGTTCCCTACTGCGCATGCGCGAGTCGCGCTGCGCGTCCCTAGTGGTCCCCGCTCTCTCCTGGGAGCTGTGTGTTCCCAGCAGACAGCGCGGTCGGGACGGGAAGAGGCATAGACTCCCATGGGAGTCTATGCCGGAAGTGGGCGCAAATACCTGTCTTTGACAGGTATCTGCACCCCCCTCCCCCCTGAAAGGTGCCAAATGTGACACCGGAGGGGGGGAGGGTTCCGAAAAGCGGAAGTTCCATTTTTGTGTGGAACTCCGCTTTAAACTCAGTGCCTTACCTGCATTCAATTAGCCACAGAACCTGTGTAATTAATGTGTTCGGGTTTAAAGGGATGAGGTGGCAACTCTAATGGTGTGGTGTGCTCAATTGTCCATCACCTTGCCCCCCCTAGCTAGTTGGAGCTCTGAATTATTCAGGCTGCTCTGCAATTGGGCTGAGGGCCAGTTTGAATTGGCCCTTAAAGTGGTTGTAAACCCTGTTACACCACTTGTACCTACAGGTCAGCCTATAATAAGGCATACCTGTAGGTACTGTATATATCCTCTAAACCTGCATATGTCGGCGCATGCGCACTGAAGAAACGGCTCGATCATGCTGTTTCTAAAGGGCCTGGGCTGCAACCGGCGACTCCTGGGCGCATGCATATGCCCGTGACGTCATCGCGGCTCCGGCCAATCACAGCGCCGGAGCCGGCAAACCCTGAAATCACTCCGGGAGACACGTCGCCGCTCACAGCGGTGTACGGGGACCGCTGCAACAGCTTTGGTCTAAGGTAAGTATTAATGAGCTAGTATGCGATGCATACTAGCACATTATGCCTTTGTCTTGCAGTTTTTTTTTTATATGGGTCTACAACCACTTTAAAGTGGAACTTCCACCCAAAAGTGGAACTTCCACCCAAAAGTGGAACTTCCACCCAAAAGTGGAACTTCCACCCAAAAGTGGAACTTCCACCCAAAAGTGGAACTTCCACCCAAAAGTGGAACTTCCACTTGTTCCCCCCCTCTCCGGTGCCATGTTTGGCACCTTTCAGGGGAGAACGGGGACCTGTATTTGACAGTCCCCTTCCCCACTTCTGGGAGATGGGGCCATAGCGCTCCTTCCTTTGCTAATTAGAAAGTGCAGTGCGCTTTGTGCATACGCAGTAGGAAACCAGCTGTGAAGCCGAAAGGCTTCACTGCAGGGTCCCCTTACCGGCAATGGATGCGGCTGCACCCAACAGTCGATCCGAAGATCGGCTGCGGTGCCGACATTGTGGGCTCCCTGGACAGGTAAAAGTCAGCATCTGCAGTATTTGTAGCTGCTGACTTTTTAAATTTTTTGTGGGGTGAGTGGACCTCTTTAAAGTGACATTAAAGTAGTTGTAAAGGTTTTTTTTAATTAAAATATCAAACATGTTATACTTGCTCTGTGCAATGCTTTTGCAAAGAGCAACCTCAATCCTCTTCTGGGGGCCCACGCTCCTCCTTTTCATAGGATGCCCCCACAGAAAGCCCGCTGCTGCATCCATGGATAGACAGTGCAATTTAGCCCCACCCCCACTCCTGTGTCAGAGTTTGCAGGAGCTGCTATCAGTCTGTCCAATGAGGGAGAGACAGCGGCTAGAGCTGCTGCGCTCGTGCACTTTGCTGGATTGGATCAGGCTCAGGTAAGAAAAAGGGTGGGGGATTCACCATAATGCATGCAGTGCATTAAAGAGGAAGTAAACCCTGATTGGTTTTACTTCCTCTTTTTTTCTCCTGCAAAGTAAAAGCACAGTGGTTTAGTATGCATTGCATACTAGCCCATTATGTGGCATTTACCTGCAAACAAAGCCTGCGTTGTCCCCGCTGAAGACCGCATCAATCTTTGCCCCTCTTCCGGGGCCGTGGACTCCAGCTCTGAGACTGTCTGGAGTCGCGTGACGTCACACCCACATCAGCCATGGCACCTGCTAGTGAAGAAACTGCACGGAGGACTGTTTCTTCACAGCGCATGCGCTGATGATGGCGCAAGCGTATATGGTAAATATCTCCTAAACCAGGGCTCGACAAACCCTGGGTGCCAGGTCGCATTTGCGACTAGAATTAGCGACCTGGCGCCTGGGGCGGCACAGCTGGGGGTATCCTGTCTCTGTGAGGACTCCGACTCCCCCGTGCGATCGTGTCGGGCCGCGCCGGCCGGTAATTGAGGCCGCGGCCCTCGGTCCTTCTGGAGTCCTTCTGAAATCTGGCGCCATCTTGTGGTGGCCATTGGTATTACAACCAGCAATGCTAATGCAATGCTAATGCGAAATACCTGCCTGTTTTCACTGCCCGCCCATCTCCTTCCCAAAGTGGAGAAGAGAAGGAAGTGAATGTGGGGATAGCCTTTTTTTTTTTTTTTCATAATAGCCTTTACTTTTATAAAAACTGTTAAATTCATTTTAATTAGGAAAAAAAATAATAATTTGTTATCTCCCTGCTTGGCCCCTTTCACACGGGCTGTCTGATCAGGTTCGCCTGTCTATTTTTCAGGCGGACCTGATCGGACCCTTAGAGCTCTTTCACACCGAGCCGCGGGGGGTGTCGGCGGTAAAGCTGCGCTATTTTTAGCGCTGCTTTACCGTCGTTTTAGTGACGCTATTCGGGCCTCTAGCGGGGCGGTCTTTCTGTGTAAATATAAGATTAGTTATTTTTTATATTGAAAATAAAGCTTTGTCGGTCGTTTAAAGAAAACCTGGCTCCTAACTTTTTTAGCTGGCTTCTAGATTCCAAGCAAATTTGTCAAGCCCTGTCCTAAACTGTGTAGGTTTAGGAGATATTTACAGTACCTACAGGTGAGCCTTATAGGCTTACCTGAAGGTACAAGTGGTGTAACTAGGTTTACAACCACTTTAACCGCTTCCTGTCCACCCAACATCCTATGCCTTCCTCGGGTTTGAGCGGTGATATCTGAATGATGCCTGCAGCTACAGGCAACATTCAGATATCATCTTTTTCAGCCAGCGATTCTCTTCACCATAAGGGCGATCATAGCGGTTGTTCAGCCACTTGATCGTTCTTATATCCCGCCTCGCCCCTGCCATCGGCGAACCAAGGGAAGGAACCGACCGGCGCTGGATGTTTACTATAGAAATTTTCGGTGGGCCAGATGGTCCCTGGAGTCTCTATGATCATTTGGAGGACAGGCGCAATGTTATGACGTCACGCCTGGCCTCTGCATTTGAGAAAAAGCCGCCGCTTTGGCTAGGAAGGTGCAATAATTTTTTTTATTTTTTTTTATTTCAGGCTTTCCAGCTTAGAGGTGAGATCTGGGGACTTATTGACCCCAGATCTCACTGTAAAGAGGACCTGTCATGCTTATTCCTATTACAAGGGATGTTTACATTCCTTGTAATAGGAATACAAGTGATCAAAAGAAAAACATGTAAAAAAGCATCAAGCTAGAAAAATAAAAGTAAAATTACCAAAAAATTAAATAAATTTTAAGCGTCCCTGTGTGCTTGCTCGCAGAAGCAAATGCATATACAAGTCGCACCCACATAAGTAAACGTTCAAACCACACAGGTATTGCCGCAAACGTTATAGCAAGAGCAATAATTCTAGCACTATACCTCCTCTATAACTCAAAATATGTAACCTGTAAAAAATTTAAATCGTCACCTATGGGGATTTTTTAAGTCCCGAAGCTTGACTCCATTCCATGAGCATGTGCAATTTTGAAGCGTGACATGTTGGGTATCTATTTACTCGGCATAACATCTTTCAAATTGTGCAAAAAAAAGTGCTAGCTTTACGGTTTTGTCTATGCATGAAAGTTTTTCTTTCTTTTTTTTTAAATTGCTGCGCAAATACTGTGCGTGATAAGTTGCAACGGCCACCATTTTATTCTCTAGGGGCTCTGCTAAAAAAAAAAACATATAATGTTTGGGGGTTTGTATTTTTTTTTTTTTTTAAGCAAAAAATTGATTTTTACATGTAGGAGAGAAATATCAGCGTTGGCCTGGTAGGCAAGTGGTTAAATGTTTTTATTTAAAAATGGGGAAACAGGTTAATGCTTTCCTGCTGTGTGCAATGGACTCAGGCTTACTCCTGAGCCTTCCTGTCTGCTTCTGTTGACACAGACCTCAGGACTCAGCCCCACTCCCTACTCCCTAGTTACGTGTTAGGTGGTTGTAATGTTAAATATAGTTTGTTATGGCAGCAGATAGCCTTAACCCTGGGCATTTTCTTAAAAGGCGGGAAGTCCGCTTTAAGATAAGTGGTCTCCGCGGTGGGAGAGGTGCTCCCATCGCATCCCAATCGTCTCTGCCGCTTACCGGAGCAGTCGGAGATGATCCAATTCTTTTCTCTGATGGGCAGGAAGTCGAGTGAGGGAATGATGGCCCCCACTTGATTCAATGCCATTGGACGACGGAAGTGACATCAAACGTCACATCTGCCCAATGGCCTTAAAGGGATCATTTTTTAATTAAACCCCCCCCCCCCCCTTTTTTTTTTTTTTTTTATTGCTTTTAAGTGCAAATGTGAGATCTGAGGTCTTTTTGACCCCAAATCTCACATTAAAGAGGTCCTGTCATGCTTTTTTTCTTACAGGGGATGTTTACATTCTTGTAATAGGAATAAAAGTGATCCAATTTTTTTTTTTTTTTTTTAGAAAGGAGTGTACAAATAAGTAAAAAAATAAGATTTTTTTTTTTTTAAATCGCCCCATCCCTCGGTGCTCGCACGCAGAAGCATACGCAAGTTGTGCCTACATATCCACATATGAATGGTGTTCAAACCACAGGTGAGATATCGCCGCAATCGTTAGCAATAATTCCAGCACTAGACCTCCTCTGTAACTCTAAACTGGTAACCTGTAGACATTTTTAAACGTCGCCTGTGGAGATTAAGTGCCAAAGTTTGTCGCCATTCCATGAGCGGGTGCAATTTTGAAGCGTGCCAATTTTTAATTCAAAAAAGTGTATTTTTTTTTATAACAAATTTGCTTTTGTAAGACCGCTGCGCAAATACTGTGTGACATAAGTTATTGCAACGACCGCCATTTTATTCCCTAGGGTGTCTGAAAAAAATGTGTTTGAGGGTTCTAAGTACCGTAATTTTCTACCAAAAAAAAAATTATTTTAACTTGTAAACAGCAAGTGTGAAAAATAGGCCTGGTCCTAAAGTGGTTAAGAGAAAAAAATCCTAGTAGGTAGTGTTGTGGGCATAAGATTTTTGGGCTCAATCCACAGAACTTAAAGCGGAAGTAAACCCATCCATAAAACGGTTACCTTTCCGGCACGTGCCGGAAATGTAACACTCACATTGGTTGTGCTCTCAACCAAACTCGCCATCCAATGGGATGATCATAACTGATCACATGTGCAGCATCATGGCAGTTGTAGATTAAACAGAGGCCAAAATGGCAGCTTCCTTGGCTGAAAACGATAGGAGAGTTTACTTCCACTTTAAGGGCTTAGTTTTTTTTTTGTTTTAAAACTTTATTAACCATTTCAATACTAGACACTTTTACCCCATTTCTGCACAAGCTGATTTTCAGCTTTCAGAGCTGTCACACTTTGAATGACAAATGCGTGGTCATGCAACACTGGACCCATATGAAATTTTTATATTTTTTTTCACACAAATAGTGCTTTCTTTTGGTGGTATTTAATTACCACTGGGGTTTTATTTTTTGCTAAATAAACAGATGGAAAATTGTAAAAAAAAAACATGTTTTTCTTCATATGTTATAGGCCCCTTTCACACGAACGGGGACCATTCAGGTCCGCCAACAAAACTGACAGGCAGACCTGAACATGTCCTCCATGTAAGGCTATGGAGCAACAGTTGTCAGCGGTGACATGTCCACTGACATCTGACCCGGTCCGATCTGCCAAAATCAGACGGATGGCCCTATGTTCACATCCATCCCTATTGGATCGGGTGAGATCTGACAAACGGACATGCTGTCCGTTTTTGTCCTATCTCTCCATAGCAACCAGCGGCGCTCGACAAGCCCCTCCCCGCTCAGTGAGCAGAGAGGGACCTGTCATCCGCTGGCTCAGCGGAGATCAACGGAGAGATCTCTCTGAGCAGGTGGACTCCGAGGTAGCGTATCCGCCTCGTGTGAATGAAGCCATAACATTTTGCAAATCTTTCCCCATAAATTTAGGTTAAAATGTATTCTGCTACATTTCTTTGGTGAAAATAACCCAAATTGGTGTGCATTTTTAAGACTGTAGTAAAGTTCGTCTTTGTGCACAAACTATGGTATATATCTGAAAATTGATCAATCCTGATGTACTGACATCCTATCATTTCATGAGGCCCGAAAAAAAAAAAATATCCTTCAAATTACCCCCTTTTGGAAAGTAGACAGTCCAAGGGATTTAGAAAGAGGCAGGGCAAGTTTTTTTTAAGTTGCACTTTTTCGTCAAGATTATTTGGATAAAGTGAATTTTTTTTTTTTTTTTTTTTTTTTTTTTACACATGCAATCCTGCATTCTCCTATAACTGGTGTACTACTCTGGGAAAAAGCTATCAGGATTTTTTTTTACGCTTGATTGCTTATAGCAGTGGATTTCATTACTACTTGAAACTGAATTTTACTGTATTTAATAGATTTGTTCAGTTTTTGTTGTAATTAGCTGTGATTGGCCAAAGCTAATCACATGGTATAGATGTGCTTTGATCACTGTGACCAATTACAGCTTTGCAACACAATTGTATACAATTGTATACAATGGAATACAATGGATGGCATGGAATGAAGCCATCTATTTACAATTGTCATGTGATATGTTGTGATTGGTCACAGCGATCACATGACACTGGCAGCGGGCTGCTAATGTGATTAGTCATTGGCTACGTCTGGTGGACA
This sequence comes from Lithobates septentrionalis, assembly GCA_037952835.1. Lineage (NCBI taxonomy): Eukaryota > Metazoa > Chordata > Amphibia > Anura > Ranidae > Lithobates > Lithobates septentrionalis. The sequence goes on along the minus strand of JBBDGP010002865.1, from coordinate 84,515 downwards.
CAGCCTGCGACAGATCGCGCCGCTCTGTGGCCACGTGAGAGGTGTGTACTGGAAAGGCATCATATGATGTCCTTCTAGTACAATAGTGTTCCCACTCGACCGTCATTTTGCTATAGACTGGGTGGGAGCGTGTTAAACCAGATAGTTCACTTAATGCAGCATGCTGCAATGTGTTATAAAGCACATTGCGTTTTATTAACCAAAAAAAACTGAACTGATGACACCCATTTTAAAGGACACTAAGGCAGATTGTCTTGTCTATGTATTGGGACTGTGCCCTTTTAATCAATATTAAACTCAAAATCAAACATGTATTGCATTGCAGGTTACCAATTCTTATATGTGAATGCTGCATTAGTTTCCTTTTTTAAGCTTTTTGATAGGCAAGCCAGCAAGTCTGTTATTTTTCACAGTATACATTTTCTAGCAGAATGCATCAGTTTATATGTATGAGACAAACCACTTAATACTAGCAGGGCTGATTAAAATGATCAGCGTTTATGTAAAACCTTACATTTTTTTTTCTATTTATGTAAAACCCAAAAGGGGAAAAAAAAACTTCTGTAACTGATTATAAGGTGTGGGCTGGAGTTTGGTTTTAGTAGTTCTAAATCTAATTCATTCAACACTACCCCCCCCGACTGGCAGTGCTGCTGCTTGCTGTGCCTCTTGTGCTCATGCCTCCAGAGTTGTCTCACTAATATAAAAGGTGTGTTACTGATCAGATCACCAGATAATGGGGGGGGGGGGGGGTAGAGAAGGCCAAACTGATGCAGCCACCACATCTAATTGGTAAGCTGCAATATAATGGCTTTTTGGTTTAATACCGCTTTAAGCCAAACTCTGAGAACATATGCAAATAAATCTCACTGTGGGCCAGCTTGGTTTAGTCCAATTCTCCACATGCTAGAACTATCTGGCAGCTGGGGATGCTGCGGTGCACCATAGTCTTGGTTACATAGTATGCTGTCACCTTTTCTGTTTCAATATGTTTATTCGATTTTTAATAACCACGACATGGAACACGTCCTTGTTTAGGCAAAGCGATGTGATAGGTGACGGTCCTCAACGCAGGTGGAATGTAATAATAACTGTACTATACAGATAAGTACTGAGAGGCAGGAGTGACTTCCCTTGGTTGCAGTAAACAAGTGTCAGCATGCTCGTCCTGGCACTCATTATCTGCCTTCTATTTTTATACTACGTGGGCCCTGATTGGGTGGGAGGCCAATGTCACTATCTCCACCTCAGCCAATCATAGCCTGTCTAGTATTGACAAACCTACAAGGGAGTTCCTGATTGACAGAGGAATGAGAGCGTCATCGCTCTTGTTTACAGCTGCAGAGGGAAACCGTTCCTCCTTTGCAGGATATGACATGGCTTACTGTGTGTAGCCAATGCTACTACAGTACATTGCGATGGGCCCAGTGGACAGTTATTGCATGTGGAGCGTCGGGTTGGACCAAGTAGGTCCCCAGTGAGTCTTGTGTTCCTGTAGTTTGGTTTAAAGCTGTGTAGTTTGCTTCTATTTTGCTTTTACTGTTCCAATCCATATGCCCCCCCCCCCCCCCAATATGTTGATAAAATCTTAAAGCTTGTTTTCAGTAAACTCCTAATTTTATACTTGGCAACATCATTGCTGGGGCTGTCTCCCTATGCCATGCAGGCAGTGACTAGTGGGTAGGATGGGCTGACAGGGTGTTGTGCGTAGCTTCCTGAAAATATCACAGCATTTTAGTGGTTCTGAAGGCAAAACGTTTTTATACCTTCTCTGCATTAAGGTAAAAAAACTTTCAACAGCTGCCCCCCCCCCCCCAATCCACTTACCTCAGTTTTCTCTTGATCCAGCACATTCTGGTCTGCAGCAGCTTTTCTCGCCTCTTCCTGTATACACAAAAGGCTCTGACGGCAGTGGGAGCCATTGGCTCCTGCTGTCAATCAAATCGCGTTTGTCTATGGGAGTGTGTGCATATATTTGCCAGCACACCACGGATGGCCAAAAAGCTTCCAAAATCTTTACTGAACGATCACATCACAAAAAACAGTGCAACTTTTTGGAGCTGCGCAGGACCACTTTCTCAGGGGTCCCGTTTAGCTCTGAAATGTTGCACTGTCTTCTGTGATGTGATCGTTTTTGGACACTATTCGATCCATGGTGTGCTGGCGAATATTTGCATATGATCTGTTTGTTTGCTGGTTGTTGCACCCGCTACTCCAAAGCCTTATTCAGGAAAGTGTGCAATGAGAATATTGACACTATTGTCTATGGGAACAAAAGTAAAAAACCTAGTGCCGAAAAGCATGGTTGGGAGGGACCCCTAAGGGTCTATAGACAGACCAAATGATGTATAAAAGAATGTCAATTTTATTGAATAGAATAACATAGAAATAATAATCACTGTGTTAAAACCAAAGTGTGTGGTACCCATTCAATAGTAGAGATGCATGAAGAAACCACTGCCCTAAGGCTGGACGGACTAGTGATGATCCATACAAGCATAGACACCCTACATGTTGCAGACAAAAAAGTCCTTCAGAGGTTGGTCAGATGGGTACAGATTTTATACAATGCAAAAAAATGCAAATACAATTTAATAATGACAGGATATTGTAAACAAAGTTTGTAAATGCAGTAGCATTTACAATAAATGCATTGCATACATATCCAATCATGTGTAATATATAAGATGTGAAAACTACTTACAAGGTCACACATCCACACAATGTGTGTCTGAGAAAGGGGTTGAGAATTGATGGTTAATCCTATTAATGGGGGACATGCACAGCCCACCCCAGGGTTTTAACGGATCTGGAGAGTATGGGCACCCAGTGCTTGACTACGAGCTCCTGCTTAGACTGAACTAGGGCTGCAACTAACAATTATTTTCATAATCGATTAGTTGGTCGATTATTGTTTCGATTAATCGGTTAATAACCTTAAAAAAAAAAAAAGCAATTTATTCTTAAATATCTCTATGCAGTGGTAAATATAAACAACCAACTATATGGTTAGGGAGCAAAATATTGAATCCACTCTGAGAATAACAGACAGAAGAGATATACTGTATATACACTATTGGAGGAGATATACTGTATACACTATTAGAAGAGAAAAACTGTTTTTTGACCAATTTGTTGTTGGGCAGATTAAAAAATACAAATTGCTGCAAAAACGCATTACATGCTTTTCTGCAGCTTCTCCATTGAAGTATATTGAACCAAAAAAGCACCGTTTTGCGTTAAAAAATAAAAGTCCTTGACCCTTTCCAGATATGCAGCGGCTGGAAAAAAGCATAGATGTGAATGTGTCCCATAGAAAACCATGTTAAATGAACTGTAGTGTGTTTTTGCAAAAAGCACCAAAAAACAAAGATGTGAACCAGGTCTAATGCCGCGTACACACGAGCGGACTTTGCCCGGCGGACGGGATTTCGACGGACAATTCGATCGAGTGTGGGCTCCAGCGGACTTTGTTTTCTCAAAAGTTGGACGGACTTAGATTTGAAACATGTTTTAAATCTATCCGTCGAACTCGAGTCCGGTCGAAAAGTCCGCTTGTCTGTATGCTAGTTCGACGGACAAAAAGCCACGCTAGGGCAGCTATTGGCTACTGGCTATGAACTTCCTTGTTTTAGTCCGGTCGTACGTCATCACGTACGAATTTGACGGACTTTTGTTGATTGTGTGTAGGCAAGTCTGTTCATTCAGAAAGTCTGTCGTAAAGTCCGTCAAAGTCCGCCGGGCAAAGTCTGCCGTAAAGTCCGCTCGTGTGTACGCGGCATAAGACGTTTAGTAACATAATGGGGTTAAAAAAAACTAAAATGAGCCCTTTATAGTACAAAAAAATCAAATAATCACTACTGTAAGGGGTTCATTTTTTTACTGTAGTACTGTGAAAGTAATATGTACAGTAGCGATTATTTGCGCTCTTTGTACTATAAAGGGCTAATTTTATTATTTCTAACCCCATTATGTTACTGGCCGATTAATCGATTATGAAAATAGTAATCGATTAATTTCATCGATTAGTTGTCGATTAATCGATTAGTTGTTTCAGCCCTAGACTGAACCAGTATTGATATACAACTAGATATGAAATAGAACAAGAGATCACTGCAGGTGGTCTGGATGCCTAAATAGGGCAAACAAAGGATCTGTTGCACCGATAAGGCTGCATCTAACAGTTCATACTCAATAAAATAGTAAGTAGTCAGCATACCTCTGGTGCTAAGTCTGGAGCTGTGATGCCTTTCCCCGTGCACTTCCTCAGCATGTTTTTCTGATGCTTTGGGTGCTGGTATAAAAGGCCCTGTCTAGAGGCCTCTGGCCAATTGTAATTGAGATAGCCATCAGCTGGTTTCAGTATGGGGGCGGAAATATACAGCCAAAGCCGCCAGGGTCCACCCTAAAGTCCCCCGGTGAGGTGACGTGCGGCACAAGCCCACCCCTGGGACGGAGTTGCGTCCCGCATCATCACGCCGCACTCGCTCGGTGACGTGATGACACAGGGTGTGACTCCGCCCCCAGGGGCAGGCTTGCGCTGTGCGTCACCTCGCAGTTTTTTATATAGTGATACTGGTTCAGTCTAAGCAGGAGCTATATGCACCACAGCTTCGAGTCCTCGTAGTGAAGCACTGGGTTCCCATACTCTCCGGATCCGTTAAAACCCTGGGGTGGGCTGTGCATGTCCCCCATGAAATGGGATTAACCATCAATTCTCAACCCCTTTCTCAGAAACACTGTTTTGATGTGTGACCTTGTAAGTAGTTTTCACATCTTGTATATTACACATGATTGGCTCTGTATGCAATGCATTTATTGTAAACGCTATTGTATTTACAAACTATGTTTACATTATCTACTCATTATTAAATTGTATAAGCATATTTTTGTGCATTGTAGAAAATCTTTACCCACCTGACTTAACCTCTGAAGGACTGTTTTGTCCGTAACAGGTAAGGTGTTTACACTATGGATCATCACTAGTCCGTCCAGCCTTAGGACAGTGGTTTCTTCATGCATCTCTACTATTGGGTACCACACACTTTGGTTTTAACAGTGATTATTATTTATATATGTTGTACAAAAAAAATGTAAATTTTATTGAGTATATTATCATTTGGTCTGTCTATAATAGACCCTTAGGGGTCTCAACCGTGCCTTTCGGCACTAGGTTTTTTCTTTTGTTCTCAATTCTTGTGGGTTGAGCAGACCAAATTGTTCTCTATACACACTCCAATCCCTCCTCTTTCCTAATGTCTATGGGAGTGCACCCACAGCAAGCAGCTTTTTATGGGGGCAGTTAGAGAAGAGGAACAAAGATAGCCAGTGGAGGACACAGAAGAGGATGTGTGGGCCCACTCTGTGCAAAGCTGTTGCGCAGAGCAGGTAAGTATAACATCATTTTTTTTTTAACTTTAAAGTGGTAGTAAAGTCTAAACTTAAAAAAATAAAATTAACGGTTCCCCAGCAGCCTTAAGCCATAATGTACTAGTATGCACTGCACACTAGTGCATTATGACAGTCCTACAAACGCAGCGCTCTGACCACTCCATCTTCACCCGGTCTTCTGGGTTTGCGATCTTCGGCCGCTTGATTGGCTGTGCCAGTGCAACGTCATTTCCATGCATGTGTGCGGAGTCACATCGGAGTGGCACACAGAGCGAGCTGTAAATGTGGTCCGAGCCACGCATGTGCGGCTCAGATCGCATTACTCGCTGACCAGCAGGCAGATTTATGACAGAAGAGACTTCTAAGCTCTCTTCTGTTATATAAACCCTGCTGGTCAGCGAGTTTTACAGTAAATTACTTTACTACCATTTTAAGAAAGCAAATGTTTACAATTGATACTGCCTGATACTAGCAGTGGGCTGCTTCTTGGAAGGAGTTGCGCAAATATCAAAATGCCTGATGGGTTGGATGTATGGGGTAGCGGGCATTCCAGGCAGGCTGCATTTGGATTCAGATTGCCCTAGGTAATGCCCACATGGGCTGCCGTGGCTGAAATTCAAAAAATAAAAGTTTGGCAAGGGACAGTCAGGCTGGGGAGGAAACTGCTAAATGATACTTAGTGTTACTAAACCCTCAACAGTAAAATCGGTCTGTATATGTAGCATAGCATGCTTGTTAGACCTGGGCGATTTTCTCCCCAAAAAAAATCTGCGATTTAAAAAAAAAAAAAAAAAACATGATTCAAATTTTTTTTTTGATGGGCACTGCACCGGTCCTGAGGAGCTGCGGGCAGGAGTTTTTAGGCGAGGCCGTGGCTTCGGCCTAGTCCACAGCGTCCGGCCTCATGGACTAGGCCCAAGCCACGGCCTCTCCTATAAACTCATGCCCACAGCTCCTCAGGACCGGCACAGTGACAGCGCCAATCCTGGTGAAAAAAAAAAAATCGATTTGACCTCTCAACTCGATTCAAGATTCAAATCGATTTTTTCCCCAGCCCTACTTGTTATATTCACTGTGGAACTTAAGGGGTTCTGTATTGTGTAAAAAGGCTGTTTTATCCTGTATGCACAGATCCTCCCCCTCCTACACTGTATCTGGGGAAGGCCAGCTAACACAGGCAGAGTAGCTGACCTGCACATGCTCAGTTGTGTCTTTTATGCTAGAGAGAAACGTTTCTTGTTCTTGGAGATAGCCAGGTCACATGATATTGACATCACACAGGCTGCAGTGGAAATCATCTTCCTGAACTCTCAGCACTGGGGAAACTCTGCAGTTTATCATGTGACCGTGGTGTACAGACCATCCAAAAAGGTATATAATGGCAGTATTTTAATGTAAAAAGATTTATAAGCTGTGGGGGGGGGCGCGCAGATGAACTATTTAAATATTACTGGGTTTAGTAACACTTTAATGGGGTTGTAAAGGCAGGTTTTTTTATCTGCATGAAGATAAAAAAAAACCTGTGTGCAGTAGCCTCCCCAGCACCCCCTAATACTTACCTGAGCCCCCCCCCCCCCCCCCCCCCCGGGACTCTCCCCTCTGATTGGCTGAGACACAGCAGCAGCGCCATTGACTCCCACGGTCAGTCAGCCATTCAGGGGGGAGGGGGTGGGGTTGAACGGCAGCTCTGTGTCTGAAAGGACACACCGAGCAGCAGCTTGGCTCAGTTACTCCCATAGCAAACGGCTTGCTGAGGGGGCACTCAACAGGCGGGAGGGGCCAGAAGCAGTAAAGAGGATTTGGGCAGCTCTGTGCAAAATCAACTGCACATAACAGGCAAGTATAACCTGTTTAAAAAAAAATGAATTTACAATCACTATCATCCTCCAGCCAGGAAATGGGGTCCGGTCTGGCAACCAGCTTGTGTTTACATCGTGATCAGCTGTGATTAGACACAGCTGATCATGTGGTAAAGGGCTGCTGTGATTGACCCTTTACCTCGATCGTGGAAACTGTGTCCTAAGACACAGCAAACAGAACGTGCGTTGCCTGCTTTCATAGGAGGTCATCATGACGCCCTCCCAGAACTGGACAACTGCGCTGTAGCAGTCATTCGGCTATAGCATGGTCAGGAAGTGTTTAAAGCATCCCCATCCCCTTGCGCAAATGTAAACTAGCACATAGGTCCGGCACTAGAATTATTGCCATCTCTAACATTCGCGATCATTTCTCACATGCAGTACAATTGCTGTTTAAATATGTGCGCCGGACCTGAATCGCCAGCAGTTATTCCTGGGGGAATGGTCCCTTCACCCTGACATTTTTTGGGCTCTTTGCCAAAGATGGGGGACTCCGGACGTAGATCTTCTGGTGTCCAGATTCAACATGAAGTTGGTCAACTTTGTCTGCCATTGTTTTTTCTAAAACCATGTTCCAGGGAAGAGAAGTCACTACATTGTCTTGATGTGGTGAGAGCGGTCAAAGTCTATTTAAAGGCAACTGCTCAGATTCGGAAGGCTGATGTCTTATTTGTACTGCCAGAGGGTCCTAAGAAAGGACAGTCAGTGTCGAAATCCACTGTCGTGAAGTGGATTTGCAAGTTATAATTCAGACTTCTTTTTTAATGGGTAAGATTCCACCTTTTCAAGTCAAAACGCACTCTACCAGGGCGGTTAGTGATTCTTGGGCAGTTCGTCACCAGGTCTCCATGGCTCAGATCTATAAGACCACAACTTGGTCTAAAGTACATACACCAAATTTTATCAGGTGAATGTAAGAAGGCATGAGGATATCGCCTTTGGGCACAGTGTGATGCAGGCAGCAGTATAGGTCCTCAAGTCTGGGGGTGCCCTACTGGTTGTCTCTCCCTCCCCTCAAACAGCATTGCTGTGGGACGTCCCATGTTGTACGATAAAGAAAACAGGATTTTTATAACAGCTTACCTGTAAAATCCTTTTCTCGGAGTACATCATGGGACACAGAGGTCCCTCCCCTCTTTCTGGGGTTTAAGTATATTGATTTTCTACAAAAACTGAGGTACTCCTGGTAGGAGGAGGGGTTATAAAGGGTGTGAACTTCCTGTATTGGGTATACAGTGTCCATCACCTGAAGGTGCCTATATACCACATAGTATATATTAAAGCTGCACGATTCTGGCCAAAATGAGAATCACAATTTTTTTGCTTAGAATAAAAAGATCACGATTCTCTCACGATTCTCGTGACGTAAAATCTTTCACATACAAAAAATGGGCTAACTTTACCGGTTAGATTTTTTTTTTTTTTTTTTAATTAAAGTAATTTTTTTCCAAAAAACTTGCATTTGAAAGACCGCTGTGCAAATACAGTGTGACATAAAATATTGCAACAACCACCATTTTATTCTCTAGGGTGTCTACTAAAAAATATATATATGTTTGGGGTTCTAAGTAATTTTCTAGCAAAAAAAAAAATGATTTTAACTTTAAACCAACAAATGTCCGAAAAAGGTTTAGTGATTAAGTGGTTAAACTTTTTTTCACTTACACAGGAAGTCTATTCAATTTGCAAATTGTTACAATGTTTATACTTAAGTTCAACTGATAAAGAATGTTTTGTTTCTTGGCAGACTGCCCAGTTTTTCTCTTCCTTTCTTTTGAGGGCTGTGGCTTCAGAAAAGCAGAGAGATTTCTTTGCATAGAAAGAATTATGAAACACTAGTCAAGATCATGATAACGATTCTTGACGATTAATCACGATAACTATTCTTGACGATTAATTGTGCAGCTCTAGTATATATACCACATAGTAATTACTATGGTGCTCTGTGTCCCATGATGTACTCCAAGAAAAGGATTTTACAGGTAAGCTGTTATAAAAATCCTATTTCATTTTCTTTCCACATTTTTCAAAAACTTGTGGAAAAAGACATGTTCAAAAGACTCATTATGCCTCATAGAATATATGCAGGAGTGTTAATTTTCCAAAATGGGGTAATTTTTTGGGCGTTTCCATTGTCCTGGTGCTCCAGGGCCTTCAAAAGTGTAAGAGGTAGTCAAGAAATTATATGTATAATTAATGTCCCTAGAACACCTGATGGTGCTGCCTGCATGTTGGCCATGTTGGCCAGGCTATGTAAAAGCCTCCCACGTGTGGTATCGCCATACTCGGGAGTAGCAGAATGGATTTTGGGGTGTATTTGCAAGTATGCATATGCTGTGTGTGAGAAATAACCTGTTATGCCAATTTTGTAAAAAAAAGAAAAAAAATCTTAATTTTGCAAAGAATCGTGGGAAAAAATTACAACTTCAAAAACAACCACCATGCCTCTTACTAAATACCCTGGAATGTATATTTTTTAATATTATAGTATAGTATATTTAATAATATTATATTTTTTATATTTTTTGTAAAATATATTTTTTTTCAAAATTTTCGGTCTTTTTGTTTAGCAGAAAATAAAATCCCAGAGGTGATCAAATACCACCAAAAGAAAGCTCTATTTGTGGGAACAAAATTATACAAATTTTGTTTGGGTACAGTGTATCATGACCACGCAACTGAAAATTGGTCTGAGCAGGAAGGTGTGTAAGTGCCCTGTATTGAAGTGGTTAAATACCATCAAAAGAAAGCTCTATTTGTGTGAAAAAGACAAAAATGTAGTATGGGTACAGTGCTCATACAATGTTACCACTGATGCGGTGTTTATACCTTATATTTTATATACCAACCTAGCTCTTTAACCACTTGCCTACCGGGTACCCCTTCCTGCCCAAGCCATTTTTCAGCTTTCAGCGCTGTCGCATTTTGAATGACAATTGCGTGGTCGTGCTACACTGTACCCAAACAATTTTTTTTTATCATTTTCTTCACACAAATAGAGCTTTACTTTGGTGGTATTTAATCACTGCTGGATTTTTTTATTTTTTACAAAAAAACTAATTTAGAAAACAGTTTTTACTTTTTTGTGTCAGTAAATTTTGTAACTAAGTAATTTTTTGCCTTCGCAGATGTGCGCTGATGAGGCGGCACTGATGGGTAGATGAGACCACATAGGGAGATGGTTTGCTTGGTAGAGGTGTGAGTGGTTACTAGTCAGTTTAATCCCCAAATAAGGTATTGAGGCAGAGGACCATAGAAACAGGAAGGTATCCTGAAGGTGATTGAACTCAGCCTGAGGCAAGGGCACATTGAGGACTTTAGATTTAGATGGGTTGACCTCTAGCCCGGGCACCAAAGCAAATTTAATCCAATAACTTAAATATAGAAAATAGATTTGCAAGGGTTGTATGTGGGGAAGTGGCAAATAAAGCATTGTCCGCAAACAAACATTTATGGTGAGTGGAAGCAAGTTCTAGGCCCTTAATGTCTGCATTTGTTCTAATCAGGTTTGCCAGTGGTTCTATTGCAAGGGCAAAAATTAAAGGAGATAAAGGGCTGCCCTGTCTAGTTCCCTGTTGGATAGGGAAGCATTCCGAGCGGAAACTAGAGTATTTGACATTTGCCTGTGGCTGGTCGTATAGGTAGTCTATCCACCGCAGAAAGTTTGGGCCAAAACCCCAGCATTGGAGAAAAAAGTGCAGATAGGACCATGAGACCGTATCAAATGCTTTGCTAATGTCTAGGGAGAGGAGATGTTAGAGGTATCTTGTGCGCTCTTGCCAAGTGTTGCAACAGGTTTGCGCTTCTGATATTATCACTAGCTTGGCGTCGTGGGATAAAGGCCACTTGGTCTTTATGAACCAACCCTCCGGCCAAATGAGGTCTAAGTGCTAAAATCTTGGCTAACAATTTGTTGTCCAAATTGAGCAGGGAGATTGGTCTATAATTCGACCAAAGGGTACGATCTGTATTCAGTTTTGGGATCATGGCTATTATGGCAGTTAATGTGTCCCGGCCAAAGAAGTGTTGCTTCAGCAAGGCATTGAAAGTGTTCCACAGAAGTGGGGCTAGAGTGTTTGCAAATTTTTTAAAATGTTGCCGAGAGGCCATCAGGGCAAGGGCGCTTGTGGGGCTTAAGTGTCTTAATCGTTAGGACTTCCTCTGTTGTAACTGGGAGCTCCATTGACACTCATCAGATGGTTTAGGTGTAGTTCTATCCTGAAATAATGACTCTGCTTGGTTTAAAGAAAAAGAAGCCTTAGCTTCATATAATTGTGATAGCCTTTTATGAAACTCAGAGAGCACCTTGACAGGGTTGCTAGTATGAACACCCTTGGCCACCTTGAGTCTGAGTTTATGGACCTGTTCCAGTTGACTAAGGCAAAGAGCCAGAAAGGTGTCTGGCTTGTTGGCCTTGGTATAGATAGTGTGGGGGGACCTACGAATGGCCTTGTCTGCCGACTCAACCAAAAGCAGGTCCAGCTCTGTTTTAGTTTTCTTCCTATCGGGAGAGGACTGGACCTGAAGAAAAATTTGAGTCTGCCTCTAGCTGCTGCAATTTAAGTTTATCTCAGTTGAGGTGTGTAGAAACAGTTACAAGTACCACGGATCACTGGTTTATGAGCTACCCATAGAAGGACCAGGGAGATATCATCTGGGGTAGTGTTGTGTAAGAGGTACTCCTTAACCACTTGAGCCCCGGACCATTATGCTGCCTAAGGACCAGAGGTCTTTTTCCAATTTGGCACTGCGTCGCTTTAACTGCTAATTGCGCGGTCATGCAATGCTGTACCCAAACGAAATTTGCGTCCTTTTCTTCCCACAAATAGAGCTTTCTTTTGATGGTATTTGATCACCTCTGCGGTTTTTATTTTTTGCGCTATAAACGGAAAAAAGACCAAAAATTTTGAAAAAAAAATGATATTTTCTACTTTTTGTTATAAAAAAAATCCAATAAACTCAATTTTAGTCATACATTTAGGCCAAAATGTATTCGGCCACATGTCTTTGGTAAAAAAAAATGTCAAGCGTATATTTATTGGTTTGCGCAAAAGTTATAGCGTCTACAAACTAGGGTACATTTTCTGTAATTTACACAGCTTTTAGTTTATGACTGCCTATGTCATTTCTTGAGGTGCTAAAATGGCAGGGCAGTACAACCCCCCCCCCAAATGACCCCATTTTGGAAAGTAGACACCCCAAGGAAATTGCTGAGAGGCATGTTGAACCCATTGAATATTTTTTTTTTTTTGTCCCAAGTGATTGAATAATGACAAAAAAAAAAAAAAATATTTACAAAAAGTTGTCACTAAATGATATATTGCTCACACAGGCCATGGGCCTATGTGGAATTGCACCCCAAAATACATTCTGCTTCTCCTGAGTATGGGGATACCACATGTGTGGGACTTTTTGGGAGCCTAGCCTCGTACGGGACCCCGAAAACCAATCACCGCCTTCAGGATTTCTAAGGGTGAAAATTTTTGATTTCACTCTTCACCGCCTATCACAGTTTCAGAGGCCATGGAATGCCCAGGTGGCACAAAACCACCCCAAATGACCCCATTTTGGAAAGTAGACACCCCAAGCTATTTGCTGAGAGGCATGGTGAGTATTTTGCAGCTCTCATTTGTTTTTGAAAATGAAGAAAGACAAGAATTTTTTTTTTCTTTTTTCAATTTTCAAAACTTTGTGACAAAAAGTGAGGTCTGCAAAATACTCACTATACCTCTCAGCAAATAGCTTTGGGTGTCTACTTTCCAAAATGGGGTCATTTGGGGGGTTTTGTGCCACCTGGGCATTCCATGGCCTCCGAAACTGTGATAGGCAGTCAAGAGAGAAATCAAAAATTCACGCCCTTAGAAAGCCTGAAGGCGGTGCTTGGTTTTCAGGGTTCCGTACGCGGCTAGGCTCCCAAAAAGTCTCACACATGTGGTATCCCCGTACTCAGGAGAAGCAGCAGAATGTATTTTGGGGTGTAATTTCACATATTCCCATGGCATGTTTGAGCAATATATCATTTAGTGACAATTTTGTGCAAAAAAAAAATTTGTCTCTTTCCCGCAACTTGTGTCGCAATATAAAATATTCCATGGACTCGACATGCCTCTCAGCAAATAGCTTGGGGTGTCTACTTTCCAAAATGGGGTCATTTGGGGGGGGTTTGAACTGTCCTGGCATTTTATGCACAACATTTAGAAGCTTATGTCACACATCACCCACTCTTCTAACCACTTGAAGACAAAGCCCTTTCTGACACTTATTCTTTACATGAAAAAGTTTTTCTTTTTTTGCAAGAAAATTACTTTGAACCCCCAAACATTATATATTTTTTTAAAGCAAATGCCCTACAGATTAAAATGGTGGGTGTTTCATTTTTTTTTTTTCACACAGTATTTGCGCAGCGATTTTTCAAACGCATTTTTTGGGGAAAAAACACACTTTTTAAATTTTAATGCACTAAAACACACTATATTGCCCAAATGTTTGATGAAATAAAAAAGATGATCTTAGGCCGAGTACATGGATACCAAACATGACATGCTTTACAATTGCGCACAAATGTGCAGTGGCAACAAAATAAATACATTTTTAAAAGCCTTTAAAAGCCTTTACAGGTTACCACTTTAGATTTACAGAGGAGGTCTACTGCAAAAATTACTGCCCTCGATCTAACCTTCGCGGTGATACCTCACATGCATGGTGCAATTGCTGTTTACGTTTGACGACAGACCGCCGCTTGCGTTCGCCTTAGCGCGAGAGCAGGGGGCGACAGGGGTGCTTTTTTTTTTTTTTTTATTTATTTATTTTTTTTTGCTTTTTTATCTTATTTTTAAACTGTTCCTTTCATTTTTATTTTTTTTAATCATTTTTATTGTTATCTCGGGGAATGTAAATATCCCCTATGATAGCAATAGGTAGTGACAGGTACTCTTTTTTTGAAAAAATTGGGGTCTATTAGACCCTAGATCTCTCCTCTGCCCTCAAAGCATCTGACCACACCAAGATCGGTGTGATAAAATGCTTCCCCAATTTCCCAATGGCGCTATTTACATCCGGCGAAATCTAAGTCATAAAATGCTCGTAGCTTCCGGTTTCTTAGGCCATAGAGATGTTTGGAGCCACTCCGGTCTCTGATCAGCTCTATGGTCAGCTGGCTGAATCACCGGCTGCATTTTCAGGTTCCCTGTTGAGACAGGAGAGCCAGAGAAAAACACGGAAGACGGTGGGGGGGGGGGCATTCCCTCCCACGGCTTGCAAAAGCAGTCTAGAGGCTAATTAGCCACTACGATTGCTTTTACATGAACGCCGACCGCTGGCTGAAAAGAATGATACCAAGATGATACCTAAACCTGCAGGCATCATTCTGGTATAACCACTCAAAGTTGTGAATGGCGTACCTGAAGACAAAAAAATGGTTAACAATAAAGCACAGTAAACGGTAAAGTATAAAAAATTGCATACCTGAAAAGCAAACATGATAAAACATAATAACAATAAAACATTGCAGAATAGAATACAGTAAAAAAGAGCAAAACAATAGAGAGAATAGAGAGAGAGAACAATAAAACGACAACTATTTTTTTTATTTTATATATATATATTTTTTTTTTTTTACACTTTTTTTGTAACTAACTTTTATAACTGTAACCGGTCCCAGGTTCGGGTCTCTCAAAATGAGATGGCATCTTGGGAGACCCTGTGAAAGTGTGCCTAGTCTGTGCAATGCTGTACCCTACGCTAATACTCAACTAGTGCATGGTAGCGTTCAAAACATTCACCAATGCAAAGACCAGGATTGTCAGGACAGGAGGGACAATAATAGCGGGTGTCATGCCTATATCCGCGCTAGCTGCAGACACAACATCTTTTTTGGGGTGGTTCGCTGGGTAGGGGTACTCGGGAGGACATAAAGAAAATGCCTCTCATGCAGCCGACTGCATTTGGTTGGGGATGTGAATGGGGGAAGTACGGGCGCTGCAGAAGCGGTGGGTTCCCAATTAGGATTGGCGAATGCAGCAGGAAGGGCATTATGGGCACGACGGGCCTGTGTTTGTCTTTTTGGTGGCAGCGGGACACTACTTGTGCTTGCCACCTCACCAGCTTGTACTGCACTTATGGGACTCGCCACGTCACCAAGTGTTACTGCAGTGCTGGTTTGACTACGACCGGGGTGTACAAGGCCGCTGGCGCTTGCCAGTTCACCAAAACGCTACCAAAAAAACTGTTAGCGATTGCAGGGATCAAGCCTGACTCTGCGAACGCTGCAGTTATGCGTTTAGTGTTTTGTAAGTGACAGTGATCGATCGATACTGCATTTGGGTGGGCTGGGCTGGGCCGGGCGGAAGGGCAAAACGCAGGTGCTAGCAGGTATCTGGGCTGATTCCGCTAACACTGCGTTTTTGGGAACCCTAAACTGCTGGGAATGCTAGTATAGATCTGATCGGATCAGATATTGATCCGTACAGATACTATACCACTAAGGGAGGTGTATGCTGCGTGTGTGGGTGTTAGCGGTACTGGCGCTAATCTGACGCTGCCTGGGGCGACGCATATCACCGCCGGGCGATCAGGGGGCTAAACCTTTATTCGGTAATAAACGGCGGGTGCCCTGACACTATAAAAAATAAACGAACTAACCAGCGTCACCCGTAACACTTATACGGTGATCAGTGGTGAAAGGGTTAACTAGGGGGCCGTCAAGGGGTTAACCTCCCTGGCGGTTTTCCCGAGTGTGGCTCGGGGTTACATTTCAGGACCATTAGCGGTAACCCCGAGCCACACTCGGGATTACATCGCAGGATCCTGGTGCCTCCTTACTTACCTTGTCCCCTGGATCCTGCGATGTCCCCCGCACTGTCCGAGGGCTCCGTCCTCCTCCGAAGCCTCTCCGTGCCAGGCTCCGTTCCCTGCGAGCGTCGCGACGCACGGGGGCGGAGCCTGGCGGCAAATTCAAAAAAATGTAAAAATCATAACACATACAGTACTGTAATCTTACAGATTACAGTACTGTATGAAATCATTTCACATCCCATTTGTCCCCAGTGCTCTGGTCCATGCCCTGCATGCAGTTTTATATTATATATACTGTTCTTTCTGCCTGGAAACTGGAGATTGTCCATAGCAACCAAAAAGTGTCCCTTTACGTCAAAAATGGCTTTAGACCAGCTAGAAAACTGCGATAGTAAATTAGAACACTTGCAGAATTGAGCGATAGTGAATCGTGTGGAAATTTATTTTATTACTATTTTTATTTTTTTTAATTATTATTTTTTTTTTATTATATTATAATTTATGTTTTTGTGTTTCAAACTTTATCATACCCGGGATATCTACTAGACTCTTGTTTGGACAGATTTAAGTGTGTTATTGTTAATAATTAAATACCTACAATATAAAACGCCAAATTTCATTGCAAAATAATTGTACCGCTTTCAGCACCTAAAATCAGAAAGAATCATACCGCCAGGGAGGTTAAAACATTTATTCGGTAGTATATGGGGGTCCCTGTCGCTATAAAACGCTGACAGCGAACCTAAATATTTACGTCCCTAACTAGCGTCACCAGCGACACTAATACAGCGATCAGAAAAATGATCGCTAGTGACACTGGTGACAGGGGGTGATCAAGGGGTTAAAACTTTATTAGGAGGGGTTAGGGGGGTACCCTAGACCTAAAGGGGGGTAATACTAACTGTCCCAACACTGTAACTGTCACAAACTGACACTATGCAGTAATCAGAAAAAAAAAAAACTGCTTGGTGTCAGTTTGTGACAGGGGGGGGGGGGGGATCGGGGTGTTTAGTGTGCCTGGCATGTTCTACTGTGTGTGTGTGTGTGTGTGTGTGTGTGTGTGTGTTGGTGCACTCACATTGATGTCTTCTCTCCTCGGGCCGGAACGGAAAATACAGAGCCGAGGAGAGATGACATTGTTTCCTTTGCTGCTGTTTAGCATACAGCAGCAAAGGAATGATTCGATTGGCCGGCGGCGATCGCGAGGGGGGGGCCACGAACGGATGGTCTCCCCCTCACCTCTGATCGCCGCTGGACAAAAGACGACCGCCTCGGGCAGCGGGGGGTGGGTCCGATCGGACCCCCCACCCGCGGAAGGCAAATCACGTACATGTACGTGATTTTGCCTGTCCGTGCCACCTTGCCGACGTACATCGGCGTGAGGCGGTCGTCAAGTGGTTAAGGGAAAGCTGTATATCAGAACAGATTTATTGACTAGGTGTGCTTTGTTCATACACCAGGTCCCATCTCTAGCTTGGGGAATCAGAGATGAAACAGTGGTGCTGACCGCGCAGTGATCGAACCATGGGGTGGGATGGATGCGTGAGCTTAATAAAATTGGAGTGGATGTCACAGGGATGAAAAAGACTTATGCGGGTAGGAGTAAATTGTGTAATTTTTCTTCAGCTTCAAGTATTGAGCAAGGAAGCTTAAGAAGATACAAATGTCTCAACATCTTGCAGTAGGCCAGCTAAAATGAGGTAACGACCGTCTGGGTCTTTAATCCCAGTAACGAGGGTAAATGGTATCTAGGTGTCCTTTTATGAAACTGCGGTAAATTACCGCTATTCAGTTCTCAGGCATTCTCAGAGGAGATTGCTCTCCTCTGAGTGCCTGTTTATGAATGTCTGTAGCTCGCTTCTCATGTTGAGTTGAGAAGCGATCTACAAACGCCAGGAACTCCTGAGAACTAAATAAAGTTAAATTCCCCTACACAATATACATTAACCGAATTATTAAAAACATTGTTTTTATCAATATTTAAAGATCATACATGTGCCTATTTAAATGTGAATGGTATATAGCAAATGAATGTAATCCACATATGTAATGCAGCTATACATCATTCATATAAATGCAAAATACATTTATAATCATTAAAAAATAATTTTAATAAAGTATACAAGTATAAATATTTTTTAATAAATTAAAATAAAATATATTTCATAATTGATAAAGACCCGTATAACTGTAATAGAACATGCCATGGGTAAAACCATATTTCATGGTTTACAAAATTTTATTTACTAATTAAAAATTATATAAAAATGACATTAGCATTTAAATGCAGGTAGAATAATCTCCCTCTCTCTCTCTTCTCTCTCTCTTCTCTCTCTCTTTCTCTCTCTCTTCTCTCTCTCTTCTCTCTCTCTTCTCTCTCTCCTCTCTCTCTCTCTCTCTCTCTCTCTCTCTCTCTCTCTCTCTCTCTCTCTCTCTTCTCTCTCTTTTCTCTCTCTCTCTCTCTCTCTCCTCTCTCTCTTCTCTCTCTCTCTCTCTCTCTCTCTCTCTCTCTCTCTCTCTCTCTCTCTCTCTCTCTCTCTCTCTCTCTCTCTCTCTCTCTCTCTCTCTCTCTCTCTTCTCTCTCTCTCTCTCTCTCTCTCTCTCTCTCTCTCTCTCTCTCTCTTCTCTCTCTCTCTCTCTCTCTCTCTCTCTCTCTCTCTCTCTCTCTCTCTCCTTCTCTCTCTTCTCTCTCTTCTCTCTCTCTCTCTTCTCTCTCTTCTCTCTCTCTCTCTCTCTCTCTCTCTCTCTCTCTCTCTCTCTCTCTCTCTCTCTCTCTCTCTCTCTCGTTATTTACAATAAATATATATGTTATGTCAAGCAAACCCCCCTATATCTCACATTTTTGAAAATATTTTCTCATATCTTTTCATGTGACAACACTTAATAAATTACACTTTACTACAATGTATAGTGAGTGTACAGTCAGTGTACAGCTTGTATAACAGTGAAAGTTTCCTTCCCCTCGAAATACCTCAAAACACAGCCGTTATTGTCTAAACCGCTGAAAACAAAAGTGAGTAGAACCCTAAATGAAAATGTCCAAATTGGGCCCAAAGTGTCAATATTTTGTGTGGCCACCATTATTAACCCTCCTGGGCAGGGAGTTTACCAGAGCTTCACAGTTTACCACTGGAGTCCTCTTCCACTCCTCCATGACGTAACGGAGCTGGTCGATGTTAGAGACCTTGCGCTCCTCCACCTTCCGTCTGAGGATACCCCAGAGATGCTCAGTACTTGGGTCTGGAGACATGCTTGGCCAGTCAATGACCTTTACCCTCAGCTTCTTTAGCAAGACAGTGGTCGTCTTGGAGGAGTGTTTGGGGTCATTATGTTGGAATGCTACCCTGCGGTCCAGTCTCTGAAAGGAGGGGATCATGTCACAGTACATTTTGGCATTCATGGTTGTCTCAATGAACTGTACCTCCCCAGTGCCGGGAGCACTCACGAAGCCCCAGACAATGAGACTCCCACCACCATAATTGACTGTAGGCAAGACACACTTGTCTTTGTACTCCTCACCTGGTTACCGCCACACACGCTTGACACCATCTGAAACAAATAAGTTTATCTTGGTCTCATCAGACCACAGGACATGGTTCCAGTAATCCATGTCCTTAATCTGCTTGCCTTCAGTAAACTGCAGGCTTTTTTGTGCATCTTTAGAAGAGGTTTCCTTCTGGGATGACAGCCATGCAGACCAATTTGATGCAGTGTGCGGCATATGTTCTGGGCACTGACAGGCTGACCCCCACCCCTTCAACCTCCTGCAGAAATGCTGGCAGCACTCGTATGTCTATTTCCCAAAGACAACCTCTGGATATGACGCTGAGCATGTGCACTCAACTTCTTTAGTCGACCATGGCGGGGCCTGTTCTGAGTGGAACCTGTCCTGTTAAACCGCTGTATGATCTTGCCCACTGTGCTGCAGCTGAGTTTAAGCGTCTTGGCAATCTTTTTATAGCCTAGGCCATCTTTATGTAGAGAAACAATTCCTTTTTTTCACATCCTCAAAGTTCGTTGCCATGAGGTGCCATGTTGAACTTCTGGTGACCAGTATGAGAGATTGAGAGCGATAACACCAAATTTAACACACCTGCTCCACATTCACACCTGAAACCTTGTAACACCGAGTCACATGACGCCGGGGAGGGAAAATGGCTAATTGGGCCCAATTTGGACATTTTCACTTAGGGGTGTACTCACTTTTGTTGCCAGCGGTTAAAACATTAATGGCTGTGTGTTGAGTTATTTTGAGGGGACAGCAAATTTACACTGTTATACAAGCTGTACACTAACTGACATCGCAGCAAATTGTCATTTCTTCAGTGTTGTCACATGAAAAGATATACTAAAATATTTACAAAAATGTGAGGGGTGTACTCACTTTTTTGAGATACTGTAACTAGAGAAAGAGAGAGAGGCTGGCATCACAATTGTACAAATCACAGATATTGCATGTGACGCATTGCTGTGCATATCACATGCAATGTTTGTGCGATGCAAATTTAAATCATATTGCATTTGCACCAAAATGGTACAAGACCTTTTATTTGGTCCGCACTGGAATCGGATCGCATGGGTGTGAACACCCATGCGATCTGATTCCTGCACCATTACATAGTTCGCACTGCGATCTGTGAAATCATCTGGGGGTGTCATTAACTTTACGTTGACACCCGCAGTGGTGCGCAGATGTCAATGCAGGTGTGATGTGGAAGCCCACACAGGAATCACGCTGGTTCACGCATCGCACAAGTGTGTACCTAGCCAGAGACGTGAACATCTAATAAATTTAAAAAAAATAAATATATATATCTATATATACACTAGGGGTGCAACGGATCAAAAAACTCACGGATCGGATCTATCTTCGGATCAGAGTCACGGATCGGATCATTTTCCGATCAGCAAAAAAACAAAAAAAAAAACACCACACAAATCTTGTTACACCCACCGGAGTTTTAGATTTAAAAGCTATTCTCAACACAAAACCGAGCTTATATGCATAAATACAGTATTTGTAGATCGGACAGACTGTTTAGATGTTAGATTTTAAAAGCAACAGCAAACCTGCTGACCTTACATGGTTGCTAATGTGACAGAACACCTCTGATTTTCACATTTAACATTAAATGTGAAAATCAGAGGTGTTCTGTCACATTAGCAACCATGTAAGGTCAGCAGGTTTGCTGTTGCTTTTAAAATCTAACATCTAAACAGTCCGATCTACAAATACTGTATTTATGCATACAAGCTCGGTTTTGTGTTGAAAATGGCTTTTAAATCTAAAACTCTGGTGGGTGTAACAAGATGTCCGCCTGCCCCCTTCTCACTCTATCATTACTGTACTGTGTGGGGTGTAGCAAGATGACGGCGACGAAACGTCACTTCGTGTCGACAGCGGCTGCTTCCGGGTGTACCAAGATGGCTGCCGCTCCGGAGCTAGGCTGAAGCCGCGGCCTTTCCTATGGCCGAAGCCGCAGAGTGCTCCGCGGATCGCGGGTGTGCCGATCCGCGAAGGTTGATCCGTACGGATCGGCGACGATCCGTTGCACCCCTAATATACACAGTCAAGTCCATAAATATTGGGACATCAACATAATTCGAATCTTCTTGACTCTATACACCACCACAATGGATTTGAAATGAAACAAACAAGATGTGCTTTAACTGCAGACTTTCTGCTTTATATTGAGGGTATTTACATCCAAATCAGGTGAACGGTGTAGGAATTACAACAGTTTGTATATGTGCCTCCCACTTTTTAAGGGACCAAAAGTAATGGGACAGATTAACAATCATCCATCAAACTTTCACTTTTTAATACTTGGTTGCAAATCCTTTGCAGTTAATTACAGCCTGAAGTCTGGAACGCATAGACATCACCAGACGCTGGGTTGCATCCCTGGTGATGCTCTGCCAGGCCTCTACTGCAACTGTCTTCAGTTCCTGCTTGTTCTTGGGGCATATTCCCTTCAGTTTTGTCTTCAGCAAGTGAAATGCATGCTCAATCAGATTCAGGTCAGGTTATTGACTTGGCCATTGCATAACATTCCACTTCTTTCCCTTAAAAAACTCTGGTTGCTTTCGCAGTGTGCTTCGGGTCATAGTCCATCTGCACTGTGAAGTGCCGTCCAATGAGTTGTGAAGCATTTTGCTGAATATGAGCAGATAATATTGCCCAAAACACTTCAGAATTCATCCTGCTGCTTTTGTCAGCAGCCACATCATCAATAAATACAAGAGAACCAGTTCCATTGGCAGCCATACATGACCACGCCATGACGCTACCACCACCATGCTTCACTGATGAGGTGGTATGCTTTGGATCATGAGCAGTTCTTTTGCTTCTCCATACTCTTCTCTTCCCATCACTCTGGTACAAGTTGATCTTGGTCTCATCTGTCCATAGGATGTTCCAGAACTGTGAAGGCTTTTTTAAATGTTTGGCAAACTCTAATCTGGCCTTCCTGTTTTTGATGCTCCCCAATGGTTTACATCTTGTGGTGAACTCTCTGTATTCACTCTGGTGAAGTCTTCTCTTGATTGTTGACTTTGACACACATACACCTACCTCCTGGAGAGTGTTCTTGATCTGGTCAACTGTTGTGAAGGGTGTTTTCTTCACCAGGGAAAGAATTCTTTGGTCATCCACCACAGTTGTTTTCCGTGGTCTCCTGGGTCTTTTGGTGTTGAGCTCACCGGTGTGTTCTTTCTTTTAAGGGATGTTCCAAACAGTTGATATGGCCACACCTAATATTTTTGCTATTTCTCTGATGGGTTTGTTTTGTTTTTTTCAGCCTAATGATGGCTTGCTTCACTGATGGTGTCAGCTCTTTGGATCTCATATTGAGAGTTGACAGCAACAGATTCCAAATGCAAATTTGAAATGAACTCTGGACCTTTTATCTGCTCCTTGTAAATGGGATAATGAGTGAATAACACACCTGGCCATGGAACAGCTGATCAGCCAATTGTCCCGTTACTTTTGGTCCCTTTAAAAAGTGGGAGGCACATATACAAACTGTAATTCCTACACCGTTCACCTGATTTGGATGTGAATACCCTCAAATTAAAGCTGAAAGTCTGCAGTTAAAGCACATCTTATTCATTTAATTTCAAATCCATTGTGGTGGTGTATAGAGCCAAAAAGTTTAGAATTGATTGTCCCAATATTTATGGACCTGACTGTATGTGTGTATTAGGGATGAGCCGAATACCCCCCCCCCCCCCCCGGTTCGGTTCGCACCAGAACCTGCGAACGGACCGAAAATTTGCACGAATGTTAGAACCCCATTGACCTCTATGGGACTCGAACGGTCGCAATCAAAAGTGCTCATTTTAAAGGCTAATTTGCATGGTATTGTCCTAAAAAGGGTTTGGGGACCCGGGTCCTGCCCCAGGGGACATGTATCAATGCAAAAAAAAACTTAAAAACGGACGTTTTTTCGGGAGCAGTGATTTTAATGATGCTTAAAGTAAGAAAAAAAAAAAGTGAATTATTCCTTTAAATATCGTACCTGGGGGGTGTCTATAGTATGCCTGTAAAGTGGCGCGTGTTTCCCGTGCTTAGAACAGTCCCTGCACAAAATGTCATTTTTAAAGGAAAAAGTCATTTAAAACTGCTTGCGAGTTTAATGTAATGTCGGGTCCTGGCAATATGGATGAAAATCAGTGAGACAAACTGCATCGGTACCCCCCAGTCCATTACCAGGCCCTTTGGGTCTTGTATGGATATTAAGGGGAACCCCGCACCCAAATTAAAAAAGGAAACGGCAGTATATAGGCTCTGTACTCTGAACAGCAGTATACAGGCGGTGCAAACAAGACAGGGACTGTAGGTTTGTTAAGTAGAATCTGTTTGTAATTTTGAACTGGTACATTTTGAACGTGTTTAGCTCCAGCCAAAAAATCTATTTTAAGCTTTTTGGAAAACCTAGGGAAGGGTTATCGCCCCTGTGACATTTGTTTTGCTGCCTGTGCTCCTCTTCAGAAGATTTCACCTCACTTTTTGTCCCAATGACAAATGTTTTTTGAAAATTTGGGGATTTTTGTGAAACAAGGATTGGTGATAAAGCATCAGTGGAAAGGAGAAATTTTTTTCCCATATTAACTCCTACAGGAGAGAATGTCCCTTCCTAGGGGTAGATTTCATCTCACTTCCTGTTGTCTCCTTCTGTTTGCAAGTTGGATGTTTGAAAGTAGGGGCCTGCCCTATATACTCAGCAGAAATTTGGGCCTTAGGTGTTGTTGTGGCCACAACACTGTAAGCCCTCACAGGGCCCTGCTGGGAAATATTATATCAAGAATTGTAATTACATGCCCCTGTTGAACAGGGGCTGAAAAATTGGGCCTTAGGCACTGGTGCCACGACACTGCAACCCCTCACAGATACTCTAGTTGAAGCGCAGGAACAAGCCCTGCTGCAAAGTATTGCATCAAAAATTGTAATTACACTCCCCTGTTAAACAGGGGCTGAAAAATTGGGCCTTAGGCACTGGTGGCGGCGCCCAGAACCAAAAATGTTCTTACAAGCCATCAGCGTGATCATTGAGGAGGAAGAGGATAATTACTCAGGATAGTCACTCAGCATCAGCATAGGCAGTCTTTGAAGGGATCTGAGATTTCAAAAAAATTATTCGGTTACATCAGCATCAGGTGCTTGGTAGCTGGTGGTGATCCAAGACTGATTCATTTTTATGAAGGTCAGTCGATCGACCGAGTCGGTGGACAGACGCACCCTGTGATCGGTTACAAAGCTTCCAGCAGCACTGAATGTGCGTTCCGTGAGAATGCTGGATGCAGGACAGGCCAGTAGCTCAATTGCATACTGTGCAAGCTCTGGCCAGTGATCCATCCTCAAGACACAGTAACCCAGAGGATTTTCAGTGGGAAAGGTGTCCAAGTCAGATCTTGCCCCTAGGTATTCCTGCACCATGTAAACCAGACGGTGGCGATGGTTGCTGGAACTGATCATACCTTGGGGCTGCGGACTAAAAAATTGTCTGAACGCATCGGTCAGATGGCCACCTTCTCCACCGCTCCTTCTTTGACCGAAGCCTCAGCAACTTGTCCAGAAACAGGAGTTTGTAACCTCCCAGTCTCTGGGAACGCGTTGCACAGACCTTTCTGCAAGGCCTCCCGAAGATGTTTCATCCTCTGCTCCCTCTGCGATGGCAAGATAAGGTCCGCAACCTTACCCTTGTAACGTGGATCAAGGAGGGTTGCCAGCTAGTATTGGTCCTTCTCCTTGATACCACGAATACAAGGATCCTTACGCACGCTTTGCAGGATCAGGGAGGCCATGCAGCGTAGGTTTGCTGAGGCATTCGGTCCGGAGTCCTCTGGGTCACTAAGGACGACATGGTCCGCAGCCACCTCCTCCCAGCCACGTACAAGTCCATGTGTTTCTTGGGACTGATCCCTTAAAGACTGCTGCTAATGCTGAGTGCCAGGCTCCACCTCCATACTGACACAATCCTCCTCCTCCTCATCCTCTTGCTGTGTGATCGGCGGGCACGCAGGAACACTGTCTGGATAAAGGGGGCCTTGAGAGCTAAGGAAGTCCTCCTCTTCCTGCCTCTGTTCTGCCTCAAGTGCCCCGTCCATTATTCCACGCAGCGTGTGCTCCAACAGGTGGACAAGGGGGGCAGTGTCACTTTTGCATGCACTGTCACTGCTCACCATCCTCGTGGCCTCCTCAAATGGTGACAGGACAGTGCATGCATCCCTGATCATGGCCCACTGGCGTGGGGAAAAAAAAACAAGCACCCCTTCCCCTGTCCTGGTGCCATAGTCGCACAGGTACTCATTGATGGCCCTCTGCTGCGTGTGCAGCCGCTGCAGCATGGCCAACGTTGAGTTCCACCTGGTGGGCATGTCACAGATTAGGCGGTTCTTGGGCAGGTAAACTCCTTTTGGAGGTCTGCCAGCCGAGTACTGGCATTATGTGACCAGCGGAAATGCACACAGACTTTCCTGGCTTGCCTCAGGACATCCTGTAAGCCCGGGTACCTGCCCACCAAGTTAAGGATGTGAGCCAAACAGGGCACATGGGTCATTTGTCCCTGTCGGAGGGCAGAGAGGAGGTTGGTGCCATTTTCGCAAACCACCATTCCTGCCTTAAGTTGGCGTGGCGTCAACCACCTCTGAACCTGCCCCTGCAGAGCTGACAGAACCTCTGCCCCAGTGTGGCTCCTGTCCCCAAGCACACCAGCTCAAGCACAGCATGGCATCTTTTGGCCTGCATTCTTGCGTAGCCCCTTAAACGGCTACGGAGCACCGCTGGTTCAGAGGACAAAGCACAGGAAGAGGCCATGGAGGAAGAAGAGGGGGTGGAGGAGAGAGGTGTGTCACAATCATTGGTAGTGGCATTTTGGAGGCGTGGTGGCGGAACAACCTCCATCACTACTGCACCTTGTCCTGCATCCTTCCCAGCTGCCAGCAGAGTCACCCAATGCGCGGTGAAACTTGGGTAATGTCTGTGTCCATGCCTGCTGGACCATGAGTCAGCGGTAATATGCACCTTACTGCTGACCGCCCTGTCCAGCGAGGCATGGACATTGCCTTTCCACATGCCGGTAGAGAGACATAATCTCCTTCTGTGAGAAAAAGTGGCGTTTGGGTACCTGCCACTGAGGAACCGCACATTCCACAAACTCACGGAAGGGGGCAGAGTCTACCAACTGAAAAGGCAGCAGTTGAAGTGCTAGCAATTTTGCCAAGCTAGCATTCAACCGCTGGGCATGTGCATGGCTGGGAGCGAACTTCTTTCGGCGGTGCAGCAGCTGGGGCAGGGAAATTTGCCTGGTACAATCTGACGTTGGTGTACTGAAAGCAGATTGTCCACAAGTACTTGGCTGTGACGCACCTAATTCTACACCTTCATTCCTCTCAGTGCAGGTCTCAGAGAGGACTGAAGGTATAGTGGGGTTGGAGATCTCAGCTGATGAGGAGCAAGGAGAGGTCCTCTTTGTTCTTTAAAAGTATAAGCTACCTTGGAAAAAAGGTGTACACACGGACCGCTGCGGACACCCAATGGGATCAGACAAGGCCCATGGGCGGTAAAAGTGTAAAAAGTGGGTGCTGCGCTGACCTAATAAAGTAAAGGGATATGATAGCCTATAACAGTGTAAAATCAATGCATAAAACTGTGAAATCGTATATAAACAATAGTGAAAACTCATATGTCGTATCTATTAAAACAATACACACAGTGTGTAATCTGTAGAACACTAACCCATGCTATAATCATCAACATGTGTCAAATGTGGCAACACTAAGCATGCAGGGAACAAGCATAATCAATCCTCATACATGCGTAGTAGCATGTGCAAAAACTTAGTGTTATTGTGCTAATGTGAAAACCAAACAATACATTAAAATCTTCTATAAATATATCTATCTGTGCAAACAAATACTGTGAACTTGCAGGGATCATACAAACAATTCCTTCTGCATATAATAACCAAATGACATATATAATATTACATATAGTGCAAATAAGCAAAATTGTGAAAAACCAAGCAATGTATTGCAAATAGTGCAATCAACGCAAAAAGTGCAAAATGAGTGTGTGGCGTATATATTGGTCACTTCGCAGACCCTATCGCCATAATCGCATAAATACTGGAAATGCCCTTAAACACACCAGACGTGTGTCACAGTGATAAAGCAGGGATGAGCCATATAGTGATTACACTCCTTTAAAAGTTTGATGTGCAACAAAACAGCCAGTGGGGTGCCGAAAGAGAGTGTGTCTGTCCTCTTCGTGCATAAAATACACACAAGTAAAAGATGGCCCCTTACCTTATGGCAATGGAACAATTGCATAAGAGTTAAATGCTGCAGGGGATGGTCTCTCTTTGGGGTCCCTGGATCGGAGACGGGTGGTCCCTGTGCCTTAATTCCTCAGTGCCAGCAGAGCACACACATAAAAGAACAGAGGGGTACCAGATAGTGTAGTATTTTCAAACAAATCGGTATTTAGGTTGAAAATGCATGTACTCACATGAAGTAACTGCACAATACATCTCCTACGAGCATTTGCCCAAGTACTTGTACTCGGGCAAATGCTCCCGATGCTTCCGCCGATACTATGACAGTCAGCGGTGATCGGCGTGCAGGGGAGTTACAAGCTTCCCCCCGCGGCTTTCAGTGACATACAGCGGTGATCGGTGCTTGTAACTTCCCCACGCGATCACCGCTGTCACCTCATCCTCCTCCATGCCAACTCCGTTCCTCTGTCCCCCTCTCCTTCTCTGTCCCCCTCCATTCCGTTCCTCCGTTCCTCTGTCCCCCTCCGTTCCGTTCCTCTGTCCCCCTTTCCTTCTCTGTCCCCCTCCGTTCCTCCGTTCCTCTGTCCCCCTCCGTTCCTCCGTTCCTCTGTCCCCCTCCGTTCCTCCGTTCCTCTGTCCCCCTCCGTTCCTCCGTTCCTCTGTCCCCCTCCGTTCCTCCGTTCCTCTGTCCCCCTCCGTTCCTCCGTTCCTCTGTCCCCCTCCGTTCCTCCGTTCCTCTGTCCCCCTCCGTTCCTCTGTCCCCCTCCGTTCCTCCGTTCCCCTCCGTTCCTCCGTTCCTCTGTCCCCCTCCGTTCCTCCGTTCCTCTGTCCCCCTCCGTTCCTCCGTTCCTCTGTCCCCCTCCGTTCCTCCGTTCCTCTGTCCCCCTCCGTTCCTCCGTTCCTCTGTCCCCCTCCGTTCCTCCGTTCCTCTGTCCCCCTCCGTTCCTCCGTTCCTCTGTCCCCCTCCGTTCCTCCGTTCCTCTGTCCCCCTCCGTTCCTCCGTTCCTCTGTCCCCCTCCGTTCCTCCGTTCCTCCGTTCCTCTGTCCCCCTCCGTTCCTCCGTTCCTCTGTCCCCCTCCGTTCCTCCGTTCCTCTGTCCCCCTCCGTTCCTCCGTTCCTCTGCCCCCCTCCGTTCCTCCGTTCCTCTGTCCCCCTCCGTTCCTCCGTTCCTCTGTCCCCCTCCGTTCCTCCGTTCCTCTGTCCCCCTCCGTTCCTCCGTTCCTCTGTCCCCCTCCGTTCCTCCGTTCCTCTGTCCCCCTCCGTTCCTCCGTTCCTCTGTCCCCCTCCGTTCCTCCGTTCCTCTGTCCCCCTCCGTTCCTCCGTTCCTCTGTCCCCCTCCGTTCCTCTGTCCCCCTCCGTTCCTCCGTTCCTCTGTTCCTCCGTTCCTCTGTCCCCCTCCGTTCCTCTGTCCCCCTCCGTTCCTCTGTCCCCCTCCGTTCCTCCGTTCCTCTGTCCCCCTCCGTTCCTCCGTTCCTCTGTCCCCCTCCGTTCCTCCGTTCCTCTGTCCCCCTCCGTTCCTCTGTCCCCCTCCGTTCCTCCGTTCCTCTGTCCCCCTCCGTTCCTCCGTTCCTCTGTCCCCCTCCGTTCCTCCGTTCCTCTGTCCCCCTCCGTTCCTCCGTTCCCCTCCGTTCCTCCGTTCCTCTGTCCCCCTCCGTTCCTCCGTTCCTCTGTCCCCCTCCGTTCCTCCGTTCCTCTGTCCCCCTCCGTTCCTCCGTTCCTCTGTCCCCCTCCGTTCCTCCGTTCCTCTGTCCCCCTCCGTTCCTCCGTTCCTCTGTCCCCCTCCGTTCCTCCGTTCCTCTGTCCCCCTCCGTTCCTCCGTTCCTCTGTCCCCCTCCGTTCCTCCGTTCCTCTGTCCCCCTCCGTTCCTCCGTTCCTCTGTCCCCCTCCGTTCCTCCGTTCCTCTGTCCCCCTCCGTTCCTCTGTCCCCCTCCGTTCCTCTGTCCCCCTCCGTTCCTCTGTCCCCCTCCGTTCCTCTGTCCCCCTCCGTTCCTCTGTCCCCCTCCGTTCCTCTGTCCCCCTCCGTTCCTCTGTCCCCCTCCGTTCCTCTGTCCCCCTCCGTTCCTCTGTCCCCCTCCGTTCCTCTGTCCCCCTCCGTTCCTCTGTCCCCCTCCGTTCCTCTGTCCCCCTCCGTTCCTCTGTCCCCCTCCGTTCCTCTGTCCCCCTCCGTTCCTCTGTCCCCCTCCGTTCCTCTGTCCCCCTCCGTTCCTCTGTCCCCCTCCGTTCCTCTGTCCCCCTCCGTTCCTCTGTCCCCCTCCGTTCCTCCGTTCCTCTGTCCCCCTCCGTTCCTCCGTTCCTCTGTCCCCCTCCGTTCCTCCGTTCCTCTGTCCCCCTCCGTTCCTCCGTTCCTCTGTCCCCCTCCGTTCCTCCGTTCCTCTGTCCCCCTCCGTTCCTCCGTTCCTCTGTCCCCCTCCGTTCCTCTGTCCCCCTCCGTTCCTCCGTCCCCCTCCGTTCCTCTGTCCCCCTCCGTTCCTCTGTCCCCCTCCGTTCCTCTGTCCCCCTCCGTTCCTCTGTCCCCCTCCGTTCCTCTGTCCCCCTCCGTTCCTCTGTCCCCCTCCGTTCCTCTGTCCCCCTCCGTTCCTCTGTCCCCCTCCGTTCCTCTGTCCCCCTCCGTTCCTCTGTCCCCCTCCGTTCCTCTGTCCCCCTCCGTTCCTCTGTCCCCCTCCGTTCCTCTGTCCCCCTCCGTTCCTCTGTCCCCCTCCGTTCCTCTGTCCCCCTCCGTTCCTCTGTCCCCCTCCGTTCCTCTGTCCCCCTCCGTTCCTCTGTCCCCCTCCGTTCCTCTGTCCCCCTCCGTTCCTCTGTCCCCCTCCGTTCTGCTGTGTCTCTCCGCTGTCCCCTCCGTTCTGCTGTCTCTCTCCGCTGTGTGAATGGACAGTCAGCTGACTCTGTCCATTCACATAACTGAAACATTGTAATCTCCTGTGATGATTACAATGTGTCAGTTTATGAATGGAGAGGAGCCGCTGTCTTCTCTCCATTCATTCTCAGTGCAGCTGAGGCTGCAGAGAAAGGGACTGGGGAATCTCTATCCTCTGTCCCTTTCTCTGTCTCAAGGGGGAGATATCAGAGGTCTGTTAAGACCCCTGATATCTCACCAAAGCCCCCCAACAGGGCTGATTAAAAAAAAACAAAAAAAAAAACATATTGCAAAAATGAATAAAAAAAATATTATTGTAAAAAATAAAAATTGTAAATAAAAAAAAACAAAAAAACACAGACACCGTTCACCCCCCCCCCCCCCCCCCCGAAAAAAAAAAAAAAGCATTGTTAAAAAAAAAAAATGTCACGTGACAAAAAAAAAAAAAGTATCGGTAATCGGTATCGGCGAGTACTTGAAAAAAAAGTATCGGTACTTGTACTCGGTCCTAAAAAAGTGGTATCGGGACAACCCTAGTGTATATGTATATGTGTGTATATATATATATATATATATATATATATATATATATATATATATATATATATATATATATATATATATATATATATATATATATATATATATATATATATATAATAAATTCCTATCCTGATGGTTTTGGGGTATGTAATGGTGGGGAAGATGTGCTCTGACTGTTCGGTGAAAGAAAGAAGTTAAGACTTCCTGCTTTCTCCAGAATACTCAACCAGCTTCGCGCTTCTCTCTGATTCTCCGCCTCTGGAATGGTGAATCAGAAAGTGAGAATTCGGACACACATCGCCAGTGAGGTGCTGAGATCGCACCTTCATAAACTGGCCATTTCTATGACAGTTACAGATTCTCACTGTGCTGAGATAATCAGTGGAGAACATGTTCTCCGCTGATTACCTCAGTTTCATAAACTGGTAATGACCTGAGATCAGCGGTGAGACTTGGGATCACTGCAGATCTCGGTTTCATAAAAGGACACCATAGTGTGGTGGAAAGCAAGTAGAACCCCCCTGTGCATAGTGCTGGCAGAAACGGTGAATACTTGTGGGGAACGAAAGAATTTGGGGGTAGTTCAGGCAGCAAAATGAGTTTCCTGGAGGGCCACTACTCCTGCTTTTAAGGAAGCAAATGCCTGGAAAGCCTTAACCCTTTTATAAGGTGAATGTAGGCCCTTAACATTCAAGGATAGAACATTTAAGGGCGTTGTCTGGTAAGAGATGGAGAGTCGGCATATGAGAGTTCCGGACGTACAAGAAACCAACGACCTTGTGGAAAGAGAAATTAGGATGAAAGAAAAGGTGGGGCAGCGGTAAAGCGGGAGGGAAGAGCAAGACAGAGGGGAGGGTCGGAGGGGGGAGGAGTAGATGGGAAGCAGAACCTTAGGGTGATAACAGTGTTTGCAAAACCTGTCTAGCAGTTGAACCATAAACAACCTGAGTTCTTAGCTGTAACGGGATGTAAGATCTCTGATAATACTCTTCAACCACTTAAGGACTGGGCCTATTTTTCAAACTTGTTTACAAGTTAAAATACTTTTTTGCTAGAAAATTACTTGGAACCCCCAAACATTATATAGATTTTTTTCTAACACCCTAGAGCATAAAATAGCGGTCGTTGCAATACTTTCTGTCACACCGTATTTGCGCAGAGGTTTTTGTACGTGCACTTTTTTTGGAAAAAATACACTTTTTTGAATTAAAAGACAACAGTAAAGTTAGCCCAATTTTTTTTTATATGGCAAAAGATGTTACACTGAAATTGATACCCAACATGTCACACTTCAAAATTACGCCCGCTCGTGGAATGACGACAAACTTTTATCCTTTAAAAATCTCCATAGGTGACATTTAAAAAAATTCTACAGGTTGCATGTTTTGAGTTTCAAAGAAGGTCTAATGCTAGAATTATTGCTCTCACTCGATTGCGGTGATGCCTCATATGTGTCATTTGACCATCGCTTTCATATGCGTGCGCTACTCACGTATGCATCCGCTTCTGCACGCGAGCTCGGTGGGACGGGACGCGTTAAGAAAAAAATATTTTTCTTTTATTTATTTTTACACTGTTTAACTGCTTCAGCCCCGGAAGATTTGGCTGCTGAATTACCAGGCCATTTTTTGCCATTGGGCACTGCGTCTCTTTAACTGACAAGTGCGTGGTCGTGCAGCGCTGCACCCAAACAAAATTGACGTTTGTTTTTTCCCACAAATAGAGCTTTCTTTTGGTGGTATTTGATCATCTTTTCGGTTTATATTTTTTGCTCTTTAACCACTTTAGCCCCGGACCATTATGCTGCCTAAGGACCAGAGGTCTTTTTCCAATTTGGCACTGCGTCGCTTTAACTGCTAATTGCGCGGTCATGCAATGCTGTACCCAAACGAAATTTGCGTCCTTTTCTTCCCACAAATAGAGCTTTCTTTTGATGGTATTTGATCACCTCTGCGGTTTTTATTTTTTGCGCTATAAACGGAAAAAGACCGAAAATTTTGAAAAATAAATGATATTTTCTACTTTTTGTTATAAAAAATCCAATAAACTCAATTTTAGTCATACATTTAGGCCAAAATGTATTCGGCCACATGTCTTTGGTAAAAAAAATGTCAATAAGCGTATATTGGTTTGCGCAAAAGTTATAGCGTCTACAAACTAGGGTAAATTTTCTGGAATTTACACAGCTTTTAGTTTGACTGCCTATGTCATTTCTTGAGGTGCTAAAATGGCAGGGCAGTACAACCCCCCCCAAATGACCCCATTTTGGAAAGTAGACACCCCAAGGAAATTGAGAGGCATGTTGAACCCATTGAATATTTATTTTTTTGTCCCAAGTGATTGAATAATGACAAAAAAAAGAAAAGTTTACAAAAAGTTGTCACTAAATGATATATTGCTCACACAGGCCATGGGCATATGTGGAATTGCACCCCAAAATACATTTAGCTGCTTCTCCTGAGTACGGGGATACCACATGTGTGGGACTTTTTGGGAGCCTAGCCGCGTACGGGGCCCCGAAAACCAATCACCGCCTTCAGGATTTCTAAGGGTGTAAATTTTTGATTTCACTCTTCACTGCCTATCACAGTTTCAGAGGCCATGGAATGCCCAGGTGGCACAAAACCCCCCCAAATGACCCCCTTTTGGAAAGTAGACACCCCAAGCTATTTGCTGAGAGGCATGGTGAGTATTTTGCAGCTCTCATTTGTTTTTGAAAATGAAGAAAGACAAGAAAAAACTTTTTTTTTTTTTTCAATTTTCAAAACTTTGACAAAAAGTGAGGTCTGCAAAATAGTCACTATACCTCTCAGCAAATAGCTTGGGGTGTCTACTTTCCAAAATGGGGTCATTTGGGGGGGTTTTGTGCCACCTGGGCATTCCATGGCCTCAGAAACTGTGATAGGCAGTGAAGGGTGAAATCAAAAATTCACGCCCTTAGAAAGCCTGAAGGCGGTGCTTGGTTTTCGGGGTCCCGTACGCGGCTAGGCTCCCAAAAAGTCAAACACATGTGGTATCTCCGTACTCAGGAGAAGCAGCAGAATGTATTTTGGGGTGTAATTTCACATATTCCCATGGCATGTTTGAGCAATATATCATTTAGTGACAACTTTGTGCAAAAAAAAAAAAAAAATGTCTCTTTCCCGCAACTTGTGTCACAATATAAAATATTCCATGGACTTGACATGACTCTCAGCAAATAGCTTGGAGTGTCTACTTTCCAAAATGGGGTCATTTGGGGGGGTTTTGAACTGTCCTGGCATTTTATGCACAACATTTAGAAGCTTGTCACACATCACGCACTCTTCTAACCACTTGAAGACAAAGCCCTTTCTGACACTTTTTGTTTACATGTAAAAATTTTTTTTTTTGCAAGAAAATTACTTTAAACCCCCGAACATTATATAATTTTTTAAAGCAAATGCCCTACAGATTAAAATGGTGGGTGTTTCATTTTTTTTTTCACACAGTATTTGCGCAGCGATTTTTTTTAAACGCATTTTTTGGGGAAAAAACACACTTTTTTTAAAATTTTAATGCACTAAAACACACTATATTGCCCAAATGTTTGATGAAATAAAAAAGATGATCTTAGGCCGAGTACATGGATACCAAACATGACATGCTTTAAAATTGCGCACAAACGTGCAGTGGCAACAAAATACATTTTTAAAAGCCTTTAAAAGCCTTTACAGGTTACCACTTTAGATTTACAGAGAAGGTCTACTGCTAAAATTACTGCCCTCGATCTGACCTTCGCGGTGATACCTCACATGCATGGCGAAATTGCTGTTTACGTTTGACGACAGACCGCCGCTTGCGTTCGCCTTAGCGCGAGAGCAGGGGGCGACAGGGGTTCTTTTTTTTTTTCTTATTTTTTTGCTTTTTTATCTTATTTTTAAACTGTTCCTTTCATTTTTTAATCATTTTTATTGTTATCTCAGGGAATGTAAATATCCCCTATGATAGCAATAGGTAGTGACAGGTACTCTTTTTTGAAAAAATTGGGGTCTATTAGACCCTCTCCTCTGCCCTTAAAGCATCTGACCACACCAAGATCGGTGTGATAAAATGCTTTCCCAATTTCCCAATGGCGCTGTTTACATCCGGCGAAATCTAAGTCATGAAATTCTCGTAGCTTCCGGTTTCTTAGGCCATAGAGATGTTTGGAGCCACTCTGGTCTCTGTTTAGCTCTATGGTCAGCTGGCTGAATCACCGGCTGCACTCTCAGGTTCCCTGTTGACAGGAGAGCCAGAGAAAAACACGGAAGACGGTGTGGGGGGGGCATTCCCTCCCACGGCTTGTAAAAGCAGTCTAGAGGCTAATTAGCCGCTAGGATTGCTTTTACATGAAAGCCGACTGCTGGCTGAAAAGAATGATACCAAGATGATACCTAAACCTGCAGGCATCATTCTGGTATAACCACTCAAAGTCGTGAATGGCGTACCTGAAGACAAAAAAAGGGTTAACAATAGAACACAGTAAACTGTAAAGTATAAAAAATTGCATACCTGAAAAACAAACATGATAAAACATAACAATAAAACATTGCAGAATAGAATACATAAAAAAAGAGCAGAACAATAGAGAGAGAACAATAAAACTACAACTATTTTTTTTATTATATATATTAGGGTTGTCCCGATACCACTTTTTTAGGACCGAGTACAAGTACCGATACTTTTTTTCAAGTACTCGCCGATACCGATTATCGATACTTTTTTTTAATGTCACGTGACAGTTTTTTTTTTTTTTTTGAGGGGGGGGGGGGTGGATGTGGGGGGCGGGTGGGGTGGGGGTGGGGGGCGGGTGGGGTGGGGGTGGGGGTATAGTGAACGGTGTCTGTGTGTGTGTTTTTGTTTTGGTTTTTTTCATTTACATTTATTTTTTACAATTTTTTTTTTTTCTTTATTGCACTGTTTTTTTTTTTTTTTTTTTAATCAGCCCTGTTGGGGGGCTTTGGTGAGATATCAGGGGTCTTAACAGACCTCTGATATCTCCCCCTTGAGACAGAGAAATAGACTGAGGATAGATTCCCCAGTCCCTTTCTCTGCAGCGTCAGCTGCACTGAGAATGAATGGAGAGAACACAGCAGCTTCTCTCCATTCATAAACTGACACATTGTAATCACAGGAGATTACAATGTTTCAGTTATGTGAATGGAAAGAGTCAGCTGACTCTCTCCATACACACAGCGGAGAGACAGCAGAACGGAGGGGACAGACGAAGAGAGAGGGGGACAACGGAAAGCCGGAACGGATGGGGACAGCGGAGGGGGACAGAGGAACGCATGGGGACAGCGGAGGGGGACAGAGGAACGCATGGGGACAGCGGAGGGGGACAGAGGAACGCATGGGGACAGCGGAGGGGGACAGAGGAACGGAGGAGGACAGCGGAGGGGGACAGAGCAAAGAAGGAGGACAGCGGGGGGGGGACAGAGGAACGGAGGGGGACACAGCAATGGAGCAGGACAGCGGAGGGGGACAGAGGAACGGAGGAGGACAGCGGAGGGGGACAGAGCAAAGGAGGACAGCGGGGGGGGGACAGAGGAACGGAGGGGGACACCGCAATGGAGCAGGACAGCGGAGGGGGACAGAGGAATGGAGGAGGACAGCGGGAGGGGGACACAGCAATGGAGCAGGACAGCGGAGGGGGACAGAGGAACGGAGGAGGACAGCGGGGGGGGGACAGAGGAACGGAGGGGGACACAGCAATGGAGCAGGACAGCGGAGGGGGACAGAGGAACGGAGGAGGACAGCGGAGGGGGACAGAGCAAAGAAGGACAGCGGGAGGTGGACAGCGGAGGGGGACAGAGCAAAGGAGGACGACAGCGGGGGGGGGGGGACAGAGGAACGGAGGGGGACACAGCAATGGAGCAGGACAGCGGAGGGGGACAGAGGAACGGAGGAGGACTAAGGAGGAGGAGGTGACAGTCAGCGGTGATCGCGTGTGGGGGAATTACAAGCACCGATCACCGCTGTATGTCACTAAGCAGCTGAAAGCCGCGGGGGGAGAAGCTTGTAACTCCCCCACACGTCCATCACCGCTGACAGTCAAGGTATCGGCGGAAGCATCGGGAGCATTTGCCCGAGTACAAGTACTTGGGCAAATGCTTGGTATCGGTGCCGATACCGATACTAGTATCGGTATCGGGACAACCCTAATATATATATATATATATATATATATATATATATATATATATATATATATATATATATATATATATATATATATATATATATATATATATATATTATGTTTACACTTTTTTTGTAACTAACTTTTATAACTGTAACCGGTTCCAGGTTCGGGTCTCTCAAAATGCGATGGCATCTTGGGAGACCCTGTGAAAGTGTGCCTAGTCTGTGCAATGCTGTACCCTACGCTAATACTCAACTAGTGAATGGTAGCGTTCAAAACATTCACCAATGCAAAAAACAGGATTGTCAGGACAGGAGGGACAATAATAGCGGGTGTCACGCCTATATCCACGCTTGCTGCAGACACGACATCTTTTTTGGGGGGGGGGGGGTTCGTTGGGTAGGGGTACTCGGAAGGACATAAAGAAAATGCCTCTCATGCAGCCGACTGCATTTGGTTGGGGATGTGAATGGGGGAAGTACGGGCGCTGCAGAAGTGGTGGGTTCCCAATTAGGATTGGCAAATGCAGCAGTAAGGGCACTATGGGCACGACGGGCCTGTTTGTCTTCTTGGTGGCAGCGGGACACTACTTGTGCTTGCCACCTCACCAGCTTGAACTGCACTTGTGGGACTCGCCACGTCACCAAGTGTTACTGCAGTGCTGGTTTGACTACGACCGGGGTGTACTAGGCCGCTGGTGCTTGCCAGTTCACCAAAACGCTACCAAAAAAACTGTTAGCGATCGCAGGGATCAGGCCTGACTCTGCGAACGCTGCAGTTATGCGTTTAGTGTTTTGTAAGTGACAGTGCTCGATCGATACTGCACTTGGGTGGGCTGGGCAGGGCGGAGGGGCAAAACGCAGGGGCTAGCAGGTATCTGGGCTGATCCGAATAACACTGCGTTTTTGGGAACCCTAAACTGCTGGGGACGCTAGTATAGATCTGATCGGATCAGATATTGACCTGATCAGATACTATACCACTAAGGGAGGTGTACGGTGCGTGCGTGCGTGGGTGTTAGTGGGTACTGGTACTGCTAACCTGACGCTGCCTGGGGCTGGTGCTTGCCATTTCTCCAAAATGCTACCATTTTGGTGAAATGGGGGTGTTTTGTGTGCCTGGCATGTTCTACTGAGTGTGTGTGTGTTTTACACTCACATTGATGTCTTCTCTCCTCGGCGCCGGAACGGAAAATACCGAGCCGAGGAGAGATGACATCATTTCCTTTGCTGTTTAGCATACAGCAGCAAAGGAATGTTCTGATTGGCCGGCGGCGATCGTGAGGGGGGGGGGCACAAACGGATGGCCTCCCCCTCACCTCCGATCGCCGGGGGACAAAAGAGGACCGGGGGGGGGGGGTCCGATCGGACCCCCCACCCGCGGGAGGCAGATCACGTATATTTACGTGATTTTGCCTGCCCGTGCCGCCTTGCCGACGTATTTCGGCGTAAGGCGGTCCTTAAGTGGTTAAACAAAAAAGTGTCAATTTTGAAAAAAAACACTATTTTGTACTATGCTATATCCCCATTTTAAAAAAAAAAAAAAAAAGCTATTTTTTCTCAGTTTAGACCGATATGTATTCTTCATATATTTGGTAATAAAAATCACAAGCGTATATTGATTGGTTTGCGGAAAAGTTATAGCGTCTGAAATAGGGGATATATGTATAGCATTTAGGGTTGTCCCGATACCGATACTAGTATCGGTATCGGCACCGATACCGAGCATTTGCCCAAGTACTTGTACTCGGGCAAATGCTCCCGATGCTTCCGCCGATACTATGACAGTCAGCGGTGATCGGCGTGTGGGGGAGTTACAAGATTCCCCCCGCGGCTTTCAGTGACATACAGCGGTGATCGGTGCTTGTAACTTCCCCACGCGATCACCGCTGACTGTCACTGCATCCTCCTCCATGCCCCCTCTGTTCCTCTGTCCCCCTCTCCTCTGTCTCCCTCCGTTCCGTTCCTCCGTCCCCCTCTCCTTCTCTGTCCCCTCCGTTCCGTTCCTCCGTTCCTCCGTTCCTCTGCCTCTCCGCTGTCCCCTCCGTTCCGTTCCTCCGTCCCCCTCTCCTTCTCTGTCCCCTCCGTTCCGTTCCTCCGTCCCCCTCTCCTTCTCTGTCCCCTCCGTTCCGTTCCTCCGTCCCCCTCTCCTTCTCTGTCCCCCTCCGTTCCGTTCCTCCGCCTCTCCGCTGTCCCCTCCGGTCCGCCGTCCTCCTCCTCCTTCCTTTGTGAATGGACAGAGTCAGCTGACTCTGTCCATTCACATAACTGAAACATTGTAATCTCCTGTGATTACAATGTGTCAGTTTATGAATGGAGAGGAGCCGCTGACTTCTCTCCATTCATTCTCAGTGCAGCTGAGGCTGCAGAGAAAGGGACTGGGGAATCTCTATCCTCGGTCTCTTTCTCTGTCTCAAGGGGGAGATATAAGGGGTATGTTAAGACCCCTGATATCTCACCAAAGCCCCCCAACAGGGCTGATTTAAAAAAAAAAAAAAAAAAAAAAAAAAACATATTGCAAAAATGAATAAAAAAATTATTATTGTAAAAAAAAAAATTGTTAATAAAAAAAAAAAACACATAAAAAAATTATTATTGTAAAAAATAAAAATTGTTAATAAAAAAAAAAACACACAGAAACCGTTCACCCCTCCCCCCCCCCGAAAAAAAAGAAAGCATTGTTAAAAAAAAAAAAAAACTGTCACGTGACATAAAAAAAAGTATCGGTAATCGGTATCGGCGAGTACTTGAAAAAAAGTATCGGTACTTGTACTCGGTCCTAAAAAAGTGGTATCGGGACAACCCTAATAGCATTTTTATTATTATTTTTTTTTTTTTTACTAGTAATGGCGACGATATGTAATTGTTATCAGGACTGTGACATGGCGGACACATCAGACTTTTTTGACACATTTTTGGGACCATTGACATTTTTATACAGCCATCAGTGCTATAAAAATGCACTGGTTACTGTAAAAATGTCACTCGCAGGGAAGGGTTTAACACTAGGGGGCAATCAAGGGGTTATCTGTTCCCTCTTTGTGTTCTAACTGGAGGGGTGATGGAACTGACTAGGTAAGATGACAGATCGTTGTTCATACTTTGTATGAACACACGAT
The DNA here is from genome assembly GCA_037952835.1 of Lithobates septentrionalis. NCBI lineage: Eukaryota > Metazoa > Chordata > Amphibia > Anura > Ranidae > Lithobates > Lithobates septentrionalis. Next base: position 44,035 of record JBBDGP010002865.1, on the reverse strand, counting down.
CAGTCTCTTCTTCCCTCAGAGAACCGAGATCTGTGTGTTTACACACAGATCCCAGTTCTTGTGTTTGTCACGAGCGATCGCCGGAGCCCGGCGGTCATCACGCCCCACCGGGCACTCGCATCGGCTCGGGGGGCGAGCAGCTGCCGTGCGCCCCTAGTGGCCACAGGGCGAAGTCGCTCTGACTTAGAAAAAGATTCCTGTACTACTTTGGGGCGACTTCAGAATGGCTTGCATTGACTTCTATACAGAAGTCATTTGAAGTCGCTCTGTACAGGGTGGCTTCAGAGTCGGGTGACTTTGAAGCCGCCCCTGTGTGAATTTGCTCTAAATGACAAGGCAGCACCCCAAAGAGGAAATGTCTAATTTGGTTGGCGCATAAAGTGACTGAGGGTGTCTGTCAGTACTGTTGATGAAATTTCATATTTACAGAACGGCTTCCTACTGACTCATAAACTGCAGGCGAGTTTACATGGGATTTGTTTGGGCTGTGTCTAGTGCTGAGCCCAAAATGACCCACAATTGGGGAAATTATAATTTAGGTTGGGTTCACACTGTTATGCTGGTGTGTACATCCTGCCACGGATTACCATGCGTTGCATCAAATGTCACCATAAATGCACACAGCATTGTGTTAGCACGCATGTAATAAACAATGTAATAAAACTATTATGAAAAAGATACATTTGGGTGCCGTTCGCAGCATTGCACCAATGTGTGTAATGTATCACAGGAATACCACTGAAATACAAATTACTCGGTCATCTATTGCAGAAGTCTATATCCAGACTAAAAGGTTAACCTCTTCATACCGGTGCCTCCCGGCCCTTTAAGGGGTTTATGATGCTGGGAGGTGGGGCTTAAGACCACGTGACAGCCGTGATTGGGCTGTAACGTGTTCGAAGAAGCTTTTGGTTAGGTGCTGGTAACTGTCAGAAACGCGCATGCTCTTGGCACAGCTCTATTGACAGTAATTCACGTATATGTGGCCCCTCTGCACCAAGGACTAGGCGCATTCCAAAGACGAAAAAAAAGATGCACCTCTTGGCCTTTCTGCCATTGCTCTTCTATGACGCCAGTGGTGGCCATGTGCTTTTCGGTAAATGATTCGTATATTTTCCCATCAATCTCTTCTGATAGTAATAATCTTTAATTTGATATTGCCATACATATGGAAGTGGGTTTTGATCAATAAGTTGCAATCAATTATCGATCACATCTGTTTTCAGCATGTAATCTCACATTGATCGTATTGGTCAAGTATCTTTGTGCTGCTGACTGATGAAAAATGATCAATATTTCAACTAGTCGACTGAGTTTAATCAAATCTTATCAAAATGTGCATGTCGATTGGAAGGGATATTGTGGCTATTTTTTGCGTATCAGACAAAATAAATTAAAGCATGTGGCCGTCAGAGGGCCCAAAGATTACGCGCATCCAATATTGCGTTTCAACCTAGTCCCTTGCACATAGATTTCTCTACATCCTGAGAATCTTTGTACTGTAGATGATGTTTAAAGTCTTCAATTTTGTTGCGAAACCTTATTCTGAAATTAGGAATTTTAGACCCTACTTTTCAGATTGGAGAACCTCTCCCCACCTTTATTTCTGAGATGCATGTTATTGAGCTGGCAGTTAACCTAATTAGTTGCACAATGTTCTTCCAGCTCTTGTTAGTACCACTTTTCAGCTTTCGTTTTTTACCCTTTCTCAACTTTTTTGAGATGTATTGCCATCAATTTCAGAATTACCTTTTCTTTAAATGGTACATTTTCTCTGTTTTAAATATTTTGATTATTTTTGACTTTGAATACAATATGGGTTTACAGGATTCATAAATCTTTGCATACTGTTATGTAGATTTTAGACTGCGTTTCAACTTATTCTTGGAATTGGGTTTGTACCCAGTTGAACCTGCTAGTGGACTAAAAGAAAGCGAAGTCAGATGCACTTACAAAGCACTGCAGCTTTGTATAAGTAGTTATACCTTGTGTTCTAGACATGCTAATCTTTTCAGCATGAGCTATTTGTCTGCAGTTCTTATAAGTAATGTTTGTCTTCAGAAACCTAATGAGGTAATTGTTGTATTTTGAGACAACCTAATGTTTAGAAGTTATTTTTAAGGTCAAGTTTGTTTACTTGAAGTAAAACACTGCTGGCTTGCCTGTGGGTAGACTTCTCGCACCTTATATTTTCTTAGATATGTTATTCACTACTTTGTTAAATGGCCTAGAGGAGCTCAGACTTCCATTCTTATTCAAAATGTGAAGGCTACAATAGAAATTTTGCATAAATGGGAACTTTCAGATTTGCAACCAAAATCAGTTTGGAGAAACTTCTCCAACAGCTGATGGTATGTGTTTGAAATTGGTTCTTGGTACTTTTCTAAATTTTCCCAAGGGGGCACCTGTCCCCCTTTTCTATCTCCTCATCTATACTGTATACCAGATGTAGACTTGCATAGCAGACTGCTGTGGCCTGTCTGGATTCCCAATGCTTAACACTTTGCTCCAGAGTTCTCCCCCACTATTGTGAGTTTACACAATCATATAATGCACATGCGTACATCAACAAAGATGGCTGTAGCTGTTGGTTAACCGTGAGTCTACAATAATAACTATGGAGGTGAGGTGGATGGCCTAGGGCAGGGGTAGGTAACCTGAGGCCCTCCAGCTGTTGTGGAACTAAATTTCCCAAGAGGCATTGCAAGGTTGGCAGTTACAATTACTCCCAGAGGCTTGATGGGTCTTGTAGTTCTGCAACAGCTGGAGGGCCCCAGGTTGCCTACCGCTGGCCTAGGCATTTATCTTTAAAATGAGGTAAGTATTTATCTTTAAAATGAGGTTCATCTATTCCTGCTGATAATATAGAAGGAATTGGGCCTGGTTGGGATGCATGTGTTTATAGGGCTCATTGGTAAATTACTGCAAATTACATTTAATGCTTTTGCTTGTGCCAGTGTAATTATAGCGTTGGCAGCAGTGCCACCAAACACTTGCAATATATGACTTTTTTTTTCTTTTTTCGACTGAACAAAAACTGAACAGATTTTCACTATCCACACAATTGAGTTGGATAGGGAAATCCTCCTCCTCCCCCTGTCAGAATACAGTGATCAGCACTTCAGCTTTTTGGCTGCATTTGCTGACTAGTGAAATTATACCAACAGCCTCCTCATGAAAAGTCTGTGGAGTTCTCATGAACTGAAATGGCCATACATGGATCTAAATTCAACTGGTTCTTCTTGAACCGTCTGAATTTCAATCCATGTATGGCCACTTAAACTCCTGACCACTGTAGTAGCTGTAAGTCTATTGCTTCTTGTCGAACTCAGCACATTTACGAGGTGGCAGAGTGGATTTTAGCATCCATCCACTGCACGTGTCCATGACTGCCTGTGGTGGTGTGCTGAGTGCTTGCTCACTACCTGTCCCCAGCACACTGACCGAGCTGTTACCGCTTGGCTTCTGATCGGGGGCAAGCAGGAAGTGCTCCCGATCATGTGACACCCGTGAGAGCCAATCACAGCAGTCCAATTCTACGGAAGCCGCTCTGCCTCCTAGGCATTGGAGATCAAACTTGGCCACACACGGATTCAGCAGAGGCCAGCTGAGATTCGATCCATGTGTGGGCAGGCTGATTGTATGTACCCAAGTCGATCCAATAGCGCTGAAGGAAGCTTGCCCCCATCAACACTGTGTTGATGGGGGAATCAAGCAATTTATGGGCTGCTTTACTCCACTTTTTAGCCCATGATACACCCATATTTAGAGTGCTAGATGTACCATAGTTGCGAGCAGACACAACCACTAAACACGTGGGGGTGGTTCTCCTGTGGCAGATGTCACCTTTGAATTATGCGGAGCTGCCTGCATAGCCATGTCAGTCATTCACAAATTTGTGAATGAACTGTAAGTCAACAGCAGATGGACTTGTAATTCTCAATGAAACACAATTACCACACTCAATCCATTGGTTGGCCCTACCAGCTCTGTCAGTCTGTACCTTGGTACAGACCAGGAGCTGGAGGGAAGAGTGCATAAGCTTGTACGCTGCACCCAGAATCTACTAATTGCAGTTGCAATTCTTTGCAGGCTCATTTGCAAAAGTGTGCATTTTCCCAAGGTAGTTCGCTTTTAAAGCCCATATGCTGGGAGGCATGCAGGGGTTAAAGAAAAACTGTCTATTAACCACGTCAATACAGGGCACTTACACCCCCTTCCTGCCCAGTCCATTTTCAGCTTTCAGGGCTGTCACACTTTGAATGACAATTACGTGGTCATGTTACACTGTAACCATGTGAAATTGTTATCATTTTTTTTCACACAAATAGAGCTTTCTTTTGGTGTTATTTAATCACTTCTGGGTTTATTTTTTCCTAAAGACCAAAAATTTTGAAAGTTTGTTTCTGTCAGTAAATAAGTAATTTTTCTCCTTCACTGATGGGGCGGCACTTGTGTGCAATGGGCACAGATAGGCGGCACTGGTGTCATTGAAACCGACACAAAGAAAGAAGCCTCGCGATGCTGTGCTCTCATCCTCTTCTTCCTGGTTCTCCCCCTTGTGACTGTATAAGACTTCACACAGGGGGAGTAAAGAGCAGCACAGAGTGATTTTGCTGTCATCAATGGCTTAGCTCGGTTGCTGTAGTAATGGCATTCGAAATTCAGGCCTGGTTTAGACTTGGACAGGAAAACAAAGTAAGGGTGGAAATAACGTCCACAAAAAATTCAACAATCAGTAGTAACCATAGCGCGGCCAATACCCCGAAGAAACAAAATTAAAAAAAAAAGCGAAATAAGGTATTTTACAACCTCGTTTTTGTCATATTTAAATGTGTATGGCTTACCAATACATTCCAGGATCATTATATCAAAAAAAAAAACACGTACAGGGTTTACTCCCTCTTTAGGGATCGGGCCTATTTTTCAGACTGTTTACCAGGTAAAATAATTTTTTTTTGCTAGAGAATTATTATACATGATTTGTATAGCAAATGTCATGCTTCAAAATTGCGCCTGCTCATGGAATGGCGACAAACTTTTACCCCTAAAAAGCTCCATAGGCGACATTTAAAAATGTTTACAGGTTACCAGTTTTGAGTTAGAGGCGGTCTAGGGCTAGAATTAATGCTCTTAACGATTGTGGTGATGCCTCATGTGTGATTTGAACACTGTTTTCATATGTGGGGAAGACTTGCGTATGCGTTCGCTTCTGCACGCAAGCTCGGCGGGACAGAGCACTTTAAATTTTTTTTGTTCTTATTTTTTTTACACTTTTTTTATTTTTACACTATTTATAAAAAAAAATGTGGGTCACTTTTATGCCTATTACAAGGAATGTAAACATCCCTTGTATTAGAAAAAAAAAAGCATTACAGGAGCTCTTAAATGTGAGACCTGGGGTAAAAAGACCTCTCATATTTACACTAAAATGCAATAACATTTTTTTTTTTTTTCTAAAAAAATTTTTCTTTCCAATTTTAAGGGCTTTGGGTGGAAGTGACGTTTGACGTTGCTTCCGCCCTCCAATGCTATGGGGAGCCCAGTGGGGGCCATCATTCCTTCACTCGTGATCCAGGCTGTAAGGGGAGCAGACACCCGATAAAAGTGATCTCGCGGTGAATCCGCCGCTGAGACCACTTTAATCTGAAAGAGGACCGCTGGCCTTTTTAAAAAAAATAGAGGTTATGGCAGCTAGCTGCAGCCATAACGGGATTTAGCATTAAAGTAGCAACATATAACGACGGTGGGCGGTCCTTAAGTAGTTAAAGCATGTTACACAGCATAGTGCTTCAGCTGTGTAATTTGTCTTTCTATGCTGTAAATATCTGGTTGATCCTGCCTGTTCCTGTGTCCCCTATGTGACCTGACCACGGTAATCATAGCTGTTGATCCATGATACTGTGGTCAGTTTACGTGCCTCCATCATCCCGCTGTTAGTCTCTCCTCTCCCCCCTTCCTCCCTGCCTCTCAGTTCGTAGTGTGTGAGCGATTTTCAAACCCACCTCTTCCCTCCTGCCACTCTTTTGTGTGGCAGTAAAGTGTGTGAGTACCATTAGGCTAGGTCGCATGACAAGTTGTACCCCCTGATTTCCAATGATTACCGTTTATATCTGTGCGACTTCAAGATGCAGCGACTTCAAGACGCAGCAACTTCAAAGTAGTCTCTGCACTACTTTGGTCCCACTTTGATGCGACTTGAGGTCCATAGACCTCAAGAATACACAGGCATTGCTTCAAGTTGTGGCAAAAAATTGCGGTAAAATCGTGCGACTTTGGGGACGCAATAGTGGAAACATAGCCTTACTGCCAGTTCTTCTGTTATAACAAGGTTTAATTCAGTGTCAATGTTTTTTAAAAAAAATGATGCTACTTAAATACCTTAATTCAGAGCACAGCTGTGCGGTCACAAAGCCTCCCACTGCTCTCATCCCCTGATCTAAGGACTACAGCAGGGGGCTAAGCGGACAGCACATCGGTCATGTGACCTCCCGGCTGAAGTCAGGTGAATCTTAGCCCCTCCTGCTGTAGTCCTTAGGTCGGGGAAGGAGAGTGACCACACAGCAGAGCTATGAAATAACTTAATTTAACAGCATTGTTTAAAAAAAAAAAAAAACTGACACTGTATTATACATTGTTATAACAACGGCAGTAATGGTACTCACTGACTTTACAACCAAGAGAAGTATATTATTATTTTTTTTTAAAGTTTTATACTTGGGTGGATGCTGCATCTGTCCCCTGGCACCTCTAACACTTAGAACTGTGTGAACATCGCCGATCACTCGGTTCTAACAGTTCCGTGAGGATAGCTGTTGACAATCGGCTCTCTGCTCTGCCCTCTCCTCCCACTGGAGTGCTGGGCAGTAGAGCCAGACCGGGAGCCGGTCCAGGCATGTAGGCGGATCCCGATGCTCTGGTGGTGATGACACCCTAGTCTGGACAGACTGTGACAACAGCAGACGGTTGATTTCAGCCCGCTCTCTGCTGAAACCGGGTCACAGGAATGCGAAATGAACTGCACTGCTGTGATCCGCAGAAGTACAGCCAAACGAGCACAGACCATCAGAGGACATTGAGTTTAAACATTCGTTTTTTACTATACCTGCATCAGCATAAAAATGTTACTGGTGTTGCACCATGTTGTGATCCAAATGTGCCAACAGGTCATGCAGGGAATTTTGTTTAAATGCTTGGAAGGGCATCTGTTGGAATCTTGTAATGGACTGTATAGGCCTCAAATTTGCTTGTATAACATGGCAAAATGTTTTCATAATATATTTTGTACTGTTAGTCCAAGTGATTATGTATATCTGGTCTTGTAATATAATTTGATTTAAAGGGCAACTCCACTTCCATGGGGGAAAAAAAAATAGCAAAAGCCAAAAAAAAAGTGTATACAATTGCGACACAAATATTGTAATTAAATGTTGTTAAAAACTACCTTTCCTTTTCAATCTGCAGCCGCTGTAATTTTCTGAAAATGCAATATGGCTACCTGGAGGTGTTCTGTACACAGAAGGTATACAGAACGCCCCCCAGAAACATTACCTGCTTGTGTGATTGGTTCGCCGATTTTTCCAGAAGCCTGCACTAAGATACAAGTCAGATTTCAGGCCTTCCCTGCAGCAAAAATGTCATGAGATGCACCCGATAGGAACACGTCTAAAAGGATGCAGGCCCAGCAGCTTTCCTTATTAGTGCTCTGCAGCTGCACAGCTGACTGATAATTATGAAACCACTCCCATTAGACTCAAACAGATTTCTTTAGAATAATGAAAGGTAGGAATCTGCAACAGTTTTTTTTACAGTCCTTGCTATGTACACAGATCACAGATACACAGATCACCCAGAGGGGAAATGTCAATTCTGACATTTTTTTCCTACACATAAAATCATTTTTTTGCTAGAAAATTACAAAGAACCTAGGGCTGGGAAAAAAATCGATTTAAATCTTGAATCGAGTTGAGAGGTCAAATCGATTCAAAATTTAAGCAAATCGATTTTTTTAGATTATTTTTTTCACCGCGCCGGCTCCGAGGCGCTGCGGGCATGAGTTTTTAGGTGAGGCCGCGGCTTCATGCACCGCGCCGGGCCTGAAGAGCTGCGGGCAAGGAGTTTTTAGGTGAGGCCGCGGCATCGGCCTAGTCCGTGAGGCCGGACTCCGCGGACTAGGCCGAAGCCGCGGCCTCGCCTAAAAGCTCATGCCCGCAGCGCCTCGGGACCGGCGCGGTTTCCAAAATAAATTCGAATCGTGAATCGAGTTTTTTTTAAAAGAATCAAATTTTTTTTTTTTAGAAAATCTCCCAGCCCTAATAGAACCCCCAAACATATGTTTTTTAGCAAAGACCCTAGAGAATACAATGGTGGTCATTGCAAGTTATCTTGCACAGTATTTGCGCAGCAATTTTTCGAACAATTTTTTGGAAAAAGTTTCTTTTCAAAATTTTTATTGGTAACAATCGGATAACAATTAACAATTCCAGTTTAGCATAGAATGAGCACAATAAACAGAGTACATTCAGCTAAAGTAAGATAATGGTAGCATTTGTTCGAGTAGAATTTCATACAGTATAGGATAATGTAGAGATACCTGTAGTCAGGTTAATATCGCAGTATATAACATCGGTGAGATCTAAGGCCTAATAACATGACTAGAGTCGTGTAGGGTGGTACTCTGTGAGGAGGGGGCAATAAGAACAGTTACACTACATAAGTTGGTAGGCTTCGTTACCATAGCTGTTCTTTGGAATAAGGGAGGCGTTGGGAGGGGGAGAGTGGGGGTAAGAGGAGAGAAAGAAAAGAAGGGGTGAAGAGAAGTATACTAGAGGGAGGAAAAAAGGGGGGGGGTCAGGTGGTCCGCGCGGACCATCGACGCTTAGTATCAAATTCAGCAAGGGGTCGATGTAATTCAAGGTTCAAGAAGGTGTTTATCAAAGTCTCGGGGGCATAAAATGGTCTATCCATGGGCGCCAAATTTTGAGATGTTTGGAAATTTTGTCTAGAATTGTGGCTTCAATTTTGCTGTGTATCATAGCCTGGGTAGTCCTGTTCTTCACTTCAGCAATGTTTAAGATTGGGGTTTTCCAAGCTCTCGCTATAGTTTGCTTGGCTGCAGTGGTTAGTTGGAGGAGGAGCCGTAATTGTGCCCTAGTATAGTCCTGTGGGTAATGGTTCAGTAGGGCTAAGGATGGGTTGGAATCAATAGTTCCTCTTAATAGGGTGGAGGCCATTTGGAATATTGTCACCCAGAAGCGTTGTACAATTGGGCATGACCACCATATATGTGCATGCATGCCTTTCACTACAACCCCTGAAACATTCTGGGGACTAGGATGGTAGAAATTTGGAGATCCTAACCGGGACCAAATACCACCGCATGAGAACTTTATAGTTTGCTTCTGATGCGACAACATTTTGAATGCAATTTTGGTGTTTGTCCAAATATTTGACCAGTCTTCTGCTTCCAAATCAATAGCTAGGTCCTTAGACCACTGTACAGCGTATGACGGGAGCGAAGCTGGGGGGGATGTGAGGTGGGCATAGAGACGGGATATGATACCTGGGGCATGTGGGTCAGAGTCGCACATACCCTCGAACATGGACAGATTATCCAGTCCCGAACTTGATCCAATTACGGTTCGCATAAAATGGGAGATCTGGAGATAGCGAAAACACTCCTGGGGTGGGAGTTGTGCTTGTGTTTGGAGGACTGGGAATGTTTTTATAGAGTTGCCAGTGACCAGGTCATATATGCGACTCAGACCTGCCTGGGACCAAGCCCGGAATGAAGTGGGTTCTGTGTAGGCCGGGTAGATGAGTGGATGGCCAAGGAAAGAAAGCAAGGGTGCATGTGGTGATATTAGTTTGAATGGTTTTTGTAATTTGTCATAGATTTTTAGGGAGTGTTGCGTTATTGGATTAGTTATTGAGCCACGGACTGAGGCAGGCAGCCATAGCAGATTGGATACTGCGAGAGGATGGAGGTCTATTGCTTCTAAAGCAACCCACAGTGGAGTCTCAGAAAAAAGTTTCATGCTTTAAAAAAACCAAAACATTAAAGTTAGCCCAATTTTTTTGCATAATGTGAAAGATGAAGTTACGCCGAGTAAATAGATACCTAACATGTCAAGCTTCAAAATTGCACACTCGTGGAATGGCGCCAAACTTCGGTACGTAAAAATCCCCATCGGCGACGCTTTAAAATTTTTTACTGGTTACATGTTTTGAGTTACAGAGGAGGTCTAGAGCTAGAATTATTGCTCTTGCTCTAACGTTCGTGGCGATACCTGACGCGTGGTTTGAACACTGTTTTCATATGTGGGCGGGACTTATGCGTTCGCTCCTGCGTGCGAGCGCACGGGGACAGGGGCACTTTAAATTTTTTTTTTGTTAATTTTACTTTTCTTTTTTTTAGTTTGACACTCTAAAAAAACAAAAAAAACCCCCAATTTGATCACTTTTATTATTATTACAAGGAATGTAAACATCCCTTGTAATAGGAATATGGCATGATGGTTAATAAGACCCCACATCTCACCTCTTGGCTGGGAAGCCTGAAATAAAAAAAAACAGAAAAAAAAACTATCTATCTCGGCTTCCCAGCAGAGGCGGCACCATTCGTTTGAATGCAGATGCCGGACGTGACGTCATAACATCACCCCCGGCCTCCGAGCGATCATAGAGACTCCGGCGACCATCTGGTCCATCAGAAATCTCTATGGTCACCATCTGGGGCCGGCGGGTCCATTTTCCGACTCACCGATGGAAGCGGTGAGTCGGTAGAAGCAGGGGGGGTGTGTGTGTGTCCCCTCTCGCCGCCCGTAAGAACGATTGGCAGAAAGATCGTTCTTATGGTGTAGGGAATCGCCGGCTGAAAAAGCAGATATCTGAATGTTGCCTGTAGCTGCAGGCATCATTCAGATATACCCCCGCAAAGTCAAGGATATCCTTGGACGTACCTTGGGCGGGAAGTGGTTAAGTTTTTCTCAGTATATCCTCAAGAACTTCTCAATCCTTTATGTACCTAACATGTAAACTAATGCATTGCTGAGCATAAGTCATTTCGTGGGTGAAAATGGCTATATATCAAAAGCTTGTTCTTCTGTTTGGAGGTTTACTTTAAAGTGGCAATAAACCCAAAAGCACACTTTTTTTTTTTTTTTTTTTAATAGTGCAGCTTACCAGTTTTTAGATGTGATTGCTGCATTCTTTTTCTTTTTAGGCTTGCTTCTATTTTCATTTGGTGATCCAGCCTGTAAATCTGTTTTTCAAAAGAACGAGCCCTCTTGCAGGCATATCAGTTACAGGGATGAGACAAATAATTTACCAAAGGGGTGCTTCCAATGATCAGCTTTTATTGATCTGGCTAGAAAGTCTGTTTTTTAAATGAACAAACTCTTGCGGTTAAAGGGATGAGGCAAGCCATTTAACATCGGCAGGGGTGCTTACAAAATTTATGTAAAACCTTTATCCCAAAAGGAAAAAAGTTTGCTGTAACTGCTTAAAAATACTACCCTCCCCCAGACAGACAATGCTGCTGTCCAAATGTGCCCTCTAGGCTCCTTCATCCAGTGTGGGGACACTCGTATACAGGAGGTGTTACTGGGCAGATCTCTGGGTGAAAAGGGAAAACCAGTGCAGCCACCATATCTAATAATTGGGAAACTAAAATATTAGAGAAGTGACATTAAAGTGATTGTAAACAATCACCTTGTAAAACCCATTCAGTTAAAAATAGAAATGAAATGCAAAAACCTTTTTGTATAGATACAAACATTAAATACTGCCCACTGAATGGCTTTGCACACTGAGTTCCCAGCACAGCTATAGAACTGACCACGGTGTGGTCAGTTTTAAATAGAAAAACAAGGACTAGCAGAAACACCAGGGATTTCACATGAAGGAAGTAATACAAAGAGAACCGGACACTTCCTCATACAAGTACATAATACAGCAGGCATCAGGAATGACATGTTTAGGTAACAAATGCTTTAACTGCTTTTCGACCACCCGCCGTCATACTGCGGCGGGTTCGCACAGCTGCGCGAATCACCGTAAGTATACGTCGGCCGCTTTAAGAGCTATAGGGGGCGCTCACCGCCAAAGCAGTTGCGTGTGGCCGGCGGCTGCGTTGTCTGCCGGCGACCCATGATCGCTCCTCAGAGAGCCAGAACGGGGATCTGTCGATGTAAACCGACAGATCCCTGTTCTATCAGGAAAGTAGAGAGAGATCTGCTGTTCCTAGTGATCAGGAACAGCAATCGCTCTACTCCGTCGGTCCACTCCCCCCACAGTTAAAAACCCCTTCCTAGGAAACACTTAGCCCCTTGATTGCTCTCTAGTGTTAACCCCTTCCCTGCCAATGACATTTATACAGTAATCAGTGGCTATTTTTAGCTCTGATCGCTGTATGAATGTCAATGGTCCCAAAAAAATGTCAAATGTCCGATCTGTCCGCAGCAGTCCCGCTAAAAATCACTGATCACTGCCATTACTAGTAAAACAAAATTAACAATAAAAATGCCATAAATATATCCCCTATTTTGTAGAGGTGCTAATTTTTGCGCAAACCAATATACGCTTCTAGGGATTTTTTTTTTTTAACCAAAAATATGTAGAATACATATTTGCCTAAACTTCTGAATACATTTTTTTAAATTTTTTTTTTTTTGGATATTTGTTATAGCAAAAAGTAAATACCGTATATACTCGAGTATAAGTCGATCCGAGTATAAGTCGAAGCCCTAATTTACCACAAAAAAAATGGGAAAAACGTATTGACCCGAGTATAAGACGAGGGTGAGAAATGCACAGCTACTGTAAGTGGAAAAGCGGGTCAACAATGCCCATTTGCATGCCTCACTGTGCCCATTTGCAGCCATAGGTCCCCCGAACTTCAAACTCGGTAGTTAAGGGTTCCTAGATGCCCCCTACCTGCAGCCAAAATTTGGGGTCTCTGAACCCAAAGGGTCCCGAAATGACATTGCTGCAGATGGACACAGTTGACTGACTTTGGGGCCCTGTATCTCGGGGTCACTTAATGCTAGAAACTCCAAATCTGGTGTGCAAACCCAGTGGAACTAGCACCATAAAATATCCAAGGCTGGGGTTTCTAGCACCAAGTGTCCCCGAGATACAGGGCCACAAAAATCGGTTTAGAAAATGTCAAGCAATTTTCTGCAGTAGAGAATGACCTTTTCCGAACCTACTTTGGGGCCCTATATCTTGGGGCCCCTTGGTGCTAGAAACCCCAGCTTTGGATATGTTATGGTACCAGTTCTACTGGGTTTGCACACCATATTTGGGGTTCCTAGCACCAAGTGGCCCTGAGATATGGGGCCCCAAATAGGTTCGGAAAATGAAATTTTTTGCTGCAGAAAAGTGCTTGACTCGAGTATAAGTCGAGGGGGGCACTTTCAGCACAAAAAAAGTGCTGAAAAACTCGACTTATACTCGAGTATATACGGTAAATATATTTTTTTAAAATGTCGCTCTTTTTGTTTATAGTGCAAAAAAGAAAAACTTCAGAGGTGATCAAATACCGCCAAATGAAAGCTCTATTTATGGGGAAATTTTGTTTGTGTACAACGTCGCATGACAGCAGTTGTCAGTTAAAGCGACGCAGTGCCGTGTCGCAAAAATTACCTGGTCATTAACCACTTCAGCCCCGGAAGGATTTACCCCCTTCCTGACCAGAGCACTTTTTACAATTTGGCACTGCGTCGCTTTAACTGCTAATTGCGCGGTCATGCAATGCTGTACCCAAACAAAATTTGCCTCCTTTTCTTCCCACAAATAGAGCTTTCTTTTGATGTTATTTGATCACCTCTGCGGTTTTTATTTTTTGCGCTGTAAACGGAAAAAGACCGAAAATTTTGAAAAAAAGACATTTTCTACTTTTTGTTATAAAAAAAAATCCAATAAACTCAATTTTAGTCGTACATTAAGGCCAAAATGTATTCGGCCTCATGTCTTTGGTAAAAAAAATGTCAATAAGTGTATATTTATTGGTTTGCGCAAAAGTTATATCGTCTACAAACTAGGGTACATTTTCTGGAATTTACACAGCTTTTAGTTTGACTGCCTATGTCATTTCTTGAGGTGCTAAAATGGCAGGGCAGTACAAACCCACCCCCCCCCCCCCCCAAATGACCCCATTTTGGAAAGTAGACACCCCAAGGAAATTGCTAAGAGGCATGTTGAGCCCATTGAATATTAATTTTTTGTCCCAAGTGATTGAATAATGACAAAAAAAAGAAAAATTTACAAAAAGTTGTCACTAAATGATATATTGCTCACACAGGCCATGGGCATATGTGGAATTGCACCCCAAAATACTACGGGGATACCACATGTGTGGGACTTTTTGGGAGCCTAGCCGCGTACGGGGCCCCGAAAACCAATCACCGCCTTCAGGATTTCTAAGGGTGTAAATTTTTGATTTCACTCTTCACTGCCTATCAGTTTCGGAGGCCATGGAATGCCCAGGTGGCACAAAACCCCCCCAAATGACCCCATTTTGGAAAGTAGACACCCCAAGCTATTTGCTGAGAGGCATGTTGAGTTCATGGAATATTTTATATTTTGACACAAGTTGCGGGAAAGTGACACTTTTTTTTTTTTTTTTTTTTTGTTTTTGCACAAAGTTGTCACTAAATGATATATTGCTCACACAGGCCATGGGAATATGTGGAATTGCCCCCCAAAATATATTTAGCTGCTTCTCCTGAGTATGGGGATACCACGTGTGGGACTTTTTGGGAGCCTAGCCGCGCACGGGACCCCGAAAAGCAAGCACCGCCTTCAGGCTTTCTAAGGGCGTAAATTTTTGATTTCACTCTTCACTGCCTATCACAGTTTCGGAGGCCATGGAATACCCAGGTGGCACAAAACCCCCCCAAATGACCCTATTTTGGAAAGAAGACACCCCAAGCTATGTGGTATCCCCGTACTCAGGAGAAGCAACAGAATATATTTTGGGGTGTAATTTCACATATTCCCATGGCATGTTTGAGCAATATATCATTTAGTGACAACTTTGTGCAAAAAAAAAAAAAAAAAAAGTGTCACTTTCCCGCAACTTGTGTCACAATATAAAATATTCCATGGACTCGACATGCCTCTCAGCAAATAGCTTGGGGTGTCTACTTTCCAAAATAAGGTAATTTGGGGGGTTTTGAACTGTCCTGGCATTTTATGCACAACATTTAGAAGCTTATGTCACACATCACCCACTCTTCTAACCACTTGAAGACAAAGCCCTTTCTGACACTTTTTGTTTACATGAACATTTTTTTTTTTTGCAAGAAAATTACTTTGAACCCCCAAACATTATATATTTTTTTTAAAGCAAATGCCCTACAGATTAAAATGGTGGGCGTTTCATTTTTTTTTTTCACACAGTATTTGCGCAGCGATTTTTCAAACGCATTTTTTGGGGAAAAAACACACTTTTAAATTTTAATGCACTAAAACACACTATATTGCCCAAATGTTTGATGAAATAAAAAAGATGATCTTAGGCCGAGTACATGGATACCAAACATGACATGCTTTAAAATTGCGCACAAACGTGCAGTGGCGACAAACTAAATACATTTTTAAAAGCCTTTACAGGTTACCAATTTAGATTTACAGAGGTGGTCTACTGCTAAGATTACTGCCCTCGATCTGACCTTCGCGGTGACACCTCACATGCATGGTGCAATTGCTCTTTACATTTGACGCCAGACCGACGCTTGCGTTCGCCTTAGCGCGAGAGCAGGGGGGGGGGCAGGGGTGCTTTTTTTCCTTTTTATTTTTTGCTTTTTTATCTTATTTTTAAACTGTTCCTTTCATTTTTTTTTTTTTAATCATTTTTATTGTTATCTCAGGGAATGTAAATATCCCCTATGATAGCAATAGGTAGCGACAGGTACTCTTTTTTTTTTTTTTTTTTTTTTTTTTGGAAAAATTGGGGTCTATTAGACCCTAGATCTCTCCTCTGCCCTCAAAGCATCTGACCACACCAAGATCGGTGTGATAAAATGCTTTCCCAATTTCCCAATGGCGCTGTTTACATCTGGCGAAATCTAAGTCATGAAATGCTCGTAGCTTCCGGTTTCTTAGGCCATAGAGATGTTTGGAGCCACTCTGGTCTCTGATCAGCTCTATGGTCATCTGGCTGAATCACCGGCTGCATTCTCATGTTCCCTGTTGACAGGAGAGCCAGAGAAAAACACGGAAGACGGTGGGGGGGGGGTGTGGGGTGTGGGGGGGTGCATTTTCTCCCACTGCTTGTAAAAGCAGTCTAGAGGCTAATTAGCTGCTGGGATTGCTTTTACATGAAAGCAGACCGCTGGCTGAAAAGGATGATACCTAAACCTGCAGGAATCATTCTGGTATAACCACTCAGTCGTGAAGACAAAAAAAGGTAATATTTTTTATTCTAACACCCTAGAGAATAAAATGGCGGTCATTGCAATACTTTCTGTCACACCGTATTTGCGCAGCGGACTTACAAGCGCACTTTTTTGGAAAAAAAATACTTTTTTAATTAAAAAATAAGAAAACAGTAAAGTTAGCCCAATTTTTTTTATATTGTGAAATATAATGTTATGCCGAGTAAATTGATTCCCAACATGTCACGCTTCAAAATTTCGTCCGCTCGTGGAATTGCGACAAACTTTTACCCTTTAAAATCTCCATAGGCGACGTTTAGAAAATTCTACAGGTTGCATGTTTTGAGTTACAGAGGAGGTCTAGGACTAGAATTATTGCTCTCGCTCTAACGATCGTGGCGATACCTCACATGTGGTTTGAACACCGCTTTCATATGCGGGCGCTACTCACATATGCATTCGCTTCTGCAAGCGAGCTTGGCGGGACGGGGCGCGTTTAAAAAAATATTTTTTTTTCTTATATATTTTACTTTTTATTTTTACACTGTTTTTTTTTAAAAAAAATAAATAAATTGTGTCGCTTTTATTTCTATTACAAGGGATGGGGCACATTTAAAATTTTTTTTTTTTCTTATTTATTTTAACTTTTATTTTTTCACTGTTCTTTTAAAAAGAATGTAAAAATCCCTTGTAATAGAAAAAAAAGCATGACAGGACCTCTTAAATATAAGATCTGGGGTCAAAAAGACCTCAGATGTCATATTTACACTAAAATGCATTAAAAAAAATAAATAAAAATTGTCATTTGAAATTTTTTTTTATAAAATGTCCCTTTAAGAGCTATGGGTGGAAGTGACGATTTGACGTCGCTTCCGCCCTGCAATGACTTGGAGATGGGCGGGGGGGGGGCCCCCATCTTCCTCTCACTCGTCTCCATGTCAGGCCAGGGACAGATCCGGATCGCCTCCGCCGTTACCGACGGCCACGGTAAGCGGTGAAGGGCACCGGAGCGCGGTGGTAGGGGGGGGCCCTCTTCTGCCGCCGATAAAAGTGATCTCGCTGCGAATCTGCTGCAGAGACCACTTTTATCTGAAAGAGAACCGCCGGCTCTTGAAGAAGATACTGGGGTTATGGTAGCTAGCGGCTACCATAAGAACGGTATTTCTCTTCAAAGACAGGACGTATATAGTCGTCCTGCGGGAAGGAAGTGGTTAAAATGAATTTATTATGTCATCTCCCTGCTTGGCCCCTTTCACACGGGCTGTCTGATCAGGTTCGCCTGTCAGTTTTTCAGGCGGACCTGATTGGACCCTTAGCGGGGATATGGTGGTCTTGTGTCCCTGCATGGCAGGAAATAAAATCAGTCACATTCGTTCTAGTAGTCTCTGTATAAATTTAAGATTGGTTAATTTTTATATTGAAAATAAAGCTTTGTTGGTCGTTTAAAAAAAAAAAAAAAAAAAAACCTGGCTCCTAACTTTTTTAGCTGGCTCCTAGATTCCAAGCAAATTTGTCAAGCCCTGGCTTAGTGACACTGGCGACGGGGGGTGATTAGGGGGTGGTTAGGGGGGTATCCTAGACCTAAAGGGGGCTAACACTAACTGCGCCACCACACTAACTGTCACAAACTGACACCAATGCAGTAATCAGAAAAAAACAAAAACAAAACAGCTTGGTGTCAGTGTGACAGGGGGGAAGGGGTGGTTGGGGGGTGATCGGGAGTGTTTTGTGTGCCTGGCATGTTCTACTGAGTGTGTAGTGTTGTGAACGGAAAATACAGAGCCGAGGAGAGATGACATCATTTCCTTTGCTGCTGTTTAGCATACAGCAGCAGAGGAAGAACCTGATTGGCTGGGAGCGATCGCGAGGGGGGGCCACGAATGGATGGTCTCCCCCTCACCTCTCATCGCTCCCAGACACAAGCCGACCGACTCGGGCACCGGGGGGAGGTCCGATCGGACCCCCCGCCCCCGCGGGAGGCAGATCACGTACAGGTACGTGATTGTGCCTGCCCGTGCCATTCTGCCGCAGTATATCTGTGAGGCGGTCAGCAAGGTGTTAAGGGGGTACATCCTTCAGGGGCTGAAGTGGTTAAAGCGTAGCTCCTTTTTTGAGAAAAACATTCCCCTCTGGGTGATTGTACATTGCAAGGATTTTAACAAACTTTGCAGATTCCTACCTTTTGTTATTCTGAAGAGATCCCTGTGTGTTTCTCTGTGCCCATGTGGGAAAGTAAATCTAATGGGAGTGGTTTCATAATTACAGGCGGATGCCTGTAAAAAAAACAAGTATCCGCCCCCACTTTCGGGGAAAGATCGCCGCAATCGCCGGCCCTCCTCCTTTCCCCACCCCGTTGCCTTCTGGGAGACACACAGGTCCCAAAAGACATCAGGGACCATTCAGAGAGTGCAGCGCGACTCGCGCATGTGCAGTAAATAACAGGCTGTGAGGCCATAAAGCTTCACTTCCTGTTTTCCTTAGTAAGGATGCCTGTGTCACCAAAAAATTAAATTTTTGTTTCAGGGGATGCCGGCAATCTGACTTGCATCTTAACCACTTCAGCCCCCGAAGATTTGGCTGCTCAATGACCAGGCCATTTTTTGCGATATGGCACTGCATCGCTTTAACGGACAATTGCGCGGTCGTGCGATGTACCCAAACAAAATTGTCCTTTTTTCCCCACAAATAGAGCTTTTTTTTTGGTGGTATTTGATATTCTCTGCGGTTTTTATTTTTGTCGCTATAAACAAAAAAGCGACAATTTTGAAAAACAAAACACTATTTTGTACTTTTTGCTATAATAAATATCCCCAATTTTTTTAAAAAAAAGCAAATTTGTTTTTCATACATCATGGGACACAGTGTCAGGCTAATATTCATTACCTGCTGGGTTATACTCCTCCAGGTGAATAGAGACCAAAGGTCTTGGGACAGGAAGTGATCCCCTATATAACCCCTCCCATACAGGAAGTACTTCAGTTTATTTACCAGTGTCTGCACGGTGGATAGCAAGGTTTGTTTGCGCTCTCTGAGCTCCAGGTCTCTAGTCCCACAAACTGTTCTTAAATGAATCAAGTGATTGACCGATCAAATCCATTTGACACAGGCTTTATATGCTTAGATAAATGATACCCGAGCCTCGCAAAGAAAACTCAAGATCCTGCAAGGTTTTGCCTGTAATGCGGCCTCTGGGCGCTGGACCCTGCAAAGTGGAATCCTAGACACCACATCGCTAAGGCATTCCTGTAGGGTGCTGTACAGGTCCAAACGAGTGGACCCTAAACATGAAAAGGGTACCCAGTCCTTGAAGGTCCTCAAGTGACAGGAACCTGCCATGATTAGTGAAGTTTGGGCTCTTTTTATTTTTTTTAAAGATATTTTTATTGAATTTTGTACATCAACATACAAAAGAAAAACTTTGGTTATTCATAGCATTGCATTTTGCAGAAATACACTAGGGTGGCCAATAAACATATTTCAATTTACATGCCTCTTGTGGTTATTAGGTACAAAGTTACAGGGAATGGTCAACATGCACTTCTCTGGTCACAAAGCAACCTGGGGGGGGGGGGGGGGGGGTGTGTTGACATGGGAAGGCGCACTGCACCTTTAGGAACATTAGTCAGGGTTATAGAGGGCTTGCCAGCCATCTGCCCAATATTTTGTGAAAAGTTTTTTGGTTCTTTTCCTTACCTCAAACTTGAGTTTGTATAGAGTCAAGGAGTCATTGATCAACTTCAACCAGAGGTACCTTGGGTATTTTAGCGGTACCTGTGATCCTTTCCAGGACAGAATGGCTTTCTTCTCGTAGAAAGAAGTCTTTGCATGGATTGAAATGTGGAGATCCCCAAGAAATGCATTTTTGGGGTGGAGAATGTTAGGGAGGCCTATTGCTGATGAGATGAAAGACCCTTTCTCCATCCAAAAGTCCTGGACTATTGGACAAGTCCAGAAACAGTGTAAAAAGTCTGCCGCTTGGCCACATCCTCTAAAACGGTCTGCTGTGGGAGCCAATTCCATTTTATGTAACCCAGCAGGGGTTAGGTGAAAATTTTTTATATGTATGATACGATCTTTGGAGGATATTACTGAGGTCTTCTATGTGTCACTGAATTCCGGCCAGTCATCCTCTGTGTGTAATGTCCATAGAGGCCCATTTCGTCTGCGTCACTCAATCTAGGGTTACAGTCAGTAATAAAGGCAGCATAGTATGTGGAGATAAGTTTAGCAGGGTCAGGGTGTCATGTTTTCTGAAGAGCCAAACTGGGCACTAATAGCGTGTCGGAGTTGGTAATAGAAGAACATATATGAGCGTGGCAGGTCAAAATCAACCCGCATCTGTTGAAAGGACTTAAATCCCTGTGTGTCATACAGATGACACAGGTATTTAACTCCCTTGGAGTACCAACGCTGCAGGTCAGGTATAGAGCAAAGTTCTTTCAGGTTTGGATTGAACCACAGAGGGTTGTTAGGACGTTAGAACCCAGAGTAGTCACCAAAATTGTCTATCTCTGATAGTAGCATTTTTAGTGAGTCCTGGGTGTCAACCAGGTACACCAGGGTATCATCTGCATACAAGATTTGTTCCTCTATTGTGACAATAGGAAGGCCCTTATTCGGCTGGGAGCAGCGAATGCGCACAGCTAGCGGCTCCATAGCCAGAGCAAATAGGAGGGGTGACAACGGACACCCCTGCCTAGTGCCTCTAGTAATAGGGAAGGTATCCGTAATATGAAAGTTAACTCGTATGCGGGCCAGTGGGGAGGTGTAAAGGAGTCTTATCCAAGCAATAATGCTGGTGGGGGGAAGAGAGGAGCCATACCGCTGTAGTACTTGGAAAAGATAAGGCCATTCCACACTACCAAAGGCCTTACATGTGTCCAGGGACACAATGGCCCGGGTAGGTGTACAGTCATGGTGATATTGAAGATTGTGGAACAGTCTATGGATATTCATTCTTGTAGATCTGCCAGGTATAAAGCCTCCTTGATCGGTCTTGACCAGTTTTGCAAATACGGTGTTCAGACGGTTGGCCAAGACTTTGGCAAGGATTTTAACATCCACATTAAGAAATTGGGCGGTATGAGTCGCATTTAAGAGCATCCTTGCGTGGCTTGAGTAATGGGATAATCAAAGCCTCCCTCAGTGTTGAAACTGGGAATACCACTCAGCAGGGAAGCCGTCTAAGCCTGGTGTCTTATGTGCTGGTAGTTGAGGAAATCGCAATGGCCATTTCGCAACAGAGAGGCGCCTCTAAGTCTCCACAGCTTTCAGCTGAAAGGGAGGGCAGAGATATCTGGGCCAGGTAGTCATTTAGTTGGGAGTCAGTGCATTCTGCTCTGCATGAGTACATGTCCTTGTAAAAGTCCAGAAATGTCTCCATGATATCCCTAGGAGCGTCACTAATCTGTCCCTGTGCAGTCTTAATCCGTGGAATTGAAATAGGGGAGTGTTCAGGTCTAGTCAAATAAGTTAAGAGGCGGCCAGCCTTGTTGCCATGTTGGAAAGATTTTTGGGCGGTGTGTAACATGCATTTTTGTGTGAGGTCCAGGAAGCGGAGCTCATATCCCCTACGACATTGCAACCAAGTATCCCTGTTAGCTGGAGTAGGGTCAGAGGCATAAGCAGTTTCAGCAGAGGTCATAGCCGTCTAATTCCACAGTATGTTGTTGGGTATTTTTACGTAGGATGCCAGTAATGGCCATAAAAGTACCCCGCAACGTGGTCTTAAAGGACTCCCATTCTGTAAGCGGGTCTACCGTGGCTGAGTTCTTATTCCAGTTTTCCACTATACCCTTCTTAGATTCCCCCTGTACTATCTCATCCTCCAACCAGTGGGAATTCAGGCGCCACACACTCAGGCCTGAGCCCGGAGGAAGGAGATCCACCGCCAGGGGGGCATGATCCAATACACCCCTAGGTAAGTAGGATATGTCAGAGACCACTGGGAGAATATCTCGTGTACCAAATGCCAGGTCTATGCGTGACATGATGTGTAAAGAATCTGAATGGCAAGAATATTGACACATATGCGGGTGTTTTCATCTCCATATCTAAGTAACTCCATGAACCTGGGCCCAGTCGGTAAAGGAAGTGAAGGGTCTGCCCCCTCCCCCAGGCGGTCCATGGCCGGGCTCATTCCAGCATTAAAATCAGCCACATACAGCAGCGGGCTTGGGGGCCTGGATAATCGCATTAGTGACAGTTTTACTAGTACATCTGCGGAAAATGGGGGGTGGGGGGTTATATAAACATTCACCAGGGTGAGCGTCGGAGGCAATTTGTATTATAAGTACGACATACCTGCCTTTCCGGGTCTGTTGTAATCTGCAAAACCTCTGCATAGATAGATTTGGCCAACAAAACAGAGACCCCTCCTAGAGTAAGCTGTATGGGTAGCATGATGGGATTGAGCCAACCATGGTCGCCTGAGGGACCTTGTTTTAGAGTCAACCAGGTGTGTTTCCTGGAGACAAATAATTTGGGGGCAATGTTTTTTCAGGAACTAAAATACTAGGGATCACTTCTGGGGTGAGTTCAACCCTCTAGTATTCCAGGAAATTATCTTTAGTGGTCTGGCCATGGTAAGTCAAAAAGTACATAATGGATATTCTGGGGGCAGACAGCAGAGACATAACATTGCGTGCCATGCCACCCAGGATATAGAAGAGCATAGTCATATAATAGCAAGTGTAAGGCACTATTTAGGGTAACGGAAGCACAAATACACATGAAAAACCAAAGTACAAGAAAAAATGTCAAAAACAACAAGAACACCCAAAAAAAGAAAAAAGGTAGGAAGTCCATGAAAAACCCTGTACCACCCTCCCCGCTTGGCCATCCAAAACATAGTGAGCCTTGGATCCCTGAACCAAGAAAAACCGCTCAAACTAAGTGAGAAATGTCCCGTGGCCTCGCCACCAACTGGTATGGGGGTGTCTGGCTTGGCGCCGAACACAACAGGAGAGAGAAAAAATGTTTCAGCGTTAAAGTGGTCCAGCTTCAGGATAGTTAACATTTGCAGTTGGAAGAATGTGAGTGACGGTATACCGTCTGCAGCAGAGGGCGCTTGATCACGAGGATTGTAAAGAGGTCCAGTCTGGGAAGGCTGGATATGTTAGGATACCAGTTCCATAAACATCAGGTGGAATAAGCAACAGTCATCCTGAGGAGCATAGACAACAATTAAAGCGGGAGTCCGGCGACCAATCTTTTTTTTTTTTTTTTTTTTTTGTAGGTCATTGAGACACTTTAATCCCAAAATAATACTCAGTTTGTAATATTTCCGCCTCTGTCTGTTTTCGTACTGAAGAATACCTTAAAAAATGTGATGCTGGCTGTTTCCATCTTGCTTGTGGGCATGTGAAGCCCACAAGCATTGATTTCCTGGATGCGGTGAATACTGTTCATTCACAGCTTGTTCACGCGCATGATCATTGTTTCCGCACTGAATCTTGGGAAGCCTGACACTAAGCTCCCAGGAGACAGTGCGGCGCCGGGGAAAGGCAATAAACACGCCTACTCCCATGGGAGGAGAGACAGGAAGTGCCACAATAAAGTACAATATAAAGGTAATTACAGCGATAAAAATTTTTTTCGTGTGGCATTTGAACATCTATGCAATTAACTGAAGGGGGTAAGATTAAGTTAAAAATGTGAGTGGAACTCTGCTTTAAAGGAAAATTAAGCATGCACTCCATCTGTCTATGGAGGCAGCGGGTAGTGAAATTGCAATGAGGTAGCATAGAGGTGTGTGCAAGAAACTTGGCCACCTGTAATCAAACAGCCCTGCGCTGCGGCAGAGATCCATAATGATCATTTAGCCACGCCATGGCTTCCTCAGGGTTGGTGTAGAAGTGAACTTTGCCATCATGGATAACATGCAGCTTAGCGGGGAAAAGCATGGCATAGGAGAGGGCCTCAGTGTGTAGGCAGGCTTTTACTGCTGCAAAGAATATGCGTTGTCATTGAACGTCTGCTGAAAAGTCTGGGTAGACTGAGATGGTATTGCTGTTTGTATTTTAGAGGGCCTGTCTCTCTGGCAAGACATAAAATGGCAACTTATCCTGAAAATTAAGGATCCGTGCAATCATGGAACGTGGGGGGCTCATGCAGTGGGGGGACGCAGAGGGATACGATGTGCACGCTCAATAACATAGGAAAAGGGGGGTGCATCCGTAGCAAAAAAATGTCCATTAGCCAGGTATACAAGAATTTTTCTGGGTGAGAACCTTCTGCTCGCTTCGGGAACCACACAAAGCAGAGATTGTTCCTGCGCAAGCAATTTTCCAAATCAATTTATGAGCAGAGAGCCGTAATTTCCTGTGTGATGCCGCACAGTGGCAGATGAGGAATGCACAACATCCTCCAGGGAGCTTACACGTTTTTCATTGGCCCCTGTTCTATCGCTCAGGTTTTGCACATCTTGCTTCAATAGGGAAAAGTCCATACGGATGGATGCAATTTGTGTAGAAAGGGAGGCCTTGCAGTCCTGTATAGCCAGCATGATGGTGGCTAGTGTAGGCTCAACAGAGGGAAACCAGGGACCTGGCCTGTCCTCCCTATCCAGGGGGGAATCCTGGGGTTGCAGGGAGTTGGGTGGTGTATCAAACAGGGCAGGGGCAGAGTCACTCACCAGGGCTGCAGGCTGTTTGTGAGGGGGAGGATGGCTGCAGTGTGCCATGCCGCTCTGCCTGTGTCTCGGCGCCAGCTTGCTATTTGAATCGGGGGAGTTGTCCCGCTGTGGATGTCGGCGCAGGTGGACTGTATTTCACCATGGAAGCCAGCCTGAAATGTAGTAGTTTTTGTTCAGGTTTGGAGGAGGGACCCAGGATCGCTGTAGGATGCCGTTCTTGAGCAGGAGCTGTCTCTCTACACGTCTGCTCGCTCCACCATCAAGCCACGCCCCCCCAAAGTTTGGGCTCTTAGTTTCTCAATTGTCCTGCGCCTAGATGGTTAAGTGAAACCCCTTTATTGTTGTGGGGTGTCCCAGTGATTGTAGAAATCAGTCAAGCTAGCTAAAGGCTGGACATGTGTGCGGTGACCATATGGGGGAGTTTTGGGCTAGCTGTGGGTGTTTGCCAAGTGTACATTTTTTGCTTGTCTGGCTGTTTTTTACCTGTATGATAGAGCACGATTGTGCGCCATTTGCCTTGGTTCACCAGGTCGCAAGTGCGCTCGCAAGAGTGCCGCTGTGCTCAGCAGTTGTTTGTTGTCCATGGCGCATGCGGCCTCTCCGCACATGCGCAGCAGCCTTTATCTGGGCGCATGAAGATTTGCGTCATACGCGAATACAGCCACGCCTATTCGCCGGGACCACGCATAGAACGTTCGGGCGCACAGCCAGCTTATTTAGGCTGTGTCGGCCAAGCATGCGGTGCTTCCAGAAGGCAGCTGCGGGACACAGAGCAGGCTCTGAACAGGCACTTGCAGCTGTTCATTTATCCTTACCCAGGTCATGTGAGTCACCAAATGTTGCTTGGCAGGCTAGAGGTGCTTAGCAGGATTGTTACATAGGGGCTTGGTGAGCCCTATTAAAGGGTCTCCCTTCTGAGGTGTTTAAATACTACACCTAAGTATTCTCTTTTTGTGGCTAGTAAATGTCTTCAAAAAGAGGAGCGGGACTAACACTACAGGGAAGGGCACACCTATGTCAGTGGTGTCTGAACCTAGTCGTATCCTAGTGTTGAATCCCCTGAGGGACCAAAGGCTTCCGGGCAATCAGAGCCGCTGCGCCTATATGGTATTGTGCCTACAGTCAACGCTGCTGCTTCACCTTTTATCACCAAGGATGAACTGTCCTCGGCCCTAGCCGGGTTAGAGCACAGGATTGCTGGCATGATTGCCTCTAGGGCTGCAACTAACGATTATTTTCATAATCGATTAGTTGGCCGATTATTGTTTTGATTAATCGATTAATCGGTTAATAACCTTTAAAAAAAAAAAAATGTGGTGTATAATTTAGTTAATATGTAAAGTTTAAAAAAAAGGCAATTTATTCTTAAATATCTCTATGCAGCGGTAAATATAAATAACCAACTATATGGTTGGGGAGCAAAATATCTAATCCTCTCTGAAAATAACAGACAGAAGAGATATACTGTATATACTATTAGAGGAGATACACTGTATAAACTGTTAGAGAAGAGATATACTGTATATACTATTAAAGGGTGAATCTGATAAATATTATCAGACTCGGAGATCAAATGTCTTCCTCCAAAAAAAAAAAATTCATTTTAAGAACGTTCGTTCGATTTTCTAATCGTTAGTGGGGTCAAATCGACGTTCATTTTCAACCACAGTCACGGGAAAATTTGGAAATTGAAAACTTCTTGGTCAAAGGAATTTTCAGACAGTGTATGTGGTTTTCGTTCAGAAATTACATTCATTTTAAAAACAGAATGTAAAAAAACAAGTAAAAATTTCAAACAACATTCTTTCATTCAGCGAATGTACAAAGATTTTTCGTCTGAATATTTTGTCTGAAAATTGATCCGTGTGGCCAGAATAAGGCTCGGTACACACCTAGGCAGTTTGCTTTCAATCTGTTTCTGCAGTGCTTTTTGCTGTGCGTTTTGATTTATGCGCACGTGATTTTGCGGCGATTTACGGTTTTGCATTTTTTTTGCCAATTGGGTTAAAAAAACTAAAATTAGCCTTTTATAGTACAAAAAAAAGAGCAGATAATCACTACTGTAAGAGGTTCATTTTTTTTATTGTAGAACTGTGAAAGTAACATCTACAGTAGCAATTATTTGCTCTTTTTGTACTATAAAGGGCTCGTTTTAGTTTTTTTTAACCCCATTATGTTACTGGCCGATTAATCGATTATGAAAATAGTAATCGATTAATTTCATAATCGATTAGTTGTTTCAGCACTAATTGCCTCCATCCCGCAGGGTGGCAAAAAGCGTGACAGATCCCCCTCCCCGGAGCCTCCTAGTCTGGAGCAGGAATGGGTTGAGGATGGGGAAGAGCTGAAAGCTTAGGATTCTGTGGAGGGCCTGGCAGATGAGTCTGTTTCCGAGCAATCTGGACAAGATATCCGTTTGATGTCTGCTGCTCAGTTGCAGAGGCTTTTGATCCTGACTCTGATCAAAATGGTTCGTTCTGCCTTTAAGTTGCCTCTTGCAGAGGTGACTGAGCCCCCCTGGTCCTCTTTGGGATCCCTGAGGCTGCACAGGCTTTCCCCCTACATCCCCTGTTGGAACAGGTGGTGTATGCTGACTAGGAACATCCTGACATGATTTGTTTCTCCTAAGAGGTTTTCCCTTTTATATCCCATGGATGAAAAGTTTGTTAAACAATAACTTGTTGGGTGGATAACGCACAGGGCTTGACAGACCCTGTTGATAAGAAATTGGAGTCATTAATAAAGGCTTCCTTTTCTTTGGCCAGTTCAGCTATTCAGCCAGCTGTTTTGTTGACTCAAAGGATTGAATACAGCAGGTTTCTCGTTTTGGCTCTTCTCTGTACATATGCGCAGACTTTTGTGGCTTAAGAACTGGTCAGCCGAGCTTCCTTGTAAAAAGTTATTGGTAGGTTTCCCTTTTCATGGGGAACGTTTATTTGGTTTTTCCCATAGAACTTCTTTTTCAGTTTGTGGCTCTACCCTCCGGGCTTGCTACAGCTCCCCGGCTGTTCACAAAGGTCCTAGCACCAGTACTGGGTCTCTTAAGGGCCCAAGGGATCCTGGTGCTCAGGTATCTGGACAACCTCCTGCTCAGAGATCACTCATTACGGGCCTAGAACAGAGCATAATAATCACGGTGTGGTATTTGAAAAGCTTAGTCTGGATCATAAATACCAAAGTCAGCCTTAAAACCAGCTCAGTCTAAAGTATTTAGGTCTGATCCTAGATACAGTTCAAGTAAGAGTATTCTTGCCACCTGTAAGGATCTGTGCCCTGAAGGTTCAGGTGCGTCAGATAAGGGGCACCAGACAACCCTCCATTTGGCTCTGTATGAGTCTTCTAGGGAGGATGGTAACCTCCTTCGAGGCAGTGCCCTATGCCCAATTCCCCTCCAGGCCTTTACAACAAGACATCTTGTTGGCCTGGAACAGAAGAGGACAAGCCCTGGATTATCCAATGAGCTTATCTCCTCGGGCACGCTTTAGTCTAAACTGGTGGTTGCAGAATCAGAACCTGCGAAAAAGGAGAATCCTTTCTCCCAGTAACTTGGAGAGTACTGACTACAGATGCCAGTCTTCCAGGCTGGAGAGTGACCCTAGAAGGGCTCACAGCTTAGGGGAAATGGTCAGGGACAGAGCAGATCCTGCCCATCAACGTCTTGGAATTATGGGCAGTACGTCTGGCCCTATGGTCCTGGACGGTGGAGCTTTAGGACTGCCCTATCAGGGTTCCGACAGTCCAACAGTGCCACTGCAGTGGCCTATATAAACCACCAAGGCGGTACCAGAAGTCGTTCAGCTCTGAAGGAGGTGGACCACATCCTAGCTTGGGCAGAGGGACATGTGTCGATCCTATTGGCAGTCCATATCCTGTGAGTAGAGAACTGGAAGGCAGATTATCTCAGCCGCCAGCAGATCTGCCCGGGGGAATGATCCCTACACCCAGGGGTGTTCCAAGAAATTTGCCAGAGTTGGGGATGGCCAGAGGTTGACCTATTGGCATCCAGGTTCAACAACAAGCTACAGCAATTTGTGTCCCGAACAAGGGATCCTCTGGTAATTGGAGCAGATGCTCTGATAGTTCCATGAAGCCAGTACTCCCTGGTTTATGCTTTCCCTCCAATCCCTCTCCTTCCACATTTGTTGTGCAGGATTCAGAGAGGGGGGTTTCCAGTCATTCTGGTGGCACCAGCCTGGCCCAGAAGGCCCTGGTTCCCGGAGATTGTGAGACTTACAATAGACTGGCCATGGACGCTTCCACGTCGCCCCGATCTACTGTCTGAAGGTCCTATATTCCACCCCAATTTACAGTCTCTAAATTTGACAGCATGGCTATTTAAAGCAAGGGTGCTGAAGGACCGTGGCATCTCTGGACCAGTAGTGTCTACCATAGTGAATGCTAGAAAAGCTGTCACTAGGAAGATTTATCATAAGGTCTGGAAGACTTCTATTGCTTGGTGTGAAGCCAGAAAATGGCATCTTCAGAAATGTGATTGGGAGAATTCTCTTTTCTACAGTCGGCTGTGGAAATCAGATTGGCTTTGAGTACAATCAGAGGTCAGATTTCGACCTTGTCATTCTTCTTCCAAAGGCCTTTAGCATCCCATTCGTTAGTCCGAACTAGGGATGCACCGAATGGGTTTTTTGGTTCCGAAACCGATACCGAAAGTAAATCTTCCTTGATCCCGAAAACCGAAACCGATACCGAAACACTGATACCGAAAGTGACTGTTTTTAAAAATATTTTTATACAGGACATGGTCAGCGACTGGGGACATGGTACAGGAGATGGTCAGAGACTGCAGAGATGATACAGGAGATGGTCAGAGACTGCAGAGATGGTACAGGAGATGGTCAGAGACTGCAGAGATGGTACAAGAGATGGTCAGAGACTGCAGAGATGGTACAAGAGATGGTCAGAGACTGCAGAGATGGTACAAGAGATGGTCAGAGACTGCAGAGATGATACAAGAGATGGTCAGAGACTGCAGAGATGGTACAAGATATGGTCAGAGACTGCAGACATAGTACAGGAGATGGTCAGAGACTGCGGACATGGTACAGGAGATGGTCATAGACTGCGGACATGGTACAGGAGATCAATGCAGGCTCACCAGTGCCCGTCAGATGTAGCCAGCCAGTGTCCCCATTGCAGCCAGTGAAGGGAGAGGAGAACCGCCGCCTGTTTGACTACAGCACCGGGAACATCACAGCTTTCATTTCAATAGCTGTGTGTTCCCCGCTGCGCGCCGTCACATACAGCCCCTCCCCCTTGTCCGGGCACTTTGATAGACAGATCACCCGTCCCATTGGACGGGTGATCTGTCTATCGAAGTACCCGGACAAGGGGGAGGGGCTGTATGTGACGGCGCGCAGGGGGGAACACATCTATTGAAATGAAAGCTGTGATCCCGGCGCTGTAATCAGGCAGTGGTGGCTCTCCTCTCTCCTACGATATAGGAAGCCCCCCTGATAGGTGGCACGAGGGGCGAGGGCGTAGCACCGCCCCCGCCCAGGCCCGCCCCATTTTCGGCGCCAGTATCGCAAGAATTCTCTTTCGGCCTTTTGTCGAAAGGGCCATTTTCGGCCGTCATGTTTCGACGGCCGAAATTTCGGTGCATCCCTAGTCTGAACCTTTATGCAGGGGGCGACTCGTTTGCTTCCCCCCATTAGTACACCTATGTGTCCTTGGGACTTGAACTTGGTGCTGTCTGTGTTACAGAAACAACCATTTGAACCTATCAAGGAAATTCCATTTGACTTGCTGTCACGCAAGCTAGCCTTCCTGATGGCCATCACCTCGGCTAGAAGGGTGTCTGAGTTGGCGGCTCTTTCGTGCAGGGAATCATACTTGATCCTTCACCACGACAGGGTCGTGTTATGACCTGTTCCATTCTTTTGCCAAAAGTGGTGTCGGCTTTTCATTTAAATCAGAACATTATTTTGCCTTTTTTTTTCTCAGCCTCTCTCGGTGGAAGAGAGACAAGTGCATTCATTGGACGTTGTCCGGGCAGTCGAGGTTTGTCTATATCTGCAGAGATCTGAGGATCAGACTCCTTTTTTTGTTTTACCAAAAAGACCCAAGAAGGGGCAGGCGGCTTCCATTGCCAATTGGGTCTGTCAATTGTTCATTCAGGACTACAGTCTGAAACATAATGCTCCTCCCTTTAGGGCAGGGGTCTCAAACTGGCGGCCCTCCAGCTGTTGCGAAACTACAAGTCCCATGAAGCATTGCAAGGCTGATAGTTACAAGCATGACTCCCAAAGGCAGAGGCATGATGGGACTTGTAGTTCCACAACAGCTGGAGGGCCACCAGTTTGAGACCCCTGCTTTAGGGTGAGAGCTCATTCTACCAGGGGTGTAGTAGGAACCTCCTGGGATTTTCGCCATCAGGTATCTGTGGCTCTGATTTGTAAGGCTGCTACCTGGTCTTCAGTGCATACGTACAGAAAATATTATCAAGTAGATGTTCGAGCAGCCAAGGATTCGGCTTTCGGCCGCAGTATACTGAAGGCTTCCGTACAAGTTTTGTTTGGAAGAGTGTCTCCCTCCCCTCAAGGCTATTGCTCTGGGATGTCCCAGAAGGTAATGAATATTAGTCTGACTCTGTGTCCCATGATGTATGAAAAAGAAAATAGGATTTTCTCGTCATACTTACCTGTGAAATCCTTTTTCTTTGAGTACATCATGGGACACACAGATCCCTCCCGTCTTTTTTTTTTTTTTTTTTTTTTTTTTTTTTTTTTTGAGGATTCAGTGCTTGCTACAAAACTGAAGTACTTCCTGTATGGGAGGGGGTTATATAGGGGATCACTTCCTATCTAAAGACCTTTGGTCTACCAGTGTCCATTCACCTAATGAAGTATAACCCAGCAGGTAATGAATATTAGCCTGACTCTGTGTCCTATCCTATGATGTACTCAAAGAAAAGGATTTTACAGGTATGACAAAAAATCCTATTTTCTAAAGTTATAGAGTCTACAAAATAGGGGAAAGATTTATGGCATTTTTATTTATATTTTTTTTTACTAGTAATGTTGATCAGCGTTTTTTTTTTTAATTTTTATTTTTTTATTGGAACTGCAACATTATGGCTGTCAGATCGGACACTTTTGGCACATTTTTTGGACTATTGGCATTTATACAGCGATCAGTGCTATAAAAATGCACTAATTACTGTGTAAAGTCACTGGTAGGGATGGGGTTAACAGTAGGGGGTGATCAAGGGGGCATCACGACCGCCGAACGCGCATGGGCAGCTCACGAGCCCCCTAGTGGTCAAAAGGTGACCCAACATATAGCTACGATGGTTCACCTAGGGGAGCCAACCTGCTGCTGTATAACTGCGGCGACTGGTTGGGAAGGGGTTAATGCAGACTTCTGGGAAAGTCAGTGAGCCAATCAGACAAGTAGGAAATGACATATCTGGGGGGCATTCTGTACACATTCTGTGTACAGAACACCTCCAGGTAGCTATATTGCATTTTCAGAATATTAAAGTGGCTGCAGATTGAAAAGGAAAAATAATTTTTAATAACATTCAATTACAATATGATGTGTCGCAACTGTACGAGCTATATTCTTTTTTTCTTTGTTATTTTTTACCCCACGAAAGTGAAGTTGCCCTTTATCCACTTGACAACTCGGGCAATTCTGACATTTCTCCTTCATGCATGAATCTACTTTTTTTTTGCTAGAAAATTACCTAGAACCCCCAAATATAACTATAGGACCAACTAATTTATATATATATATATATATATATATATATATATATATATATATATATATATATATATATATATATATATATATATATATATATATATATATTTATATATATATATATTTATATATATATTTATATTTATATATATATTTATATTTATATTTATATATATATATATATATATTTAGTCCTATAGTATAAAATGATTGTTGCAATTTTGTTGTCACACAGTATTTGCGCAGCGGTTTTCTAAACATAATTTTTTGGGGAAAAACATTTTTATATTGTGCACAATATGTTTATTTTTTTATAAAATATTCTTGACGAGTAAATACCGAACTAGACCCGTAAAAAT
Source organism: Lithobates septentrionalis (assembly GCA_037952835.1). Lineage (NCBI taxonomy): Eukaryota > Metazoa > Chordata > Amphibia > Anura > Ranidae > Lithobates > Lithobates septentrionalis. Next base: position 10,934 of record JBBDGP010002865.1, on the reverse strand, counting down.
CATAATTGATTAGTTGGTCAGCCGATTATTTGGCCTGCATACAGAATGCATTATTTGTTTAAAAAAAAAAAAAATCACTTTAAAGACTCTGTGCAGGGAAGATCAGCGCTTGAACCCAGAAAAGGTGGAGGTTGATGGACTTGAGGTAATATAAGGCATCACAGTTACATTTAAAAGCGAAGGGTTTCATTTTTAGATTTATACTTACCTAGGTAAATTCAGCATCAGTCTGATACTGCATCTGTCCCCTGGTGCCTCTGCACTGAAAACTGAGCGATTGAACATCGCCGATCGCTCGGTTTTCACAGCTCCGTGAGCAGAGAGCTGCTGACTGTCAGTTAGTTTTCTGCTCATCTCTCTCCTCGCTCATTGGAGTGCTAAGCTGTGGAGGGGGCAGAGTGGCCATCTCAGGCTCTCAGCGGATCGCTGAGAGCCTGAGACAAGGTGTCGGTCCAGGCACCTGGCGGATCCAGACTTGCCTTGTCGGGATGACGCTGTGCGTACACTGATATCATGACGTCAGCATAAACGAGTCACAGGAGTGCAAAACCAAATGCACTCCTGTGATCCATAGAGGTACAGCCAAACAAGCTTTGCCTGGACTACTTTTAAGGCCCCTTTCACACTTATACGACTTGTCCCACGATTTTGTACTGCAAAATCGTATGACAAGTCATTCTCCATGGTTTGCAATGACTACCATTCATATTGGCACGACTTTAAGTCGTGCCGACTTGAAAGTAGTCCCTGCACTACTTTGGTCCAACTGCTATGCAAGTTGTACTCCATAGACCTCAATGTTAAACCCTGAGGTAGCATGCAAATCGTGCCTGAATAATATAGACACGATTTCAGTACGACTTTGTAAGCACAAGCCTGGCTCGCTGATCGGGAAAGGAAAACTTTTTTTTTTCCTTTCCCGATGAGCGACAGGCAGTGCTGACAGCTGTCTGGTATGAATCCAGAGGGGGAACTCCACGCCAAGTTTTAAATGAAAAAACCGGCGTGGGTTCCCCCAAGGGGCATACCAGGCCCTTAGGTCTGGTATGGATCTAAGGGGAACCCCCTAAGCCGAAAAATCGGCGTGGGGTCCCCCCCAAAATCCATACCAGACCCTTATCCGAGCACGAAGCCCGGCCGGTCAGAAATGGGGGTGGGGACGAGCGAGCGCCCCCCCTCCTGGACCGTACCAGGCCGCATGCCCTCAACATGGGGGGGTGGGTGCTTTAGGGCATGGGGGGCACCCTGCCGGGCCCCCCCACCCCAAAGCACCTTGTCCCCATGTTGATGAGGACAAGGGCCTCTTCCCGACAACCCTGGCCGTTGGTTGTCGGGGTCTGCGGGCGGGGGGCTTATTGAAATCCGGGAGCCCTCTTTAATAAGGGAGCCCCCAGATCCCGGCCCCCCACCCTTTGTGAATGAGTATATGGTACCCCTACCCATTCACCTAGGGAAAAATGTGTCAATAAAAAACACAGTACACAGGTTTTTAAAATAATTTATTAGGCAGCTCCGGGGTCCTCTTCCGACTTCGGGGGTCCTCTTCCGACTTTGGGGGTCCTCTTCTGACTTCGGGGGTCTCTCCGGCATCTCCTCCCGGTGTCCTGATCTTCTGCCGGCTCCTCTGCTATCTTCTGCAGCTAAATTGCTAGCGGTGGTCCGGACTTCTGCCTTCTGCCTTCTTCTTTTCTTCCAGAGATGTTGACATGACGCTCTCTCCAGCTGGAATGGTCTCTGAACGCTCCGCAATGGACTTATATAGGTGGTGACCCCGCCCCCTTATGAGGTCACTGTCCCGGGGCATGCTGGGACTGTGCCGTCATGAGGGGGCGTGGTCATCACCCGGTGACCACGCCTCCTAAACCGTCACAGTCCCAGCATGCCCAGGGACTGTGACGGCATAAGGGGGCAGGGTCACCGCCTATATAAGTCCGTTGCGGAGCATTCAGAGACCATTGCAGCTGGAGAGAGCGTCGTGTCAACATCTCTGGAAGAGAAGAGGGAAGAAGACGATCCAAAAGTCCAGACCACCGCTGGCAAAAGAGCAGCAGAAGATGCGGACACCGGGAGAAGACGCCGGAGAGACCCCCGAAGTCGGAAGAGGACCCCCGAAGTCAGAAGAAGACCCCGGAGCTGCCTAATAAATTAATTTAAAACCTGTGTACTGTGTTTTTTATTGACGCTTTTTCCCCTAGGTGAATGGGTAGGGGTACCATGTAACCCATACTCATTCACATAGGGTGGGGGGCCGGGATCTGGGGGCCCCCTTATTAAAGGGGGCTCCCAGATTCCGATAAGCCCCCCGCCCGCAGACCCTGACAACCAACGGCCAGGGTTGTTGGGAAGAGGCCCTTGTCCTCATCAACATGGGGACAAGGTGCTGTGGGGTGGGTGGACCGCAGGGCGCCCCCCCATGCCCCAAAGCATCCACCCCCCATGTTGAGGGCATGCGGCCTGGTACAGTCCAGGGGGGGGGCGCTCGCTCGTCCCCACCCCCATTCCTGACCGGCCGGGCTGCGTGCTCGGATAAGGGTCTGGTATGGATTTTGGGGGGACCCCCACGCCGATTTTTCGGCGTAGGGGGTTCCCCTTACAATCCATACCAGACCTAAGGGCCTGGTATGCCCCTGGGGGGAACCCACGACAGTTTTCTTATTTAAAACTTGGCGTGGAGTTCCCCCTTATGATTCATACCAACTACTGTATGTTTTCATTTGTTAATGCCAAAAATGTGGCAAAGTCGTACAAAGTAGTACTGCTCCCAAATCGCGACGAAATCGCAGTAAAATCGCGCGACTTTGAAGTCGTATAAGTGTGAAAGGGGCCTAAAGTAAACTTTTACCAGTATTGTGCATTACATTTAAAATGATCATATCCATGAATAAGTCTCGGCTTTTAGAACTATAATATAAAAGATTTACCGTATATCTCCCTTCCACCCTTCATATAGTTTCTCATGTCTGACTCCTAGTAAAAATGCCCATATATCCTACTTCTGGGTGTATTTATATATAATATAATTAGTAATATATTACTTTCACTGTTTCACAGTATAAATTAACCCTTTATAGTAGCGGTTATCTGCTCTTTTTGTACTATAAAGGGCTAATTTTAGTTTTTTTTTTAAACCCCATTATGACAGGTGATACAAAAAAGCATGCTGCTACTACTAAACGTCTTAGGCCTGGTTCACACCCATGCTTTTTTTGGTGCTTTTTGCAGAAACTCACTACAGTTCATTTAACATGGTTTCCTAAGGGACATGTTCACATCTATGGTTTTTGCCGCTGCGTATTTGGAAAGGGTCAAGGACTTTTTTCAATACATAACAATGCTTTATTTGCTTTACTGGTTCAATAGACTTCAATGGAGAAGCAGCAGAAAAGCATGTAGTGCGTTTTTGCCACAATTTGCATGTCTTAATCTGCCCAACAACAAATTGGCAAAAAGAAGCATAAAAATGCAAAACGCAGATCGCAACAAAATCGTGTGTGCAAAAACGCACAGCAAAAAGCACTGCAGAAACAGATCAAAAGCAAACTGCATAAGTGTGAACCGAGCCTTATGCTGGCCATACATGTATGGCTTTTCGGACAAGACTATTCATTACAAAAAATTTGTACGTTCACTGAATGAATGTAGTTTTAACATTCAGTTTTAAAAAGAATGTAATTTTCCAAAACTCTAGACAAATTCGGATTTCAAGGATTCATCCACTCGGCAATTATGGCACTATACTCTCATCCTACGGCCAAAGTACTCACATCAGGTATAATTTCTAAAACTTTCCCCCTTACCAACGGAACCAGACAAGGATGCCCACTATCCCCATTAATTTTCTCACTAGCAGTAGAACCACTTGCGGAATATATAAGATCAAGCCCCAACATTAAAGGTATAACTATAGGACGATATGAACATAAAGTAGGATTATTCGCAGATGACATCATACTTACATTAACCAATCCTACCTCTTCCCTACCTGAAGCTCAAAAATTACTAGATAAATTTGGGGAGGTATCATACTATAAAATAAACCAAAACAAATGCTATGCTCTCCCTATGAACATTCCCAAGACACTAATCAATACACTACACAAGAAAAATGGCTTTAACTGGGATAACTGCACAATAAGCTATTTGGGAATACAACTTACCTACCCACCAACCAAAATATACGAAGCTAATTACCCCCACCTTTTAGACCTAGTCAACAAAGATTTACAAAACATACAAAAAACACAACTTTCTTGGGTAGGGAAAATAGCCGCATTTAAAATGCAAACCCTCCCTAAAATACTATACCATTTTAGATGTTTACCCATCCCAATCCAGTCCAAATTTTTCATGCAACTGAATACAAAACTTAAAAGGTGCATATGGAATGGAAAGAAACCCAGAGTGGCATTTTCCATCTTAACTACCAGAAAATCTTTAGGAGGAATGAACCTACCTGACATCAAAAACTACTATTATGCAACCTTATTAGATCAGATGAGATATTGGTTTAACAACACGGAAGACAAACTATGGCTAAACATAGAGAAGCAAGTCACAAAAAGACACGACCTGTATGCCCTAGCAATAGCTTACGCTATACTACCAAAGATTAATATACCTCAACTACTCAGTATAAGAACCACATTAATAGCTTGGAAACATATACTTTCAAAAACGAAAAATATCCAAAATAAAATCAAGTTAATGATTCCGACAGGAGCAATCAATTATTGTAAAATACGTCTAAATTCTGACGAATGGGTTAAAGAAGGTTATCATCTTTACGTAAATTTACCCTTGCATTATAAAGAGATCACTCTAAATAAATTGAGGAAACATACCAAACTAAAAGATTTCAACCCGACTAACCCTGTAGAAATCCCTTTAACTATATGGCAATTTTTCACACGTCAAAATCAACTATCAATTAAAGGAATTTCTCTTTTTTATGATCTATTATCGACTCACCCATTTGACAATAAAAACACACACATGATTAAATGGGAGAGAGATCTAGAACAAAAATTTACCTGGGAACAATGGAAAAAAGCCATTCATATATCTAGACAGTCATCAGCATGTATCGAGCACTGGGACAATGCACAAAAAATACTCAATAGGTGGTATCTGACCCCATATAGATTATCGAAAATATATCCCTCTACATCTAATTTATGCTGGAGATGCAATGATCAGACGGGTAACCTTTTACACATTCTATGGAACTGTAAAAGTTTGCAAAGCTTCTGGAATTCAATAACTTCCTTCATTGCAGACCTTACGGGCATCCTAAATAAACTAAATCCTGCCACAGCCTTGCTAGGTATTAATTTAGATATATATCCTAAAGAATTCAGAACAATTGTATTCCACACACTAATAGCAGCAAGACTCACTATATCCAGCCTCTGGAAATCCAGTAATGTACCCAATTTATAGACAGTTATAGCCAGAATTAACACACAGGCCCAATACGAATTAATGCTGGCTTATAAAAACTATTCCACCATTACATTTAGAAAGAAATGGAGTACTTGGATATCCCATCCCAAAGCATCCAATTACTTAAAACAATAATATATAATCTTAAGACAAGTTGGAAGTACACTGAAGTCATATATAAACACACCTCAGATGTAGTTTATCATCCTGGGCCCACTTTATTAACCTATGCAACAAGTTTTGTTCAGTTAATTTAGATGTATGTATGTGTATATGTATGTGTATATATATGTATATATTTTGTTTTTTGTTTTTTTTTTGTTTTCCTTACAATTTTCTGTATTCAACTAATTAACGCAATTGATGGCCTATCCATGCCTACAGTTTGAACCCAATAGGGGTAGGCTGGTACAGACTATCAATTACTGTATTTGTATAAGAATATTCTTAAAAACTATTGCAAAGAAGTTAGTCACAATTACTATTGTGACAATGTCAATCTGTACTGTTAAGAAAATTCCTTCAATAAAAATCTATTGTTAAAAAAAAAAAAAAAGAAAAAAAAAAAGAATGTAATTTCTGAACATAAACCACATACTGTATGAAAATTCCTTTGACAAGAAGTTTTCTATTCTGCTCATTCGATTTTTTTTTTTCCATCACTGTAGTTGAAAACTAATGTCAATTTGACCCTACTAACCATTAGAAAATCAAATGAACATTCTTAAAAAAAAAAAATGTTTTTTAAGGAAGACATTGTTTTTGTATGGCCAGCATAAGTGACGGCAGGCACAGGTAGCGTTTATCAAGCCATCTGCCTATGACCAGGGAGTCTGTCATACATAATATTACAGTTCTGTCTAAAAATCGGCAAAACCGTCTTTAATTTTTTTTCTTTAGATAAAAAAAATTGAAGAGTGTTAGATATACTAGCAGATTTACGTACACTAACAAATTAAAGCCAAACTCCATCTTAAATTGTAAAGTTACAGCAAACCGCTTTTTTCCTTTTTGGTATACCGTATTTTTCGCTCCATAAGACACACCTAGGTTTTAGAGAACGAGAAAAAAAATATTCTGAACCAAATGGTGTACTAAAATATTTACCAGTGCCAAAGAAATGCAGCCCTACTGGTGCCATAAATGCAGCCTTACTAGACGTTATCACATCCGCCTGACAGAAGACAGAGCAGCCTGAGCCATTCGGCCGCTCGGTCTGCTCTGTCTTCTGTCTCAGCAACAGTGCATAAGACGCAGACACATTTTCCCCCATATTTTATGGAGCAAAAAATACGCTGGGTTTTCCTTAACTAAAAACTGATCATTGTAAGCACCCTTGCCTGTGGTATTTTTATAATAAGAAAAAGCCAGACGGGAGTGGCTGGCTCGGACTCGATGGATCACTGAGAGGCTGAGCCAGGTGCTGGTCCAAGGTTTTTGGAGTATCCTAACCATATTTTGCGATCTTGCCCCAGCCTGGACTGGCTCTGTGACCTCAGCAGGCTTCAACCCACTGTCTGCTGAAAGCGGGTCACGGGAGTACAGAACAAACTGCACTCATGTAATCCAAAGGACAAATACAGCCAAATATTCTGGCTCAACACAGAGGTTCACCGTGGGATTTGCTTGTGTTTGGAAAAACCACCAGCACACCTTCGCCAATACCGCCGCCCAATAATATTGGTGGAAGTATGGTAATGCCAGGCCTCCAGTTGAAAGAGGCAGTTGCAAAGTTGTTTTGGCAATTCTCGGGGTGAACACTGCCCAAATAAAGGTAGTTACAATTTTGTCAAGTTTGTTAAAAAGGAAGCAGGAATAAGGACTGGTGTGTTACGGAAAACTTAGAGAAATTCAGATTCAGCAACAAACTGAGCAAGTCTCTTTTGGCCGCTGTGAATGCACTGGTAATCTGGAATCTGTTTTTTTTTTTTTTTTTTTTTTTTTTTTTCTGGTCAGAGCCCCCCCCCATCTCAACTTCTTTCTAGCCATTGTTTCCAAGAACCCTTCCTGGTTGAGCATCAAGATAAGGTAGTGGTGATAACACAATCGTTTTTTGCTTAATGTGGTTTTTGTTTTACCTCAATCATGGCATTGCGCTGCCATCCTTTTTGTTCTTCTCCTTCCATAAGGAAAGGCTCTAAAGACTTGGATGTTTTTTCTCTACCAATTAGTTTTGACTGATTCCTTGTTGCTCTAGGTAGGGTTCAGGTCGTCCCAAACGTCTTCCATTTAAGGATTATGGAGGCCACTGTGCTCTTAGGCAACCTTAAGTGCAGCGGAAATTTTTTTGTAGCCTTGACCAGATCTGTGCCTTGCCACAATTCTGTCTCTGAGCTCTTCAGGCAGTTCCTTTTGACCTCATGATTCTCATTTGCTCTGACATGCACTGTGAGCTGTAAGGTCTTATATAGACAGATGTGTGGCTTTCCTAATCTAAGTCCCATCATGCCTCTGCCTCTGGGTATCATGCTTGTGGCTGTCAGTGTCTTGCTATGCCTCATGGGACTTGTAGTTCTGCAACAGCTGGAGGTCCGCTAATTGCATATCCCTGGTGCAGAACCATCCCAAGAATGATCAGAAGAAATGGACAGCACCTGAGTTAATTATGAGTGTCACAGCAAAGGGTCTTAATACTTAGGACAATGTGATATTTCAGTTTTTCTTTTTTAATAAATCTGCAAAAATGTCAACAATTCTGTGTTTTTTCTGTCAATATGGGGTGCTGTGTGTACATTAATGAGGAAAAAAATTAACCTAAAGTGGTGTTCCCCCCCCAAAAAAAATAAAAAAATGCATGAAAGTGCCTAAAAAGAAAAAAAAACTTTTGGAATTTTTTTTTTTAACTTGCCTCTAAATGCCTGTTGCTAGGGGGTCCCTCGTAGTCTGCCTCTTTCAGTGCCTGGGCAGGTGACATCACTTCCCCTCGGTGCAGGAAGGGCTCAGCTCTGCTCCCTCCCTCTTGTCAATCATCTGGGACCCATTACAGGTCCTAGATGACTGAGCGGCCAACCACTCGCGCATGCGCAGTGGGTGCTTGCTGTCAAGCCACAGCCTGGTGCCCACAGTTGCAATGCCGGCGCCGCCGAACGGAAGGGGGAGACTAGCATCGCTGGACCGGGGGACAGGTAAGTGTCCGATTTATTAAAAGTCAGGAGCTGCAGTATTTGAAGCTGCTGACTTTTAATTAAAAAAAAAAAAAAAAAAAAGGGAACTCCTCTTTTAAATGATTTTAGCAAAATATATATATATATATATATTTTCTATATTTTCTATATTGACAGGCTTCCCTACCCCCCACTCTTTCACCCCCCCCCCGGCAGCCACCCACACTCTAGCTCTGCCCCCCCAACAACACTACCCACACTCTAACTCTGCCCCCACCCCCTAACACTCTCCCCCCTCCAACACTTTTCCCCCTCCCCCAACACTCTTCCCCCCTCCCCCAACACTCTTCCCCCGTCCCCCAACACTCTTGCCCCCCTCCCCCAACACTCTTGCCCCCCTCCCCCAACACTCTTGCCCCCCTCCCCCAACACTCTTGCCCCCTATCTCCCCAACACTCTTGCCCCCTATCTCCCCAACACTCTTGCCCCCTATCTCCCCAACACTCTGCCCCCTATCTCCCCAACACTCTTCCCCCTATCTCCCAACTCTCTTCCCCCTATCTCCCCAACACTCTTCCCCCTATCTCCCAACACTCTTCCCCCTATCTCCCCCAACACTCTTCCCCCTATCTCCCCAACACTCTTCCCCCTATCTCCCCAACACTCTTCCCCCTATCTCCCCAACACTCTTCCCCCTATCTCCCCAACACTCTTCCCCTATCCCTCCCCAACACTCTTCCCCCTATCTCCCCAACACTCTTCCCCCTATCTCCCCCAACACTCTTCCCCCTATCTCCCCCAACACTCTTCCCCCTATCTCCCCCAACACTCTTCCCCCTATCTCCCCCAACACTCTTCCCCCTATCTCCCCCAACACTCTTCCCCCCCTCCCCCAACACTCTCCCCCCCTCCCCCAACACTCTCCCCCCCCCCTCCCCCAACACTCTCCCCCCCCCTCCCCCAACACTCTCCCCCCCTCCCACACCCCCCTCCCCCAACACTCTCCCCCCCCTCCCCCAACACTCTTCTCCCCCCCCTCCGCCAACACTCTTCTCCCTCCCCCCAACACTCTTCTTCCCCCTCCCCCAACACTCTTCTTCCCCCTCCCCCCAACACTCTTCCCCCCCCCTCCCCCAACACTCTTCTCCCCCCCCTCCCCCAACACTCTTCTCCCCCCCCTCCCCCAACACTCTTCTCCCTCCCCCCAACACTCTTCCCCCCCTCCCCCAACACTCTTCTCCCCCCTCCCCCAACACTCTTCTCCCCCCTCCCCCAACACTCTTCTCCCCCCCCCTCCGCCAACACTCTTCTCCCCCCCCTCCGCCAACACTCTTCTCCCCCCCCCCTCCGCCAACACTCTTCTCCCACCCCCCTCCGCCAACACTCTTCTCCCCCCCTCCGCCAACACTCTTCCTCCCCCTCCCCCAACACTCTTCCCCCCCCCTCCCCCAACACTCTTCCCCCCCTCCCCCAACACTCTTCCCCCCCTCCCCCAACACTCTTCCCCCCCTCCCCCAACACTCTTCTCCCCACCCCCCTCCCCCAACACTCTTCTCCCCACCCCCCTCCCCCAACACTCTTCTCCCCCCTCCCCCAACACTCTTCTCCCCACCCCCCCTCCCCCAACACTCTTCTCCCCCTCCCCCCTCCCCCAACACTCTTCTCCCCCCTCCCCCAACACTCTTCTCCCCACCCCCCTCCCCCAACACTCTTCTCCCCACCCCCCTCCCCCAACACTCTTCTCCCCTCCCCCCTCCCCCAACACTCTTCTCCCCCCCTCCCCCAACACTCTTCTCCCCCCTCCCCCAACACCTCTTCCCCCCCCTCCCCCAACACTCTTCCTCCCCCCCTCCCCCAGCACTCTTCTCCTCCCCCCCAACACTCTCCCCCCCTCCCCCAACACTCTCCCCCCCCTCCCAACACTCTCCCCCCCCCCCCCCCCCCCCTCCCAACACTCTCCCCCCCCTCTCCCAACACTCCCCCCCTCTCCCAACACCCCCCCCTCTCCCAACACCCCCCCCCCCCCCGCCCTCTCCCCAACACCCCCCCCCTCTCCCAACACCCCCTCCCCAACACTCTTCTTCCCCCCCCCTCCCCCAACACTCTTCTTCCCCCCCCTCCCCCAACACTATTCTTCCCCCCCCTCCCCCAACACTATTCTTCCCCCCTCCCCCAACACTCTTCTTCCCCCCCTCCCCCAACACTCTTCTTCCCCCCCCTCCCCCAACACTCTTCTTCCCCCCCCCTCCCCCAACACTCTTCTTTCCCCCCCCCCTCCCCCAACACTCTTCTTTCCCCCCCCCTCCCCCAACACTCTTCTCCCCCCCCCCCCCCCAACACTCTTCTTCCCCCCCCCCCCCCCCCAACACTCTTCTTCCCCCCCACCCA